>JAOTAY010000006.1:13582754-13596877 GCA_025629805.1 Erythroxylum baracoense
GCCTCTATAGTTGTGGCAAAGTTGGATGTCCCCTTTGGCCTTGTACACTGGGATTAACCTACTCAGTCTCCATTCATAAAGAATAATTGTTGAAAGTCATATAAGAGGAGATATAACCCTAGCATGAGAACCACACTTATGATCTAATAGAGTTACCTAAAGGCAGATGAGTCTTGAAGAACAAACGGGCTGTACAAGACTAAAACTTAATAGAACAATCCATAAACAAGGTATAAGGCTAGAATCATCGTCAAAGGGTGCAATCAGAAAAAAGAGTATATTTGAAGAGATCTTTTCACCTATGGTAAATATGTCATCTATCCGTGTAGTTTTTCGTCAAGCTGAAAGCCTAAACTTAGAGATTGAATAACACAAAGTCAAGACAATTTTTTTTTGAGACCTAGAAGAGGAGATATATATGGAGCAACCCAAGTAATTTACATTTTTCAGGAAAGAACATTTGGCATGCTAACTGACAAAGAGCCTTTATGGTCTGAACTAAGTTCTAAGCAATGGTACAAGAAGTTTGACTCTTTCATGGCTCAACATCACTTTAAGAAGACTTATGTTGACCATTGTGTCTTTATAAAGAGGTACACTAGTGATGATTTCATCATAATTCTACTAAATACTGATGATATGTTAATTGTTGGGTATGGTAAGAGGAAAATTGTTACACTTAAGAAGACATTGACAAAATCATTTGCCATAAAAGATTTAGGATTAACAAAGTAGATCCTTAGAATCACAATAACTCAAGATACCTAGGACTGATACCTTAAGAAAGTTCGTAAGAGATTTAGCAAAGTCCAATAAGTGAGAAGGAAAAGGAAGAAATGAGAAAGTTCTCATATTCATCTACAATTTGTAGCCTAATGTACATCTTCATATGTACTAGGCCTAACATTTCATATGTCATTGATGTTGTGAGTCAATTCTTGTTTAATCCCATAAAAGAACATTAGGAAATTATGAAATAGATACTTCGATATCTTCGAGGTACAACCAAGGGTGCTTATGCTTTAGTAGAAGAAAACCTACATTAGAAGGATAAACAGATGCTGACAAGGTTGGAGATGTCGATTCCAGAAAGTTAACATCATAATATTTGACATTTGTGAGGTTGTGTCATGATAATCGAACCTCTAAAAACACATAGCACTTTTTACCATAGAGGTTGAATATATCACAGCTACATAAGCATGTAAGGATATGTTATGGATAAAACATTTCATCTATAAATTTGGTAATACACCTGGTCAAGAACTCCACCTTTCACTCTTGTACGAAGAATATTAATGTTCTATGATTTTCATGGTGCTGGTAGGGTAACCCCTAATTTAAGTTAAGGGAGAAATTTGTTGGGGTTTCCTCCATAATTATTGGAACACCATAAGTTAATTAATGATTTTGGTGAAGATTTATTAATATTAAAAAAGAATCAGGATCAAATTAATAATATTGGTGGAGATTTGCTAATATAAAAAAAGGCCAAGGAATAAATTAATAGTGTTAGTGAAGATTTGCTAATATAAAAAAAATGGGGAACAAGTCATTAATGATGATTTGCTATAATACTCTAGACAATAGAAGAAATCTTTTGAAGGTACATCAAATCCATTATAAATAAGAGCATTTTGAGAGACCTCTGGCATGCATAATACGAATGGGAGTCAAATCCTAAGAGAGAAAAAGAGTATCACTTTAGAAAATGAAGAGCTTAAGAAAATATTCAAACTTTTAAGTTTGAGTGTGTGAATGATCTACCACAAACTGGTGAGGTATTTAAGTGATATAATCTGTCTTAAATAGGTTAACATCTAGTTTAAGTTAGATAAGAAATTATTGTAATTCTATTATATTATAGTGGAAGATCCTTTGGACCTTTGATCTTATAATTTTGCCTTTTTTTATTAGAGAGTTTTTTATATAAAAATCTTAGTATCCTCTATATTCTTTTGGAATTTATTCTTATCGATTTTATATCACGCAAAGACGAACAAGAGATTTTGCTTATCTACGCATCCCTTTCGTAATAATACATACATGACCAAAAAACAAAGAATTTAAGATGGTTTGAGGGTGTTATAATAAACAAAAATCCACTCACCTAAATGAATCGATGAAAATAAAACAATAAAAAAGCTAATTAAGCCACTTTAAAGGGAAGAAATAAAGATTCATAAATACATAAAGAATCTTATAAATAAAAAACGAAAAGAAATAATTAGTATTAAAAGAAAATTAACAGAGAAATAGTTAGGATTAAAAGAAAATTAACAAAGTAGAAAAATACTTACAAGAGATGAACTTTTTCAGAAAAGAGTAACTTTCACTGTTTTAAACTCGAAGGGAGAGAAAGGGAAAGAATTGCTAAGTTGGGCTTCTAAGAACAAAATCCTACAAAAAAGAGTTGAGTACTAGTGGTATCACGAGGAGGGGAAGGGAGAGTTGCAGTAAATAGACTAAAAGCTAAAGACTTTTTAATACATACTGCAGACACCACAAAGATGAAGACAAGGGAAGAGATAAATGATGTAGACTCACATGAAATGGGTCACGTGTTTTTGTTGGTCAGATGAGATAAAGGAAGGTAACGAGGGGAAAAATTAAGGCTCAAAAGTGCGACTTAGTTTAGAAAAGATGAATTATGAGTTAAGTCCATCAGTCTATGTGGGTGTCACAGTCCGTATTCGTAAAATTTCTGAATGCTCATATGTTATATTTAAAATCGTTTCATTAGTTGCATTAACAAAAAAACAAAAAGACAAAAGTTTTTAATTTGAGTTCCAAAAGTTAATCAAAAATTTAAAATATTTTACTTTAAAATAAGAAAATTTTAAAAGACTTAGCATTTTAAACATTGTTGTCCCAATTTAAAAAAAATAACAAAAAAGGAAAAAGGGAAAAATCAGAAAAAGTCCATTCGTAAATTACTTGATGAAATTTCTGCCATTGGATTCCTGTGAGAATGACATATGATTATTCTCCAGGCTCCAATTTTCAGCCCACATGAAACCAACGGTGCGCACAGCATCTCATTCTTCTCTACTTTGAATAAAGGAGAAATGTGAATCCGGAATACAAGTTGGTACAGTCAAGGTAACGTCTTCTTGTAGAGGATCGTATGTTGTGTGTCTGACTTCAATCGCCTATTGGCTTCGAAAGTAAGTAATAGTATGGAAAAGCGAACAGGAATAACAAATTTACAGAATAGAAAGAAATGTTTAAGAAAGGACCTCGAAGTCCACCACACTCATCCTCATCCTAATCCTCATCCTCGTCCTGTGTCCTGTGCTCATGAAGCAAAGCAGAGTCAGCACGCAGTTGTCTGAGCTGCCATCTTCAGGAAAGGGTAGAAATAAACAAACTTTTAACCGTCGAATAATAGGACAGAAGAGAGGCGTTATCCTGAGTGACGGCCACACACCTCAGTCGTCAGTGCCACGCCTCCACGTGTGTCAGATAGACCCTACGTCATATATATCTAAGGCCCTGTTAATTGAGGGGTTGGTAATTATCGTCCAGCCAAATAGCTTCAATTCTATATATATTATTTACACATAAGATGATTTACACACATACACACTCCTCTTCCTCCTCCGATGGATCACGCGGCCGACGCTCACCGCACCGATTTGATGACCATAACCAGGTACGTTTTGAACGAGCAGTCCAAACACCCTGAGTCGCGTGGTGACTTCACTATCTTGCTCAGTCACATTGTCCTAGGCTGCAAGTTCGTTTGTTCTGCTGTTAACAAGGTCTCTTCATCTTTATTTCTTTCTTTACAAATAACCCATTACCATTACGTAAATGTTCGTTTGCGTCTGATCATATTGATTTCAATTTGATTGGTGCAGGCGGGCCTTGCCAAGCTCATAGGACTTGCTGGGGAGACCAACGTTCAGGCAAGTTAATGTTTTTTTCCATTTGCTCCCAAGATTTCTCCTTTCTCATTGATTTATTATTAATTCTTCTGGGTTGTCTTCATAACAGGGTGAAGAGCAAAAGAAACTTGATGTCCTGTCTAATGAAGTTTTCATTAAGGCCTTAGTCAGCAGTGGACGAACTGTAAGTTTCAGGACTATCTATTTAAAAGTGCTTTTTTTTTCCCGAAAATTAACAGATTTCATTAAAGAAATATATATGCATTCCAGAGTACAAAAGATCTAGAATAGTCCAACAGCTCTAGATTACGCAGAGTTGTGGTTCTCGTAATCATCTACATCTTGAAATCTAAGGGATACTTTTGCGACCACATATGTCCGTATTACTCCAATCCCCATCTACTCTTCATACCGCTTGTCAGATTTGCTGCTATCCCCCTTCCAAACATGGCCAATCTGTAGTGCAGAAAAAATGAGCTGCTATTTAAAAGTGCTTTGTTTTAATACCTCATGTAAGTTTCAGGATTGTCTGTTTAAAAGAGCTTTTTCAGTACCTTCTGTAAGTTCCAGGATTATCTGTTTAGAAGAGCTTTTTGTCCAATATCTTCTGTAAGTTCCAGGATTATCTGTTTGAAAGAGCTTTGTTTCAATACCTCCTCTAAGTTTCATTATTATTTGTTTAAAAGAGCCTTGTTTCAATATCTCGTGTAAGTCTCAGGATTATCTGTTCAATGCTTTGTTTCAATATAAGTTTCACGATTATCTATTTAAAAGAGCTTTGTTTCAATACCTCCTGTCAGTTTCAAAATTATCTATTTAAAAGAGCTTTGTTTTGATACCTCCTTTAAGTTTCAGGATCATCTATTTAAAAGAGCTTTGTTTCAATACCTTAAGTTTCAGGATTATCTACTTGAAAGAGCTTTGTTTCAATATCTCCTCATTTTTTTTAACGATTTTGAGTTATTTGGCAGTGCATCCTTGTCTCAGAAGAGGATGAAGAGGCCACGTTTGTTGAGCCTGCTAAGCGTGGAAAGTATTCACCATCCATCCTCTTGCTTTCTCTTCTTTCTTTTAGGTTGCAAATTCTGGACTCTTTTAAAGCATAAATGTTGTATACATCCCATGTGAACAGGTACTGCGTTGTTTTCGATCCATTGGATGGATCTTCCAACATTGATTGTGGAGTTTCCATTGGCACGGTATACACATCATGCAGAATCATTCTATAGGATATTTACTTTTCTTTCCATCTATTACTGCACTTAAATTAATGGTTTTTGTCTAGAATAACTTGAGATTGGAGTTGTGTATTGAGTCTCTTCTCTTTCATCCAGATTTTTGGGATTTACATGGTGAAGCAGGACCATGATCCAACTCTAGAGGATGTCCTGCAACCTGGAAAGAACATGTTGGCAGCTGGCTATTGCATGTATGGAAGCTCTTGTACGGTATAAAGAGCAACACTCAGTAAAATTCTAATACCCAGTTTTTTGTTCATTCATGTTTTTTTCTCGTACCTATAGCATCTGGGTTAGGGATGGCCTGGATATTTATTCTTCTAGGCTGTCTTTGGTTAAGGCATCAAAATTTGGTTCATGAAGTTTCTCCATGGCCAGTTTAAATTAAGGATCATCATGCGCCCAACTTATTGCAAAATGATGGTTTATTCTGTAGCTTGTGCTGAGCACTGGAAGTGGTGTTAATGGATTCACCCTTGATCCATCGCTTGGAGAGTTCATACTTACTCATCCTGATATCAAGGTACCTTTGATTCTGATTGTTGGACTAACTGTTTAAGATTATACCAATTTATCGATATGTGATCTATGTAACAAAGACAAAGAGTGAAGCTCTTAAACCTGCTAAAGAAAAAAAAAAAACCTGTTTACTAAGTTTTTAGTGCCTGTAATTACAGCCATATTGACTTGGATTGCTTTAGGATTTTACTTCTGCATGGACAATTTTGTTTTATTGTTTAATCACTTGACCGTGCTTGTAAGCTACAATATTAATTGTGTATTTTTAGGTTTTTCTGTGTAATTTTTTAGTATGGAAACAGGGAACGAACTGAGGACCCCTTTATGGAGAAGGTGTATGGTTTGAATGAGTTTGTGAATAAAAAATGCATCCTGGTTTTAAATGCAAATGAAACTTCTGGTGCTACTTGAATCAGATATGCGTGATGATTCTAAAATTCATGCTTCTTGTTATAGATTCCAAAGAAAGGAAAGATTTATTCAGTAAATGAAGGAAATGCTAAGAATTGGGATGGTCCAACAGCCAAGTATGTAGCATTCTTTCAAGTAATCTTGTGGTTTTTAGTTGATTATTTAGTATTTACTGAAGTTCACTGATATTATCTGGCTTTAGGTATGTGGATAAATGCAAATTCCCAAAGGATGGTTCCTCACCAAAATCTTTGAGATACATTGGAAGGTGTCATGGACATGTCTCATAACAATTAATTCATCTATCTTTGACCTTATCATCTCTTTATATGTTAAATGAAGATTCCATTCTATTACAAATGATAAGGGAGTGTTAGTGATCATTCATTCACGAGTGTTTGTGAGATGGGTCCAGGCGTAGGATCTAGTCATGGGACGATCCACCAGGGAGTCCTTTTGATTTCCCTTGTTTGAGTTCTTCCCTTTCCTAGAAGACCCTATGTTTCTACGCAAGAGGGAGACCTGTCCATGACAAGGTCTCTTCCTCTCAAGAAATATTTCTATGATAAATTGTCTAATGCTTTATTCATAAATAGCGTAGCCTTATATAGATGCTGTTTACATCAGTTTATTTAGGAAGATCCTTAAATAGGTAGGAATGACTAATGTAGAAATAGGAATGCTGACTTACTAGTTATCATACCAAATATTTAATAGACTCCTCCTAAGCTAAGATGTTGCAAATCTTCTATTTTAAGTGGACGTTGCAAATCTCCTATCAAATCTCCTATTTTAAAGGGCTGATCCTCTTCATGCTATATTTGGTACCCACAAATGCATCCTTGTCCACATCATTACTCCCCTCCTCGACAAGGAGCTTGTCCTCAAGCTCGAAGTGTGGATGAGCTTGCTGGAAATCTGAAACTTTTTCCCACGTAGCTTCTTCAGCAGGCAATCCGAGCCATTGCACCAAAATCTCGCGTACGCCACGGTTCAAGTAGGACCAAATGACCATATACGGTGTAGGGACAACCTTGCCATCAGAAAGAGGTGGAAGGGGGGCAATAGAAATGGGGTTGGCCCCATTAAAAGCCTTAAGCTGAGAGACATGGAACACATCATAAATTTTGCTGCCCGGAGGTAAGGCGAGCTGATAAGCCACCTGTCCAAGCCACTTCAGCACCTGAAAAGGACCATAAAACTTAGGAGATAATTTCCTAGAATTTCTTGGTGCCACAGTAAGCTACCGATAATGTTTTAGACGGAGCCAAACCCAATCCCTTGTTGAAAAACCAAGTCTCGGTGCTTCTCTTCATAACCTTGCTTTATCCGAGTTTGTGCATGCAACAACCTGCTCTGACTTTCAGCCAGCATTGCATCACGTTCCCACAGACCAAGATCTACGGCCTCCACCTTTGTAGGTCCTGGTTCATAGGATAATAGACAAGGAGGCTCTCTCTCCCATAAGCTACCTTGAAAGGGGTAGTTCACAAAGAAGAGTGAAAGGAGGTATTATAACAATACTTCGCCCGTGCAATCCGATACACCCAACTTCTAGGACGATCCCCCACAAAGCACTTAAGATACATCTCGAGGTGTGATTGACTGCCTTGGTCTGTTTATCTATCTGAGGATGATAAGCAGAAGAGTGGGCCAACTGAGTCCCGCGCCGGCAAAAGAGCTCCTTCCAAAACATGCTAGTAAAAACCGCATCACGATCACTAACAATAGACTTAGGCAAGCCATGTAAATGAAACACTCAACCAAAGAACACCTAGGCCACCAAACTAGCTGTGTATGGGTGGGCAAGGGGAAGCAAATGTGCATATTTAGAGAATCGATCCACAACCAAAAAAAAACACTACCATCCGCCTTAGAATGCCCTCAATAAAATCCATTGAAATGTTAGCCCATATTTGCATCGGCACCTCCAAGGGCTACATAAGTCCCGCTAGGTGTAAATTCTCCCACTTATTCCACAGACACACCTGAGAGTTCTAAATAAACTCCCTAATGGAAAATTTCATGTAAAAATCACTTTTAATCTATTGAGTAGTCTTCTGAACCCCTTCATGAGTAGAATTATGTATACTTTCAATCACCAAATTAATCAATAGAGAAGTAGGGGAAAGTTATACCCAGTTAGCGTAGAAAATTAGGCCTTCCAATACATACCACTCGGCACCGGTTTGTCCCTGCTGAATTTGGTCCTTGAGTTGCTGTAAGTCATCCGAGGAGGCCACCTTTGCTTGAACCTCATCAAAAAATTTCACCTTGGGTCGAGAGATGGCACACAACAGTGCTAAATTGTCTTCCTTTCGAGATAAAGCATCAGTCGCACGATTGAGCACGCCAGCGCGATATTTGACCCTAAAATCGAACCCCAAGAGCTTCCTCACCCAATGCTATTATGGCAACGTAGATAGCTGTTGTTCCAGGAGATACTTAAGGCTGTAATGATCTGTGCGACTGAGGACGTCCCCACAAATAAGGCTGCCAATGCTGCACTGCCTTTGTTAGCCCATTGAGCTCCCTATCATTTGCTGGGAGTGTGAAATACTTGACAACAATGTCGCGGCTGAAAAAGGCTATGGGGTGCCCTTTTTGTTGCAATATGGCCCTGATGCTGCCCTCAGAAGCATCACATTCTACCACGAATTCTTCGTTAAAGTCTTGTAATTGTAGCATTGGAGAAGTGGAAAATGCCTCCTTTAACTTGGCAAAGGTAGATTCAGCCTTTGGGCTTTAGTGGAATGAATTCTTCTTTAGAAGGTTTGTAAGTGGGGCTACGATGACCCTATAATCCTTAATGAACTTGCAGTAATATCTTGCTAGCCCTAAGAAACCTCGCAATGCTCTCACCGATTGTGGTGGTGGCCAAGCTGTGACTGCCTGCACTTTAGAGCTATCCATGGAAACCCCCGCATTATGCACAATATGACCTAAGTATGCCACTTGAGTTTCCCCCCAAGCACACTTAGATTTCTTGACAAAGAGATGGTGAGAGCATAATAAATCCAAAACCAGGTGCAGATGTTGCATATGCTCAACCCAAATCTTACTATAAATTAAAATGTTTTAAAAAAAAAACCAACACGAACTTGCGCAAGTAAGACTGAAACATCATATTCATCAAGACTTGAAAAGTCGATGGAGCATTTGTGAGATTGAAGGGCATTACCAAAAATTCGAAATGGCCATGGTGATGGCGAAAAGCAGTCTTTTCCACATCCCTTGGATCCATCCTCACTTGATGGTAGCTGATTGAAAATCGAGCTTATTGAAGTACTTAGCACCATACAATTTATCCAACAACTCGTCTTCCACGGTTTGGGAAACTTATCCTTGATGTTATGAGAGTTTAACTCCCGATAGTTAATTTAGAATCTCCATGACCTATCATGCTTTTCGACTAAAAGTACGGGTGAGGAGAACAGTGACAGATTAACCTGAATAATACCTTGTTGTAGCATCTTACCGCATTGTCTCTAAATTTCGTCCTTCAAAAGGTGGGGGTACCAATATGGCCGAACTACAACTGGGCCAGTACCCGATTGAAGAGTGATTCGGTGATCACAATGTCTATCGGGGGTTAGGCCAGTTGGTTCTTGGAAGAGATCCAGAATTTTGCTAAGATTTTCTCCAAGGCTACGGCCCGCTGCTCCTGAACTTGCACAGCATGCACCTGGATGCTCCCTTTCACCTTTTGGCCATACCACTCCACCTTTTTCCTTGCTAGCTCAAAGCTCATGGTTAGGGACTTAAAATCCCATAGAATTGGACCTAAAGTACGTAACCATTTCACACCCAACACCAATCAAATCCTTGTAATGGAATAACTAATAAATTTGTTAAAAAAGACTCACAATGCACCTAGAGTAACATGGCTTTACATGTGCTTGAGCTAGGGACCCGCTCCCTGTTAGCTACAGAAACTTGTATACCTAATTGTTACTGAACCTTTAATCCAATTTGTATGGCGGTCACTGATGAAGTTGTGCGTGCTCCTTGGATCTTCCAGTACTAGCATTAGATTTCCTGCCACAATTGCCTCCAGTTACATAGTCTGTGCGTTCTTGATTCCAGTGATCATATGGAGGGAAATTTCGACTTCCCTAGGGATTGCTTGGTCATCTTTCTCCTTCGGGTCTGCCACTTCAAGCCAAAATAGCTGTTTACACTTATGTCCCCCTGAGTATGGCTCATCACAATTAAAACAAAGTCCCTTTGCTCGTTTTTTAGACGTCTGCTCCCTTGACAAACTGTTGAAAAACAGGGTTGGGCTACTTCCCATGTTGGAGACCGACGCTGAGGAACCTACCAGGGGTTTGCTGTCTCGATTGTTAACAGCCGCAGGGCTGGCCCAAGAGCTTTTGACTATTGCCCAAGCTGAAGCGTTGCTTCTGGCTGCTGCCCAGGCAGAAGTACGCCAAGCTCCCCCTACCTAGTCCATCAATTGCTTCCTTTCAAAAGCCCTTGCCATGTTCATGGCTATCCCTAGCATGTTCAGCCCCTACATCTCCCCATCTATCTGTATCGTGTCAACTAATCCCGCTGTAAAGAGGCCCACCTGTTGTTCGTGTCGGAGACCGATGGTGCGTGCTATTAAGGTTTGAAATTGACGCTAGTACTCCTCAATAGTACTTGTCTGTTTAAGATTGGCTAATTCTCCTAATGACTTAGTGCTTAATGGGGGACCAAATCTTATGTTGCATTATGACTTGAAGTCCTCCCATGACATTCGTGGTATTTCTTGTTCCACTTGGTAATACCAAGGTAGGGCCTCCCTTGTCAAGTGAAATGCAGCCAAGCCTACTCAATCCTCTTCTGTCGTCTGTCGGCTTTGAAAAAACTGATCGCGGCGGTGCAACTAAACCAGAGGGTCCTCTAAACCATTGCAGGTCGGGAATTCCAACTTCGAGTAACACAGCACCATTCAGGCCTCGGGATGCCCTTCGTTTGGCCTCTCCCCTTGGCTAGTCGAAGCATGGCTGCTTCTCCCCCCACCTCCATGCCCCCCATGATTCGGTTCCCTTCCTAGCTCCCTAAACTTGCTATTCATCTCTTTGAATTAGGCAGTCGTGTTCCTCTACTAGAGCTCCTCCATCTGTTGGAACCATTGATCAAACGGCCCGAGCTCATTCTAGATATTCCTTGAGTCGTCCATTGTGTCTAGCTCTGATACCAAATTGATATTGGGCGTAGGATCTAGTCACGGGATGATCCACCAGGGAGTCCTCTTAATTTCCCTTGTTGGAGTTCCTCCCTTTCCTAAAAGACCCTATGCTTCTATGCAAGAGAGAGACTTGTCCGTGACAAGGTCTCTTCCTCTCAAGCAATATTTCTATGATAAATTGTTTGATGCTTTATTCATCAATAGCGTAGCCTTATATAGAGGCTGGTTACATCAATTTATTTACGAAGATCCTTAAATAGGGCTTTTAACAAGAATAGGAATGACTAACGTAGAAATAGGAACGCTGACCTACTAGTTATCATACTAAATATTTAAATAGACTCCTAAGCTAAGATGTTGCAAATCTCCTATTTTAAAGGGATGTTGCAAATCTCCTATCAAATCTCCTATTTTAAAGGGCTGGTCCTCTTCATACTATATTTCATACCCACAAATGCATCCTTATCCATATCAGTTTGCCTATTGGCTTCTAAATTGTTTCTTGTGAGCTTTTGCTTTCAAAGCTTCTTATGCCTTGGTTCCTGAGTTTAATCCATCAAATATTTTCTACTGATTTATTCTTGAGGTCTAATTTTATTGTCTTCAATATAAATTCCTAATTTCTGCTACTAATAACTTGTGAGCAGCATGGTGGCTGATGTGCATCGCACATTACTCTATGGTGGAGTATTTATGTACCCGGGTGATAAGAAGAGCCCCAATGGCAAATTGCGGTATGCATGTTGGACCTTTAGCATTAGTATTTAGTATTTATGGAGACAGTTGGTCTCCTTTTCCTTTAATCCATTCTCTGGATCTAACTAATGCGACACTGTGATTAAATCTGTGTTAACTAGGGTTCTATACGAAGTCTTTCCAATGTCATTTCTGATGGAACAAGCAGGGGGCCAGTCATTCACGGGCAAGCAACGGGTATTAACTGCACCATATATGTGGTATTAGTATTTGACGATGACAATTTTATAAGAAATATGCGGTTCTCTTGAAAGTTTTCGGTTGTCTTCACTTTCTGTGCATAGCTAATGTGTTAACAACGGCCTGTTATGCTGTTTAAATGAATTTGACTTGGAAAACATTGTTTCATCTAATGAATGCCTTGACTGGAATCTATAATAAAGAAGAAAAGAATTACTTGCATCTGTTTCAGTACATTTTTATATGCTGTAACCAATCTTTGCAGGCACTTGATTTGATTCCAAAAAAGATACATGAGCGCTCACCAATATTTCTTGGAAGTTATGATGATGTTGAGGAAATCAAAGCTCTCTACGCTGCTCAAGAGTAAAACAAACAAAGCATTATTCTCTTCCTGAATACTTAAATGGTCTTGATTGTCTTGTGGGTACTTGACTCCACCGCTAATCTCTCTCTCAACTTTCTTCGAATGTAATGATACCATTCCTTATGCTCAAGTCTGGTTGACATGCTCTTGAAATAAATGATAACATGATTTACATTACATATTACATTTACAACTAGGGCATAGAATCTGAACATGAAGGGAGTAGACTGTAGCTGCAGTTTGAGATTAGAAAGTTGTGAAACCTTGTTTACTGGTTGGCTACTCCCTCAAGATTTATGAAGTGAGACTTGCTTCCAATTCTTGCAATTGGTTGATTGTAGTTACTATTTAGTAATGAGCCGGTTGTGAGGTATATATACTCAAGACCCCGGATATGTTCTAAGAAGAAGAGATAAGGAATGGGATTCCATTCATAAAGTTGAAACCTTGAATCTGAATCCGCAAGTTGCGGTAATTCATTTGCTTGTTTCAAGTTTCTATCAGGTTGTGGGATTGTTCTTACGAGTGGTAGTAGTTTCAGTAAGTCGCGACTTTAACAACACTTTCTTTCAAAGATTGAAAGCATAAGCCCTCCATCAGTAGAAACCCACAATATGCCAGTAACTACAGACTAGCCTCCTGCAATTTTACTGTTACCAAAACCAGAGATTGTGCTCAGGGCATGGTGCCGGAGGCCGTTTCAAGTAATTGATGGAATCAAAATTAACGTGCCGTCCTTTTCCTGTTTTTGTCTTTAAGGGTCGATGGGAATTGAATACATAATGTTTACTTTCTTTATGTGCATAAAATAATAGTTGTCAATTTATAAAATTAAAATAAAATCACATGAATAAAAGATTACTGATGAAAATACTTTTAATTTTTAAAATTACATGTATGACATTAATAATAAATAAAAATTAATTTACAAATATTGAAAGTTCTTCATTCTTAATATATTTTAGCCATTTAAAATTTATGAATATTGGATATCTCTCTAATCTTGGGAGAGTAACTATAACTTTTTAAATTATGGGCATTAATATATATGGGGTTAATTGGTACAAATCGACCGACTTTTAACTAAAAAAGTTACCATTTACACATTCCAACTTTTAACAAAATTTCAAGTTGCAGTCCAACGTTCCAAACAATTTAGTCATTCTTCATGGAAGCTCATAACAAGAATCCAATGCTAGTTCACCAAAGCCAAACGTTGTTGTCGTCCGCGCATTGGTTCTCTTCACGATGCACATGCTGAAGTTGCACCTCCCAATCTCTTTGAAGTAACCTGCGGGTACCTATCAACAAAAAATTATTTCCGTCAATCTCTGTAGTGGAAGAGGATAGAAGATTCATGACTTCTAAGGAGTCCACTTCGATCATGATACGGCGATGCCCCAGGGACCAAGCCAGGGTGAGGCCCGAGTGGACTCTCCAAAGTTTTGCCGTAAGAGGCGACCTTCCAAGGTGATGTAGAAACCCTCCACACCACTGTCCTTGTCAATCACGAATTAAACTGCCAGCAGAAGCTACAGACGACACTTGCTTAACCATTCCGTCGGTGTTGAGCTTTACCCAGTCCT
>JAOTAY010000006.1:13596977-13608579 GCA_025629805.1 Erythroxylum baracoense
GCATATATGAATGCATGCATATGTCACTATACACTTATACACTCCTATTCATGGCAATTGGTGAGGGGATGTTACAAACGAAGTGCCAATTTGCCGAGATACCCCTCCAGAAATTCGAGGCCCCTTATCGAGCTATCGAAGTAGGGATGTGGTACGGGTCCAGACAATATTTAGCCCTTAAGATTCAGACCCATAAGGCATCCGGTTTTGTAAGCAAGGCCCATCCCATCTTTGTTTGCAAGGCATCGTCAGTAGATCTAATCCTCCTAATGCCTAATCCCCTTGCCTTTTTGGGCGTACACACAGAGTCCCAATTAACTAGGGACATTTTCCTTTGCTCATCTGTGGAACCCCATATAAAGTTTAGTATGATGCGCTCCAAATCATCATATAGTCTTCGCGGCAGGCGAACTGTTTGCATCGTGAAAATAAGGAGGGCTGAGATCATAGACTGGGTTAAAGTGACTAATCCCGCTAATGACAAATTCTTGGCGTGCCATCTTGTTAGTTTCTGTTGAGCATTATCTAGTATATGCTGATAAGTGTTACGCGTGGAACGCTCATGGATCAAAAACACTCCTAAGTGTTTGCCCCAGATTGTTCGTGCTTGAAATGCGCAAGGCTTGACTGAGGCGGCTGGCTGTTTTCGGGGAAACGTTCTTGGAGAAAATTTTTTTCGTTTTTTCTTTGTTAACCTTCTGCTCTAAAGCCTTACAGAACACCTCCAGTGTCTGTGCGATAACTTGCGTTTGTGAGGCCGTAGTTTCCGCGAACAGAACCAGGTCATCTGCAAAGAAAAGGTGAGATATGGGGGGCATGTAGCGCTCAATTTTAACAGATGATAATGACCCTGTCCCATTTATCTCGATATAATATGGCCTAGACACTCCATGCATAGGACAAACAGGTACGATGAGAGTGGATCGCCTTGTCTAATCCCTCTAGATGGGTTGAAGGGATCCAATAATGTTCCCTGCCAAGCCATCTGTATGGACACAGTCGTAACATACTGCATAATGACCTAGGTCAGTTGTTCCGGAAATCTGATATCTTCTAAGGTGTTTTGAATAAAGTCCCATCGGATCCGGTCATAAGCTTTTTCCAGGTCTACTTTCGTCGCGAAGTAACCCTTCCTTCCTTTCTTATTTCTCATCGAGTGGATGGTTTCCTGGGCTATGATGATATTATCAGTTATATGACAGCCTGGGATAAAACTACATTGATTCTTCGTTACTAAAAACCCTAGGTGGTGCTTTAATCAATTAACAATGACTTTTGAGAGAATTTTATAAGTCACGTTGCAGAGACTAATTAGCTGGAACTGGGTGAGATTAGACGGAGAGAGGTTTCTGGGGATAAGGACCAGTATGGTCTGATTAAAATCTTGTTCCCACCTTTCCTGTCTGAAAACTATCCGGATATACTCTGTCACTCTGGGTCTGACCCTCCCCCATTGCTTTTGAAAGAATAGTACATTGTATCCATTGATCCCAGGGGCTTTATTCGGGTTCATTCCAAAGACTGTATTTTTTATTTCAGTGGGATGGATTGGTTAGGCTAAATCTCGAAGACTGTCCTCGGAAAGAGAGGGGAAGGTTCTGGATAGTGGGAAGCTGTACTTAGGATCGGGCTCTTGAGAGTAGAGTTGAACAAAATAGTCTCTGGCTAACGGCTCAATTACCCTTGATCTGTTACTAGAGTCCCCTGGGCGTCCTTGAGACTCAATCCTCAATTTCTTGCATTTGGATATGGTCAGAGTGTGGTAATATTTGGTATTCCTATCACCCTTCAATATCCAATCGCACTTTGCTTTCTGATGCCAATAAATTTCTTGTTCACTCAACACCTGCATCAGTTCCCTACTCAACTGTTCCTCCAAATCTAATAGGGGCTCCATATTGTCGTCAGTCATGGCTCGTTGAATGCCTTGTAATCGTGCTAACAGTTGTTTCTTTCGATGGAAAATATTCCCAAAGTCTGAATGATTCCATTTTCTGAGTTGGTGTGAAAGATTGGTAAGAGACTTACATAACAACTCCTCATCAGAAATCCAATGCTCCGTTGCCACCTTTTCAAAATCTAGATGAGTTAGCGACGCATTTTGAAATCTAAAAATTGAAGGTCCTATTGAGCAAGAAATCTGTTGAGTAAGTTGAAGCCACATAGGTTGATGGTCAGAACCTAGGAAAGGTAAATGGTAATTTATTGTTTACGGGAAGGATTGCATCCACTCCGTAGATCTAAATACTTGGTTTAAATGTGTCTATACCAATCCCCTTCGCCACGTAAATTTGGAGCCAACATATCCCAGATCATGCAGTCCACTGTCCTGAACCCAGTCTGGAAAGTGTTTATTCACTATCCTTATTGTCTTGGCTCCACCCCATTTATCTGTGATCTCCAGTTTGGCATTAAAGTCCCCTCCTATAAGCCATGGTTTATGAACGGATCTTTCTACCCAAGCTAACATTGGCCAGAGGTGCTTTTATGTAGCGATTTGCGGGCTGGCGTAAACTGCGATAAAATCGAACAAGAAGGACTCATGCGTGATGGTGGTATGAATAAATTGACGGTGAGCCAACACTATAGAGATATTATACTCAGCCTTCCATAATAACCAAATCCCTCCCGAGAAACCTACAGCCTTTACTCTAAACGAATAGCAAACCCCAAAGCCCGGATTACTTCATGGGCCTGAGCTCCACTAACTCCAGCAAAACGAGGATTCCTAGTTTATAGTTACATTAGTAATTACGCAGAATCATTAAGAATCTATTCCCCCTGCCCCTTGGCAAGTCCAAATAAGAATCGACATAACAACTAGAATTAAATAATTAATGTACCTCCTATAGGAGCGTCCGATAAACCATCGTCCAATGACTACTGTGCCTGCACCTCATTGCTACCACTTTGAGGCTGGACTTCCATTTGTTCAGATCCACCTATTAAATCTAGGGGGTCCATATGTATGGTGCTCCCCCTCGTGTTCTCATTAGTCTTCGAGCCCTCTACTCTGTCCATTAGCTGGAGGCTCTCCTCCCCATCCAATTCGTGGGCCTCCAGAACCTGGCTGTCGCATACCATTTCCGTATGGGAGGAGATCTCAATTGCTACATTTTTTTCCGCACTTGTAGGTTGTATTTGGATTTGAGAGGTTAGAATTGATCGCTTCTCTTAGATTGGGCTGGCCCGGGAACTTTCTCCTCAGGTTAAGTGGGATTGGCCTATCTTGTTTGCTCTAGGCCCCTTTTTTATATTTGGGTTTGGGCCATTAGCTGTGAAAATTGGGCCACGACATTGTAATCAGTCGGTTCCAATTATTTAAGTCATTTTAAACCGTTGTCGTTGTGAGGCCTCTACTGAGTTTTCTGGCACTGTCTCCATCAGGTCTTTCCCCTCCAGAGCTATGAATCTTGAGCCTGCCAGGTGAGAGAACACCTTGATGTTACTTGATTGAACTTGACGTTGCGTGGAGGGCGGCGGCTTCTGATGGATACGTTGGGCAGCTGGTCGGGATCTTCTTTATACCTGCACCCACGGTTCGTAACCGTTGGGCTGGCCTACCGTTGGCTGGGCTCCCACCGCACTGCTTTGTGCTGCCTCCTCGGCTAGCCCCTCCTCTGCCATTTCGGTTGCGCTGTGGACAGGCTGAGGTCTCATGACCCATGATATCGCATTTGTAGCAGATCTGGGGAAGTCCCTCATATACAACCTGCATCACCTCTCCATCGAGCCCAACCGTGGTCGTTAATGGCTAGTTTAGGTCGATGTCCACCATAATACGTGCGTATCTTCCCGCTAGGTTAACAGCGTGGGTTCGTCAATTTTAACAGTCTTGCCTACAAGGTTGGCCAGCGCTGCTAGAACTTCCGAGTGGTATCAAGCTATAGGAAGCTCCGGTATTCAAATCCAAGTGACAGCACGGTGGACTTACCCTTTCTTTGGACGAAATGTTGACTCCCAGCGTTGTACCGAAAGTGTTTGTCCGAAAATAAGCCATGGACCATCTGCTAATGCATGGAGGTAATCTGTCTCTTCTAGAAAATGAACCAGATAGAAATCATGCTCGAGATCAACTATTTTTGGAGGTCCTTTAGGTTTCCAGAGAGCACGCAGACGTGAGCTCAGCGTTTGGAACCTAATTCTTCTTCCCAAGAGCTTTACGACTACCATTAGATTCCACTGATTATCTAATTTTTCTTTAAAGCATTGTGATAGAGTCAGGCCTCGTCCAAGTTTGCTCGACAGTGGGACAATGTCACCCTCCTCAAGATCGATTATTTTCTCGGTTGGCCAGGGCGTGTCTTCCGCTACTACTGCTTTAGGTGGGATATTGGCGATTGCTACGCTATATGACAGCAGAGTGCTGATCGACGTGTCTTCCTCCCGCTTCCGCGTACATCCCCATTTTGTCACGGTCCCTTATTGGTCGAGGGACGCCGTGGGCCTGCCAACGTGCTGGTATGAAACGATGCAATAAGCTTAAATAACTTTGTTCTTTCTAATGGAAACCCAAGTGTTCACACCCTCCTTTCAGTTCCCTTTAGATTTGCACAAGCTATCGCTCCTCTTTGTTAGTCTGATGTCTGAGAGTTAATGCAAGTTTTTTACTTAGTGTGATAAAAAGTTCACACTAAGGAGCATTCAATGTAAGTTTTTTACTTAGCGTGATAAAAAGTTCACACTAAGGAGCTTTCAAGTAATTAATAGTTTGACAGAGAAGAATAACAAATTAGTGAAGTATGTATATGCTTCTAGACAAAAACAATGTAATTGCTTATGCTTTAAGACATAGCTCTCTTGAATTTTATCTAGTGTTGCAATATGAATGTGTTGCTACCAATATTTACATAAGAAATAATAATAAAAATGTGTGTATTGTGGTCATATTTGTTATAATTATAATGAAATTGATTGATTATTTCATAGTTTATTGAATTCATTAGACGTAGTAGTTAAATTTTTTAACACTTGATGTATGAACTTGACTAATTTAGTATTAATAAAGTAGCTTAATTTCCAATTTTATGCTATACTAACTTGAGTTAATTAACTTTTGATTTTAGACCAAACTTTTTATTATAATAACAAGTGAATATGAAGATGATATTATTGAACATGTGTCAATCAAATGGTGTGCAAAAGAGCAAAAAGTACAAAAGAATATAGTAGTATCCAACTATAAGTCACTACATGTTATGTCTAAAACATATTTCACATATAACCAACATTATTTAAGTTTTCACATAAAATACAAAATTCAATAGGGATCATAGTATTACATATAACCATATATCAAAAAAGCCTAAAGTTTGGCCTTTAAATTGGTCTAAAAGTCCTTAATTCTACCTTGATCCTGGTTCTCTTAGTTAAAAGATCACCCTTCAAATTTTGAATCCAGTTATTATATCAAGATTTTGAGGTGAGTTGTTGATTTTACCATTCCTTTCCTATGCCCTTTGTTTTTTTTTTATTGGATCAGTTCCTGGAATTTTGCTTAATCTTTTACTTTCTCTTTGCCTTTTATTTTATTTATGCTCTTTATGAAATGATTACCACTACATCCATGACTTAACTTTGATAGAAATCCACAATATGTGAAGATTTAACATTATTAACACACATATTCTAATGTAGGATAACATTTACTTATGAACATTTACTTATGTTATTAATTAGTCTAAAAAATAAGAAATAAAAGAATCACATAAGTGTTACCAAATTAGACATATTATTTACAAGAGATGACGTTTTACAACTTCTAGCATTATGATAATAATTTTTGCAATTTTTTGCATTTAACTGTTCTACCTCTTCATGCATATAAATTGCCTTGTTTTTTTTTTGTCCAAACTCTTTAATCCTCTTTTTATTGATTTGCTAACTCTTGCCTTGCATGTTGGAGGGTTGATGAAATGAACATTATTTTCACTTCTTGTTGGCCAAAATTATTCACTTTGTATTAGGTTGATCCTTTTCTAATATCATCTTATGTGTGATTCTTTGGAGAATAATTTACAAAAGAATTCTTTAGGATTGCCTTTATTTAGAATAGTGTAACAATAAAGTGGCCACATGGGATACCAATTAAATTCCATCTTCCATATATACAACTTCTATTTCTAAGGTTAATAACAAGGTGGTCTTTCTTACAATGCTCAATTTTAGATTTTCCCCTCCCTTACAAAATGAGCTAGGTAATTTGTTACTTTTTTTTGTAAAATAAGTAATATATTCATTTAAAAAGGTGCACAATACAAAAGGAAGTGAGAATCATCTGCAACAGTTGGAGTATACAAACTAGCTAACTATAAAATATGTTAACACTTGTAACTACACTGTTTATATTCTAATTAGCTGCTTGATAAGATTAAAAATGTATTATTGATGAAAATTTGTTAAAATGTCATCCTAAGCTTGAGATAAAACTCCCTCCAGGTTTAGTTACTATAAAGTTCAGATTTTCCAAATATCTTAGTGTTTCTCATCTTCCATATGAAATGCACTAGCATTGAAAAACCATCGTTGAACACCTTTAGATCCTCTTTGCTTTTCCATTGTAGACCAATTATCCAATACATATAGTCCATCCAGTTAAAGTTCTTGTTTTGTAGCTCAAATAAGTTGAGAAATTTTCTCCATAGTGATCTTGTGTGACAACACTTAGAGAAGATATGATCAATTGATTCTTCCTTACTAGTACATAAAGGACATAATTTATATGAGATCTAGAATTTTATCCTATCTCTAGTATTAAGCTTTTTCTTAGCTGCTAACCAAAGTATGAAAGAGTTTGTTGTGTTGTTCCAAAACTCCATATCATCTTGTGAAAGGGGAACTTGATTAGTGGACCAAGTAGCATCTATTTACATGAATGATTAGTGAACTCTTGTGAGTTATATATCTCCCATCATCCTCTTACCTCAGATCTAGTGAATAATCTGGCATACAATCTGCTATGGGACTGATTCCTCTACTTGTATGAAATAGCCAATACCAGTAGTCATTTCAAATAAATATTTGCATCTTGGTTTTTTAGGGATTAACCCTGTTAAAGTTGTAAAATATTGAGTCTTGCATAAAGGCCCAAGAGAATGTCAATTTTTAAACTAGAAATTTGTGTCTTTTTAGCTCTAATGTAATGCTTGATATGAGGGTGTATAAATGATCTGGTGCAAAAAGATTTTTTAAATGTTGTAGGATTGAGTACTTTTATGAGAAATAGACCAAATGCTTCCTTGTTTGACATGAAATATGTGCATCCATTTCATCTAGAGACTCTTTTTATCATTGCAAATTCTCCATAGCCTTTTAGCTAATAATACCTTGTTCATTCTCCTAGCAGAGTTGATATGTAGTCCATGATATTCTTTGGGTAGACAAATGACACACCATTTCACTTTGGAAGTCTTTTTATCACTGAGATTTTGTCCATGCCATATGAAGTCCCTTATACTTCTATCAATCTTCTTCAAAACTCCTTTAGGAATTGCTATGTGTGACAACCAATAGTTGTGTAAGAAAATGGAAATAGCTAGCTGTAACCTACCCCTATAAGATAGGAATCCATTGCTCCAATTAGAGATTCTTTTATGAACTTTGTCTATAAGTGGTCTACATTCAGCTTCCTTTAACTTCCGTGTGGAGATTGGAACTCCTAAATAATTATGAGGTAACTGGTGAATGGACAGCCCTGCATCAATGTTCACCTTGGAGTAGTCTACTATACTTTGCTTGGAAAGGTAAGCAAAGTTATTCTAAGGGTAATTTCAGACCTGATACTTCTTGGAATCTTTGTAATGAAGTCAAGATTACCTTAATTGAAGTAGTTTCATTAGCACATAGCATGGGTAGATCATCTATGAAACAAAGTTGAGTGATATTGAGCTCTTGACAATGACAATGATATCTAAAATTTATGCTTTCAGCAATATACATATGTGTCAATCTTTGAAGAACTTCCATAGTAATAGTGAATAGGTAGGGAGAAAGAGGATCTCCCTACCTAATTCCCTTAGTTGCTTGATAATTTTGAGTAGGTTCCCCATTTATTAACACTAAGAACGAAACTATTAATATGCAAGAATAGATCCAGCTAATGGATTTGCTAGGGTAGCTAAAAGTAAGGAGAGCATTAATAAACCCAAGTCAATTATGTCATATGCTTTAGTGAAATCTATTTTAAGGGCATAACTTCTTACATGTTCTTTATGATTATATTCCTTAAAACAATTGTTGAGCCATCACAATATTGTCATCACCCATATTTCTATTTGAAACATATTTACCCTGACTATGATTAATTATACCAAGTAGAGTATTCCTTAATCTATTGGCAAGGATCTTGGAAATGATCTTGTATAGTTAATTACAACAGGTTATTAGTTTGTAATCATTCAGTGTTTTAGGATTGGGGACCTTAGGCACCAAAGCAAGAAATGTCTTGTTAATTTCAATGAGTAACTTGCCACTACTAAAGAACTTTTTTATTGCTTTAACTAATAGTAATTGCAAAAGGTTCCATTTCTCTTTATAGAACCTAACATTAAAGCCATTTGACCCAAGAGAATTATCTGGATGAAATGAAAATAACACATCTCTTATCTCTTCACTTGTGACTTTTTTGGTTAACACAAATTCTTGATCTTCTTTGATGGAATCAAGCATTTAACTAACTCGATAGCTAGGAAGGCTTGTAATGTGAGTAGATAGTTTATTTATTGCTTGAAAGTGACTTCCAACCATTCTTTTCAATTCCTTTTGCTCATATATCTTCATACTGTTTTCATTCTCTAGAAAAACTATCCTATTTCTATTTATCCTGCCTTGAATCATACTAAAAATGTATTTGGAATTTATATTTCCTTGTTGTAACCATTGGATTCTGGACTTTTATTTCATCTGCTCTCTATATTCCTTGATGATCTACAAATAATTGGACAGTTCTGATTTCTCTTTATTCAAGATTGAGGAATTAGTGGGATCCTTGGCCAAAAGCTTCTGAGTCAATGACAGATTCTTGAGGGCCTACACTTTACTGAATTTCAAAGGGTATGTATTAAACTTAAGGAGCTTAATGCATTTAACATTGATATATTTCAGCATTTGAACGTACTAGAAAGTTTTAGAACCCTACATATTCCTACCAACAACATTTCTATTAATTGGATCAAGCTAAGAGTGTTTCAGTAAGGAGTTGAAGAACTTAAAGGATGATCTTGGTTTGATCAAGTTGCCATTAATGCATATCCTAATGGGAGTGTGGTCAGAAAATAGTGGTTCCTCAAATACTGCATAACTTTTTGTTAATTGATTTATCTAGCTATTGTTTACTAAGTACCTGTCTAACTTTCTTTGAACATTTCTTTGCCCTTTTGGTGATTGTTTTATGTGAATATAAGGCCTTGATATTTAAGATCAACAAGTCCAAGAGAAGATGTTAATAGTTAGTTCTTTAGTATTAGCATATGTAACCTTTCTTACCCCTAAGGCTTCAGAAGAAGATAATCAATAGTTAAAATTCCCTGCCACCATCCACGAGACTGGCATGTTTAAATCAATATCCTATAAGTCTTTCCACAAGCTGACTCTTTAAACTTCCCAATTGGTAACATAAACCACAGTTATAGCTATTGGAAAGTTAAGTGATTCTAGAGCAAGTTCACAATGAATAAGTTGATCAATGCAATAACAATTAGAAAGAACAAGGTGAGCTAGATCTGTTGCAACTATAATCCTTCCATTAGCATGTTTAAAGTGATTGCTCACAGTTTTCCAATATGTTTAGATAAATTTCATTCCATTTAAAAAACCTTATTATTTGATCTTGGTTTCCACCAAACCAACAAAACAAGACTAACTAGCTTCAAGATAATCCTTTAAAGATAGATGTTTATTGGGACAATTTAATCCCCTAATATTCCATATTGTGCTAAAATTAGGATTGAGAGGACGTAGTCCTCTTAGTTTTTTGACTTTTAGTCCCTGTTACCTGCTATTCTTTATGCTGCAATTTAGTTTCACTGTTGCCCTTATCCTTATCATGATTAACAGCAGCTGGGGTAGCTACTCTGTTAACTTCTGTTACTTCAGTTACCACATGACTAGTTGTCTGATTATTATCTACATTCATAATTTCTTCTGCCTTGTTATACTGGATCTGAGATATAGCCTCTTGCATAATTTCTTCTACATTATTATGTTGAATCATAGATGAAGTCACTTGCTGCTATTGGTTTTTTGCCTTATCTTTTAATTAAGAACATTGTGTAGAGGTTACGGGTAAGGATATATTATGCTTACTACCATTCTCTTCATCATAGCTATGATTTTCATTAGTCACTGTAACTTGATTCTCAACAATCTTAACTATTTTTACTTCAGTTATTTCCCCATGACCAATAATTATCTTTCCCGAGTTGGCTAGATGAGTTGCTTGCTAATTTTGAGTTTCAACATTTTCCATTTCATAATATGTTTGCATGGTTTAGGTTCACTTGAATGCTGTTTTCTTTCATTAACTACCTCATTAGCATTTTTCTTGGGGATCCATATTTTAGTAACAGGTTCCATATATGGCTTCCATGGATAGGATAATATAATTTTGTCCTCAACCAATTCTCTGCCAAAATTGAATTTCATGATAGGAATAATATATGGCATAGTCTTTTTGTGTTCCACTTCAATACAAACTCTACCATAACCTACTCTTTTTATATTTACAGTGTTGTCATCCATAGCTAGGGGAGTTCTAATTTAACTAGCCAAATAACTCAAACCCTTAGATGACCAATATTTAGGAGGAATTTTTACGCCAATCAATGAAAATAGTTAGTAATCTTAAAAGGAAACCAGAGAAATATAAAGGAAAGCTATTCCTAGGTTATAAGTGCGAAAGACGATGGGCCTTCTATTTTCTCTTCCGATACACGATAAGCTTTCTTGCTAACGTGCGATGAGTATAGCAAGGAAGCCAAAGGTTTCCACGAAGGCTGCTAAGAATGTGGGCTCATCATCGGCGATTGAAACTCTAAATGATTCACAAGCTCAATTGATAGGAACTGGACCTATGGGAGTTGTTGGGAACTTGAATACTACTAGTGACAAACCGACCACTACGAGGGTTGCTAAGAATCTTCTTGTTGAAGTGGGTTATTCTACGTTGAGTATGGCGAGGAAGACAAAGGAGTCCACAAAGGCTGCTAAGAATGTAGGCTCATTGTTAGCGACTAAAACTCTGACTGACTTGCAAGCTCATTTGATAGGAATTGGGCCTATGGGAGTGGTTGGGGACTTGAATATTACTAGTGATAACTGACGAACATGAGGTTGCTAAGAATCTTCCTGTTGAAGTGGTTTAGAATCTTCCTGTTAAAGTGGTTTCATCTGCTACTTGCACTATTATAAATATTACTGTGAATGATACTGATAAGATGCAAGAACAACTCAATCAATGGTTGAATCTGGTTAAAACTATGTGAATAATGATACTGGTCGACGAGTTTCCTGGGTAGATCATGTTGGGTCCCGATTCCTTTTCTTACTAAATAAGCATGTGTTCAGTTTATTTTGAGGTTGAGTTTGATTAATTTGTTTTGGTTAG
>JAOTAY010000006.1:13608679-13625854 GCA_025629805.1 Erythroxylum baracoense
AAAACTCATCAAAATTTGCATTGTGGCTTTTCAGGTACGAGACAGGAGACTTAAGGAGTAGTTAGAACATAGAGTGTATGAGAACTAAAAGATGGCTCAAAGGTCCGTCAGCTGACTCCCAAAGGAAACTAGTCGTTATCATTTTGTAATATTGTTAAAACCTGTATAGCTTTTGGTAAACAAACGTAGAGAAAAACAGTGTAAACGTTATCAGTGAATGAAATAAACGAATGTTTTAAGAGGAATGATAACACCTTTCGAATATACTAGCTTAAACCATGTATAAATTAGTTTTGCCATTGCTCCAACATGCCATTATCGTAGGTTATGTTCCTATAAGCTTAGGTATGTACCCTATGGTAGTGGGATGTTACATAAATAATCCCTAGTCATAGGATTAATAAGACAGGACATTATTAATGCTGACAGACTAGCACATATTATACTCCTTGATTTGATCAAGCAGTGGATCTCACAAACTGTAAGCATGAGTTGTTTAGAGTTAATATGTGGATACTTACTAAGGGTAGTAACTACATCGGATGACCTACTATGAGATTATCATATGGATGATCTATCGAATGTCAATAATTAATCTTATCGTAGCAATGGTACAAATATCTTTGGACTTGAGGTACTCAAGGATATCTTGGATACTAATCCTATGCTTTGACATCATCCCTTGTTACCTTAAAACAAGGTTGCTCTTAGGGTGGTGAATGGGTACAACTATTGGTATTCGAAGGTAATTGAGTAGCCAATAAAGGATTCCCCACTCCTAATAGAAGGAGATGATACTTACGACCTTTTTTCGGGGTCATTACTCAGGAGTCTCTGGACAGAGCAGTTATATGTCATAAAGAGAGTCTTCAATGACACATAAGAGTAATGAGAACTCAGGATAAGAACTAACAGCACTTGGACTAGATGTGACGTAGTCGATCTAGTGGGAGTTGACACATAGCCCATACTCTGAACTAAGTGGGGTATAGTATAGTGAAAGGACGAATTGCACAATAATTATCTATGGAAAGGTTCATAAGTTGGATAATTAATTATCGAAGAGTTCGTGTGTTAATCCACTTATATTCCAACAAATTGGCATCATGAAACCCTTCGTGATTTGATTGAATTAAGAGTTAATTCCTTTAATGTTCCAAAAAATCATCGCAAGATGAATAAGAGGAATTAACAACCCCCTGCCTTCTTCTTCCTTTTATCAGATTTCCTGCTTGGAGTTAGAGTGGATTCCTCCAGTATATTCTCCAAGTGATGATCATTGGTTTCCTGGGAATGTTCCTCCTTAGATACCAGCTCCTCCCTTAAGCTCTTGGTGTCTATCCCCTTGTCAGTATCCTCCTTGGTTTGATCAGTAAGACTAGCTTCTGGATCTGTTACTAAATCAACTGGTTCCAAAATTTTGGGAGTCTTAAGAGAGTCCGTAATTGCTTCTGGGAGCATATGATCCCCTTTTATATTTACTTCTAAGTCACAATTTCCCTATAACCCATCAATTCTAGATACTCCCTTGTTTCAAACACTCTACCTATTTGTTTCAATACCCTTTTACCTAATTGAGGCTTCCAATTGTAAGAGATTTTGACCTCAGCTTTAACTAGTTCCCCAACCTCATCAAGTGTCATGACAAAAAGCATCTCAGGTAATTAATCCCTTATTCTAACTTCAACACATATTTAAGTGTAGAGTATTCTCTCAAAATTAGTAGTAGGAAAGTCAAATGCTAAAGGTTTACCCTCTGAGCTAGGAAAAAAGCTTAAACTATCCAAAGTCCAATATTCCAGAGTGACATTATAGAATTCAATCCATTGGGAAATAATTTTATACCATTTTGTCCAATTCCATACCTGGAACCCAATTCTAAATAAATAAAGGTTGTCCACTAATATGTCATGCCCTGTTTCTATAATTGAAGACAAGCTCTCTTCATCTATGAATCTAAAGATGAATGAATCCTAATCAGTCTGGAGCACTTTTGCTAGACCCTTATTCCCCCATCTGGCATGAGCCTATATATGAACTTATGGGAAAGAGGGCCTTTTGTTCATAAAAAAAACCAATTAAGTTACATGACCATGCTTTAACCCTCGTTTGCAGAAGCTCCTTAAGAGTGGAAACAACCAATTCACCAGGGTGGAACGAAAAAGTTTAGGCTTCTAGGGAGGGGCCTCTATTGATAATATACTTTTCAAGGATTTAGGACTCCCCTTTGAAGCAGTTGGAAGCTTACCTTGTCCCTAGCTCCTGTCTAAGGAGTCACGAATGGAGGGAAACTCTAAGTCTGACAAGTTGTTGGCATTCAATTGGACCTCTAGGGTATTGGGATGGGTCAAGCATTCTCCAATACGATTCACCATTGGGCTTAGCCAAATGGGAAAGCTGCCAATGGGCTTCGGATACTTACTAAATGAGGAAAGTTGATGTTCAAGTGGAGTGAAATTTCGAAAGGAAGACAAAGATAATTCTTAAATCTCTAAATTCTTATTGGGTCATGATAAATTTATTGTTCCTCTTCCAAGATTGTCTTTCCTCTTTATCTTTAACTACTTAATTGTTTTGCTCCTAATGAAGTCATTTTTGCCTCCAAATCAATCTACCAAAAAGCTCCCTTTTATTTTTAATCTCCTTTTCTTTTAATAAAATGAACCCTAATTTTTTCTATCAATACGGTCCTAACATAGGACTATGTTAAGCTTCGTCTCACTTATTATTCCTTTATGAAATTTTTATATAATTAATCACCACCAACACAGAGTTGATCATGTAACCATTGTGTTGGTGAATATAAACGTAGGGGCATGTCAGTTGCACTAAAGAAATAAAAACTATTCCATACATTTAACTCTCATTCTCAATCTATCTAAGACTAATGGAAAAGACAATCTTAGAGCCTGTTAAAAAAAAGATAACGTTACTCAAACTATATAACTGATCTAAACAAACTAGAAAGGCACACAAAAAAAAGTATGAAAACCTAAAGGGCCATTTGGTTTTCTTTTTGATTTTTTGTTTTTGGATTTTGTTAATAGTTTCAATTTTTTAAACAAAAACAAAAACATGCTTGGTTGTTGATGTCAATGTAGTTATATTTTTACTATTGATAATAATTATATATTAAATAAAATTAAAGATAAAATAATTTTAAAAATAAATGAATAAACTAAATTTATTTTAATCTCTTATATAATATTTATTAATAAATTATCAGTAAATAAATAATTTAACAATTTAATTTTTATTTATAAATTACTATTTATTTGATATTTTATATTTTATATTATTAAAAAAATTTATTTGAAATGTATTATACGTTTTGAATATATATTAAATTAAAATTAATTTATTAAATAGTTATTAAATTAAATTTTATTTATTTTTTAAAACTTAAATTTAAATTGATTATAAAAACTAAACTAAATTGAATTATTTATAATTCTTATTGGTAAAAAATATTTAATAATATATATTTAGTAAATAGTAAATCGGATTATGACAAAAAACAGAAAACAAAAATAGTTTTTATGGTTTTTATAACTTTTTCTCTAAAGATAATTCTTTGTTATAAATAGTTATATATATTCATGTTAACTAGATCAAGCGATTCAAGTATGTCTACTAAACTAAAACACTATAAGAGACATTCATTGGTTGTCTAATTTAGTTACCATCTTTCTTTCATATTGTATGAAATGTTATTGACCAAGCCTTTTACTATTAGATTCAATCTACATTAGACAATTGTCTGGAAAGTTTGCTCCTGACTTTTTTCTTCATTCCTAAATAGTTTGGCATTCCTTTCCTTCCATAGGTTGTAAACTAGTGCAATTACGCATATTTTAAACACTTTGAAGTCTACTTTGTTTGCCATTTTAATTATTGAAGGCCATCCAATTACTTCCTTCCAATTGAAGGCTGACTTCCTTACGTTCAAGTGTCCTAGTATCTTTTCCCAAATGTTATTTGAGTAGCAACAATCTACTATAAGGTGGTCTATAGTTTCACTGTGCCTTTGACATACCTCACATTCCTTAGATGGAAGAGTAAACTTAATGTTGTCCTTTATAGTTAGTCCTCTACCTATTCCTAGCCAGAGAATGAAGGCATAAGCTAGTCTGATGTCATTGTCCTGTACCAGTTTCTTCTGCTTCACTTTGGTGTTCAGTCTATACTGAGGATATTCTCTACAGGTCTTGGTGTTAAACTCCTTTGATTTATTGACTTCCTAAAAGTAGCTGGTCTTGGTTAAAGGATTGATAAGAGGGAAGGTTATCCATGATTATGCGTACTCCTTTGCTGCAAAAGAAAGGCCACTTCCATTAATTGATGCTTATGAGTGCCTTGTCTTTTATACTTGGTATGATTACTAATTTCAAATGTTGAATTTCCTCAAGCCTATATAAAGGGCTCCTCCTATGCCAGTTATCAAACCAAAATAGTGTAGCATCTCCATCTCTAATCCTATGTATGATTAGATTCTACATACACTGTCTAATCCTTATGATTAGCCTTAAGGTCCAAGACATGTTTTAATTGGTTGTATATTCTATAGACTATTGCTCTTTACATGAACAATGTGTATCCAACTTACCCTAGGTTCCTCCTTGTGCTTGCATAACCATCAGAGTTTCTTTGCTAAAAAAACCTTATTATTAACTTTGCTAAGGTGATGTCTACACCCCCATAGTCTTTTAGAGAGCAGATTTTGGACCATCTCAACTTTGCATTATAGTGTTAGGTTTTTGTTCCTTCCTATAGAAACTCCCTTAACTTCCTGCTAATATCCTTTATTATGCTTTTAGGTAAGGCTATATGGTTTATCCAGTAAATTTCCAGGTTGTTAAGGATTGAAAATACAAGTTAAAGTCTTCCCCCTAAAGCTTATAACTATTGCAACAGTGGTTAATCATTTTGTTGAATAAGTCCATTAAGGGGTTGTAATATGTGGCACTAATTTTCTTCTGAAATATAGGACCCCAGGCATTTGATAGGTAGACTAGTGAAAAATGCATATTTGACTATATTTTTACACCTATATTTGATGTATTTTGCCTGATTTTCTATACTTTTGTCGTATATTTGGTACTTAATGCCTTCCAAGTGTCTATACAGATTATAATTGCCTTTACAAACTTAAAGAAGAAGAATTCGAACAAAAACACGACATAAAATGAAGATTCGACACACATAAGTGATGCAGTGCAGTTTTGCAATTTCAGAGTTATGCATCGACCAAAACCCTAGAATTTCATATAAAAGGACATGAACGGAGTCTTATTGAGAGAGTAGAACGAGGAAGGCGATTCCAAACATGGAGATCATTCTCAATGGGCGATTTTGGTTCAGAGAAGTGGAAAACATGAAGAAATCATCAAAAGATCCATTATAATATAAGATCAAACCTCTACATCACAAGAATACTCGATAGAAAAACCTTATATTGATACTTTAATGTATTTTGACTCTTTTATTAATGTAATTGGGTTGAATGATATATTGTAATTTGATTATGTGTTTAATATATGTTCTAATAGACCTAATAATATTAGATCATAATTTGATTTCATACATAGAGATTGAAAATTTTTATTGATGAATAGATCTACCGTTACGGGAAGGAGTTGAATGCATCCCTAGAGACAGGATGATATAAATCTTTTAAATTAGGATCAAATCTAATAAAGAGATTCACTAATCGGTAAAGTAATCTTATAAACTTTAACCTGAGTAATTCGGTTGAAAACCTTAGGATTAGCTGTTAGTAAACTCAAGGTCAGCTATTAGCATACCCTAAGAATCTCTACGATCTAATAAATCAATAAAACAACTATATAATAAAAGATTAATCTATTAAAGGTTTAAGGGGATTTGAAAGCTAGATACTAATTCTTGATATCGGAAATTTTCTAATTGAATTTTTAATTCGCTGTTTAATATCGTCTCCTGCTTTACTTGTTTTATTTTTATTTTCTTTATTAAAAATTCAAAATCGATGCATAGGCTAAATAATAGGAAAAAGGTAATTGTTAGTAATCACTGTCTTCGTGGGATCAACCTGTACTTACTAGTACTAGCTACAGCTATGCTGTGCACTTGTGGTTATTATAATATTGACTAACTCACAAATAAGTCAATCAAGTTTTTGATATCGTTGTTGGGGATAGTGACATTAGGAAAACTTTTATTTTATTACTCTAACCATTTATTTTATTTTATTCTGTTTTGTTTTTGTTTTTATTTTCTTTTATTTTAATTGAGCTTTTGTATTTACTTCTTATTGTATTTGATTGTATGGTTTATTCATTTAATTATCTTTTGAAATTCTCTACTTGATGTAGGTTATTATAGGATTTAAAATTCATTGTCATAGCCACAACTCATAATGGAAGGATGGAACAAAAATTACTTTTATAGGAGTCAAAATGTGTCTTCGCGATACATATCATTGACTTATGGGGGAGAGAGATGTTCTCACATGTTTTCAGAAGCTCAATTGATATCTAGGTCATGTCACGACATTGGCAGGAGTTATCATTGCAATCATGAATATCGGACACCAGCATATATATGGGAGTAACCAAGCATGTACAACCAATCTCAAGGTTCACCATACGAGAATAACTATAATTCAGAATGTAACAACTCTCACACCTATCGATGGAAGGATGACACTCCAACCGAATATTTACAGCACCAAGCACCTCTAGTAAACAAGTCGACTTTGGAAGATATAATGGTAACTTTATTAAAGAATCAATCATGAACCATCACAAAATAAAGACTCGAATGCAAAATCTGGTGAATTGAATAGATTAACTAGCGACGATAATATCTGATGAGATGCAAGGGAGTTTGCCTAGTGCTAATGAAACATACCCTACATAATGTGGAATGGTAATCACCCTTAGTAACGAAAAAGAGTTCACAGTAGAAGAGGAAGAGGAAGAGGAAGAGGAAGAGGAAGCAAATATTAGAGATAAATTAATAGAATAAATTGTCGAACTTAAAGTTAGCCAATGTAAGTTCGAAAAAAAGGGTTTCTTCACCTAAATATCTTGAGCATTACGTAAAATACTATTTGAGCCTATTAATGCAACAGAGTGAAGAAAAGACAAAGGTTGGCTTCATAGATGACAAGGCATTCCAAGAAAATGAGGAGGTAACTGTTGCTATGTAGAGAGGACGAAGATATAACAGAGGCAGTAGATGTAGAAGAAGAAGAAGTCTCCATCTAAGAAGAGGAAATAGAGAAGTAGTAGGAGATAATTAAAGAAGCTAGAAACCTCTATCCAAAGAGAAGAAGAAGAGTGGACAGAGAAGGTTGAGGAAGAACTGGCAGAGGAACCAACTAAGGAAACTACTAATGAGGTTTTGGTAATGACCTTAAATACAGAGGATTCCCACTTCCTCGAAGACAAATTGTTCGAGTTACCCAAAGATTCTGGGATTTTTGTTAGTCCCTCTTTCATTAACAATTTGTCATTAAAAAGGGCATTAATGATTGCAAATGGATTTACTAATTTGATAAATTATGTCCTTATTATTATTTTGCAACATGTAACTTACTTACAAGCTACAAAACCTTTATGCAGGGAAATGGGTGGAAGCAACCCACTTATTATTGATCCAGGATGAAGTTCAGCATAAAGGATACGTCAAACTAAAGACATTAAACAAGCGCTGTATGGGAGGCAACCTATGAATTAGGATAAGTTTCAATTTTATTTAGTTTTGATTATATTTCATGTGTTAGTATAGGATTTTATTTCATGTTATTTTACGTTATCTTAATTTCTTTTGTTCTTTTTATCCTTTTCTTTTATATTTTGCAAGGATGTAGTTCACCACTAGATGGATTTGAAATTAGGAAATTGTCACAATCAGGAAAGTACCAAAAGACCCTCTCACTTTTATCTATAATAATATTGTGTATATTGGGGACAATGTACAACTTTAAGTGTGGCGATGGGTTTAATGAATTTTTAACAAATTTTTTCAAGCTTATTAATTTTTTATTACTTTTTAAGCTTATTATAATCTTGATTATGAATCTTATTAACTGATATTCTAAATTGATTGAAATATGCCCATCAATAATATGTTTCATTGTTGAATATTGATTGAATTGGTATGCAAAAGGATGATGGTTAGAATAAAATTAGTTTTCTAAGTTATATTTTTAGCAATCATTGAGATGATCAAGTTGAATGAAATTGCATATTATTTACACATATACATACCCATTTTTTGTGAGCTTTGAATCCTAAAAGAGCAAAAAAATTAAAATTTTAAAGCTCTTATTATCCTTTTATGTCTGTGATATCATGTATAGTAGGATAATTCTAGAACTTGCTTTTATTATGTATATTGAGACCATAATTGTTAAATTAAAATCATTGACATGATGAAGGCACTTAGATTTAACAACTTGTTTAAACCTTTTTCTTTACAAAATTACCATACCCTTAAATTGACCTTTAGGAATAAGTAAGTTGAGTCTTAGCCTTTTTCATTGATTAAACCTACATATTAACCTTTATCCTTTTTTTGTGAATAACTTTTAATTGTTTTAAACCTTGAAGGATATTTACATTATTTATTTGTTAAGACTTGAAATTCATGAAAGGTCCAATGTTTCTTGAATTATGGTACTAAATGTTTGGTTTGATTTAAAAAAAGAGAAGAAAGAAAAAAAGCAAAATTGTAAATAAGTTTATGGTACCAATAAAGTTTCATTGAAAGGACCTATTTTTATTTGTAAACAAGTCTTGAAATATATTGTGTAGTAAATTTCCTTCAATTAACCATTGTTATTATCCCAATCATACCATACCTAAGCCCCATTACAACCTTATAAAGACCTTTGGGTTTTGTTTGTAGTTTAGACATAAGTAGTGGAGATGTGATCTTATTACAAACATATAGGAAGAGTTCTACTATGTATTGATTAAGAGTTTTGATGCTTTTCACCCTAAACACTTGAGTGCATTGAGTGACATCTTAGTAAGGGTGAGAAGATATATGCTTTTGATTTCAGTAAGATTATTAATGTGATTATTACTAATATGGATATAGGAAGTCAATTTTAGGATAACTTGACTCTAATTGTATGTTAATTTGATTCAATAGGATATGATGATGTATAGTATGAATGGACAAATTGATGAGGGATGGATGTTGCAAAATTTGCAATTTTAATTATGGTTTCCTTGAGGACAAGCAAAAGCTTAAGTGTAAGGATGTTCGCTAAATGCTTATTTGACTATATTTATACACCTATGTTTGATGTATTTTACATGATATTCTATACTTTATCGTATATTTGGTACTTAATGCCTTCCAATTGTGTATATAGATTATAATTGCCTTCAAGGACTTAAAGAAAAAGAATTTGAATAAAAATACTACATAAAATGAAGATTTGACGCACAAAAGTGATGCATGGCTGTGCATCAGGCTATGCACTTCTTCAAGATCGTGAAATTTCATAATTTATAGAGAATTTGGTTATGCACAGTTGTGTATCAACCAAAACCATAGAATTTCATATAAAAGGACGTGAATAGAGACTTATTGAGGGAGCAGAGGTCGTGCACAAGACTGTGCATCGACCAAAACCATAGAATTTCATATTATAAACAAAGACTTATTGAGAGAGAAGAATGAGGGAGGCAATTCTAAAAGTGGAGATCATTCTTAAGAGGCGATTTGGTTGGGAGAAGTGGAAAACATGAAGAAATCATTGAAAGATTCATCGAAATACAAGATCAAATTTTTACATCACAAGAATACTCGATAGAAGACAACCAAGGAAATTTAGAATTATGATCCCATTGTTTTCAATTCGTTGTTCTTTATATTTATGTTTGATTTCGTATTTGATAATGTGTAACTAAATGTCTTGTTAGTGTTTAGGTTAGAGGAACCCTATGTTAATACTTTAACATGTTTTGATTCTTTTATTAATGTAATTAGGTCGATTGATATATTGCAATTTGATTATGTGTTTAATAGATATTATAATAGATCCAGGAATATTATATCATAATCTGATTTCATAAGTAGAGATTAAGAAATCCTAAGTTTGAATAGATCTACCGTTGGAAGGAGTTGATTGCAACCTTAGAGATACGATGATATAAGTCTTCCAGATTTTGGTCAAATTTAATAAAGGGAAATAAAAATCAGTAACACAATCCTAAAAGCTTTAACCTGAGTAATTCAATTGAAAACTTTAGGATTAGTTGTTAGTAGATTCAAGGTTAGCTATTTGCATACCATATAAGTCTCCACAATCCAATATATCAAAAAAAACAATTGCATAATAAAAGATCAATTTGTTAAGGGTTTAAGGAGATTCGAAACCTAGATACTGACTATTGATATCAATAATTTTCTAAGTGAATTCTTAATTCTATGTTCAATATCATTTCTTGTTTTATTTTACTTGCTTAATCTTTATTTTCTTTTCTTAAAAATCTAAAATTGATCCATAGGCTAGATAATAGGAAAAAGATAATTATTAGTAATCACTATCTACGTGGGATCGACCAGTCCTTACCGGTATTAATTACAGCTACGTTGTGCACTTATGGTTATTACAATACTGACTAACTCACAAATAAGCCAATCAACTAATATAATTTAACCTAACTCTAGTACTCTTGTAGCTACTTCTTGGCTCACATTAGCTAATAAATAGAAGCTGCTTTTCTCGGTTACACCTTAGTCCTCACATTATTTTAAAGTTCTCTAGTATCTATTAGTAGGTTGATTGACTTTTCCAGCCCTACAAAACATAAGGATGTCATCCACAAAGGCTAAGTGACAGATTTTGGCACCTTTCCATTTACAATGATATTTGAAAACTGAGTTATTAGATGTGTTCCTTACTAAAGAGCATGGCAATGATTCCATGCCATAAACAAACAAGTAAGGGGACAAAGGATTCCCTTTTCTTAGCCATTTCCTTTCTTGAAATAGTTTGGTCAGCTCTCCATTCAATAGTATAGCAAAAAAGGTTACATTGGTGCACTCTTTGACCCATTCCTTGAATTCAGTTAGGTAACCAGTAGCTTTAAGCACCTTAGTAATAAACTTCCAACTTATTGAATCTTAAGCCTTAACAAGATCAATTTTTAGTAAATAACTTTTCATGGAAATGTTGGAGTTGTAACCTTTGAGTAATTCTTGGCAAAGATATTGTTTCCTATTGTTCTCCCTTTCACAAATGCATTTTGAGCTGGATTGATATTATTGCTTAAGATGTTTCTCATCTTGTTAGTTAGTGTGTTTGGTGTTACATTGTATATAACATTACAATATGCTATAGGTATGAACTCCTCAATTTTGCAAGCATTCCTTTGCTTTGGGATCAAGCTAATGTAGGTTTTGTTCCATTCCTTTAGGATTTTCCTTTTCTAAAAGAACTCTTTAAAGACTTTAACTAAACTTTCACCAATGATATCTCAATTTTGCTAGAAAAATCTTACATTTAACCAATTAGGGCTAGGGGTTTTATCGAGGTGAACAAAGAACATGGATTTCTTAATCTCCTCTCTAATGACCTCCTTTGTTAGCTCTAATTTATCCTCTTCTGAAATTGTTTGAATTTTCCTCAGTAAAGCATTTGGGATTTCCTAAACTTCTATATTAATACCAAATTGCTTGCTATAATGTTCATAGGTTGTCCTCTTTATGTTATCATGATCATAAAATTTATTACCTTCCCTATCTACCAAGTGCTTGATCTAGTTTTTCATTTCTCCTGGCTTTGATAAATTTGAAATAGTAACTTGTGCATCTCTCTCCATCCTTAAGCTAAAGCACCCTTGTTTTTGTCTCATTTGGGAGTAAATGTTTTCAACGTTTTTATTGTACTTATATATTAGGATTGGTTTTCCCTCTAATATATGTTTAAATGTTGATTCAATTGATCTACTACACTTAGTGATTAATGCCTTAGAAATGCTTAGGATACTTGATATATGTTTAATTGGTGATACATTTAATCATTTACACTTAGCGATTAATGATATGAAATTGCTTAAGATACTTTAATTCATATGATTTTAAGTACAATTTGGAAGTAAAGAAATTAATATTTACTTGTCTTCATGGAGTAAGAAGAAGAAAATTAGAGCAAGAAGAAAACAAATTCAATCCCAGAAAAAAAGACAACCAAAAAGCTACTGGGAGGTGAGAAAAACGTCATCACATGTTGGAAGCATAAGGAGTAACATGACAGAGCAACATGAAGGAGCAAAACACAAGCAAACGATAATGCACAACTCCAAGACGCAGAAAACGTACATTTTTTGTTTAAAACGCAACATGAAAAACAGACAAGAGTTATGTTGTGAAAGGTAGAAGGGTTAAAAGAGGGGCGCGAGGTTTTAAGTTAGATGAACAGTAGCTGGGACATTAGAGTTTAATTCGTCCCATGACACTACAGTGAGTGGAGAGCATGAGAAGAGAGGTGATGGCAGCAGAAGAGAATAAAACAAACAGTGAGGAGTGGCGTAAGTAAAGAAATAAAAGAGAGTTGTGTGGCGATAGGAAATAGAGAAGAAGAGTGGTGGCAGAGAAGAAAAGAATGGAGATGTGAATAGTAGCTTGAGACATATATCTTTATTTGTCACATCATGTAATAGTGTCGTGAATAGTGAGTGAAATAGAAGAGAGCAAAAGCTTACCGTGATTGAGGTTTGAAAGGGGTTTCAGTTGGGGTATTAATAGGGATAGAAACATTCTTCTATAAGAGACCTATAGAGGAGTAATATCCCGACACCGGTTCAAAGGCGATATCAACGTCGATGACCTGGGTTAAGCATTTTTTTCATGTTTTGTTATCTCTCATTAGAAATTGATTGTGTTATCCTATGTTAATTGATTTGGGTTTTGTGAATGGATAATCAAATTTTCATTATTGTTCAGTTATTTGTGTATGAACCCATAGGGTATTGTGAAAGGACGATTTTAATACGTTCATTGAATCGTTTGATTGCATACCCATTGCTAGAATTTCGATATAATCCGTAATTGATATATTGAAATTCATGTGTAGCAATTAATGATTCGTAATCATTAGGGATAACATGACCTAGGTTAAATAACGCATCGTATGTGATTGTTGCCTCAATTAATCGATTTTCCTAATTCTTAATGCTACTGCCTAATTAAATCTAGAGATCATATCTTAGGTTATTTGGTGGCTAGGTTTAATCAACGATTGTATATTGATTAAACAAAACCTAAGGAAAAACTCGGGTTAAGTATTAACCTACGATTAATAGTTTCTAGGAGAGGTTTGAGAACAACAAATCAATAAAATATGCTTAATTAGGGTGTAGGCTGCGATTGAACCAAAGAATTAGATCCCTACCGAATTCCCCAATTTTACCATTTTTTGTATATTTTCTTTAATTTGTTTTTTATTAGTTAGATTCATTTTATTTTCTTATTCCAAAATCCAAATCCCCCATTTTTCCTAAACACCGATTAATTTCATTTCATAAGATAACCGAACACTCCCTGTGAGATCAACCTAGACTCACTGCTGCTACAGTAGTAGTCTAGTTATTTTATTTTGAATAACGTTACGACACGCCAGTCAATACTCACTTTATCTCATATTTGATTTTAGGTATATTTCAGAAGTGAAGAGCTAAAATGACCTAAAAGCATATTCATTGAAGTCATCCTCTTAATGACCGTACTCTATTGATTCATAGAGCAAAAATAAGATTGAAAGAAGAAGAAACAAGGAAGCAGCTAGGAAGACCACTCACAGCCTGCTGGAAAATTGTCATAGTCGTGAGTGAAGTCTCACAACTATGACAGCAAACTGCTCCCATGCATGCTTCTAGCTCCCATGTATGCTTTTAGCTACCATGCTCCTCAAGGTGTGATTAAACATGTCACACTTATAGTCACACCCGTGAGGTGATCTCACGTAACTCATAGGGCGTGAGAAGGCCAGTGTCCCTTGGTTAAAACCAAATTTTTACTACATAAGGAAAAGTGTAACAACCGAAACAACATATTCAGGGGGACAGACCTAAAAACACATTTGGGCAACATAACCAAGCCGACAACTCTCTTTTCATTTTCTCGTTAGTTTCTCTTCATTTTCAACACCAATAGTGCAGATGGAGATGAGGGCCGATGGTAGAAGCTTGAAGATAGAGATGGAGGGCTAACTTCCTGACATTGGTTTAGCAGGAATATCGATGCCAAGTCACAGTTAAGCTATTTCATCCTATTAATTTTATAATCTCTTTTCAGATTGTTATGTTGTTTGTGTTGATTGAATCGAGTTTTTACATGAATGATCTTAATATGTTATTTTGATTGTTTTATTACAAACCTATTGCTATAATGTTGAATGTAATTCATAATTGTTACATTTGATGTTTGTTAGTAGCATCTAATGGTCTTAAATCGTTAGGAACAACATAACTTAGATTAGATAACCTAAATGTATAAGATTACTGCATATATTGATCGTTTCCACTTCGTAATGTTGCTGCCAAATTGAATCTAGAGATCGTATCCTAGGTTATTCAATAGTTAGGTTTAATTAATGATTGTATCTTAATTAAACACAACCTAAGGAAAATCGAGATTAGTAGAGTGTACTGTTAATCTCAGATCAATAGTCTGAAGAGAGGTGTAAAGAAGTTAGGATGATGGAATATACTTGATTGTATTTAGGCTAAGATTGACACTAGATCAGACCTTACCTATATTCGTCACTTTAATCATTTTCAATTGCTTGCTTTAATTTGCTTTCGATAGTTTACTTTTATTTTAGTTTCTAAATTGCTTAAAATCTAAAACCCCCCTTTTATATTTTCCTACCATCGATTAATTTTGTTACTGAAATTAACTAAACGTTCCTTGTGGATTTGATCCCAACTCAATATAACTACAAGTTTTAGTGTGCAAAGTTAGGTAAATTTTGCAGTGCACTCGACACGCACAGTCACCCTCCTAAGCTCTCTATCTCTTGGTTTCACCATAATTTTCTCTTGGCACTTTAAGAGCTCATTTAAAGCATTTTGCTTCTCCATTAAGGTATTTGGAAAACCGAAAGAAACAAAAAAAATTGGAATAAATAGGTTTTTATCAAATTTGAAAAAATAGAAATATAAAAATAAAGTAGAAACAAACAGGCCCTAAAAAAGTGCCAAAGCATGCCCTTTAGACCTATATCTTATATTGTCCCCAATATAGATATATTAAGCAAGTTATGTTGAAGTACATTAAAAAGTAAAAAAATGAAAGTGAAATGGATAGAAAACAAATCTAGTTATGGAATTCAAGTCACTCTTCAATTGCCTCTCAAAGAGCACTTTCATTTAATATTATTGTCTAGACTTCCATTCATATCGATAACTTTATAGGTTATGCCCTTTAATTACTAACTATAAGGTCTCCTCTTAAAATCCCTCACCACAGAAAAAATATAAAGTAATAGTAAAAGGATCAATACAACGAAAACATAATTTACTAGGAAATAAATTAAGCTAACAATATAAAACAAAACTTTTTGCCCAATAGCAAAGTTCTTCCTAAGGATCTTTTTTCCTTGAAAATTTAAAGACTTTCATCTTATCCTTGTAAAGCTTACTATTTCCATATGGTCATTCCTCAATTCCTGAAGCTTTTGTTATTGTAAGTTCATATAAGCTCCAATGACTCCTAAATCCATCTTGCGTTATTTTATTGTCAAACACCTTGTGCTCCAACCTTGTAGTAAGATGATAAAGGGACATACCAATATAGATCTTGTAAGTTGTTTTATATGCATATAAACCATCCTTTTAAGCTTTAATCTTTCTAGATTTGATCTATTATGGTCCTAAGAATGGACTTCATCTCCCTATTAGAAATTTCAATTTAGCCACTTGTTTAGGATGACCATGGAAATTGTGTGGAGGAATGGATACTTCTTTTATAGTACCTTTATTTTCTTATAACAAAAATGAATGCCTCATTCTCTTATCAAAGTTTTAGATGTGCCAAATTATAAAAATGTATAAAAATTCATAACAATTTTGAATTCATTAGTTTTTATTTCATTTTCTTCGATCTATTTCAAAAAAAATTCATATAATGTATTATGTAAAAAAAATAAAGGAAAAATGTCTGATAAAATCAATACCTTAAACATAAAAATCATTGCCCTGACAACTCTTATACATTTAATCAGATGTAGGGTTTGAGAGATGCATTACATCTGCATATAAAAGCACTTAGTTGTAAAAAAAATTATTTTTGGATACAATTGGAATGGGTTATGTTGCCTGTATTTAGTCCAAAGGCAGAGCAATCTCAAGCTCTTAATCCTTCACAAAGTTTAAGTAAACTATATTATAATTGATGGTCAATGAAGATGTACATTCAAAGGCTTTGACCATATAGTGTAGCATGTTCCTAATTATTCCCCTGATATGGATGCAAAAGATAGTAGCTTGGTTGGGGCATCAACTGAAAAAATCCACAAATAATTCTTTCCTTAATCTGTTAACAATGCCTGGTGAATGTTGCTCTTGGTGGAAGTTGTTGGGAAACCGGGTCGCGATCTGATCTTGGCTATAGCAGAATAATTACGAAACTTTTTCGCAACCTTTGATTTCTCGAAAAACAAAATATCTTTAATTTTATAAAATGATTAACACAAATCATAATAAAGCAGAATTTATACCTTATTCCGAAGCTTGATCTTTGTCTTATTGTATCCCTCGAACTGTTCCCAAAATTGATCCGTTTCAAACACCATAGCCGCACAAATGTCCGTCCTCTAACGGTATCCATAAAATGAGTTGAGAGAACTCTGTAACTCTCACAAAAAGGGTTAAGCAAGAAGTACTAGCTCTATAGAGCTTAAGCCTATTTATAATAAGCTTTGAACGTTTTAGTAATATAATTGAAATTAAATTCTAATTTTAATTAAACTTTAATTAGAATTACAAATAATTCTTATTAAATGCCAATTATGCCTAAATAAGATTCAATATCTCATATTAATCCTTATTTATTAAATATCTCATATTTAATCATAAAATTTCTCAAATTTTATAATTAAGTCTAACTTAACTAAATTAACTTTGCTCTCTTCAACTCATTCTATATGTGAGACCCATTAGGTTCCCA
>JAOTAY010000006.1:13625954-13643470 GCA_025629805.1 Erythroxylum baracoense
TTTCTTCTATTCAATATTCAACATATTACAACTTGTAGAACTCAGCTTCTTTATGAAGGTAGAGCTTGATTTCTTCAACTCGGATATTTAGTGACAGTTCGAGTCTCCTGTTTAGCTGCTGAAACTTTCGTCCTAATCTCATAGATCTGTGCAGCATCATTAACTTTGGAATAAGTCTGCCAAATAGCTTCCCATATCTCTTTGGCTGTTCCTAGGAACATACATGTGTTACTAATTTCTGGCAGCATTGAGTTCCATAACCAGGACATAACCATAGAGTCTTGTTCGTCCCATGTCGCAAATTTTGGATCATCCTGTGAAGGACCAGTACCCAATAAATGGCTCAATTTCCCTCTCCCTTTTAGGAATGTGGGGACCAGTTGTGACCACTTTAAATAGTTCTTCCCATTCAATCGATATGCAGCTTGAATATTCTACAAATCTCTGGGTATAGCAGTAGCAGTATTTTCGACAGAGGAGCTGATGATTTTAGCAGAACCGCTAGGTGATTCTGACATGATTGATTCGGTAAGACTAAGGAAAGGAGCAGGAAAATTTGAGTGATAAGGCTAGGATGTTGAGAAGGACAGTGGAGATGAAAATCTTGGTCAATATGACCAGAGAAAAAATCAGAGTTTTAGGAAAGAGCCAACAGCTCTGATACCATGTAAAATATTAGCAGAGAAGAGATAATTTCATTCTCATGAGTTCGGTAGCTTACAGCTATAGTCAATATATATACGATTGTCTATACTAAATATAGTATTAGATTTCCTAAGATACATGGAAATCTGTATCTTATTCTAATCCCTAGAAACCAGGGATTTATATGATTTCTATAGCTATACAATCATCTAAATAATGCTACATGATTCTACATAATCCGACAATAACTCATTATTACTTTCTAACTAATAAGAAATCCTAGTATAAACTAAATTTTAGCACTTGTAGTCTTTTCTGTTACCCTAACTAAAGCTTGTGATTGATTAGTTTGTTCTCTTTTATTTCTTTTATGAACTCTAAGCTCTCTTGCATCATCAAGTTTGTAAAAATTAAAAACTCCCACTATTCATCCCACCAAATTAAAGCTTGTGGTTGATAAATTTGCCCTCTTTTATTTCTTTTATAAGCTCTGAGCTCTTTTGCATCATCAAGTTTGTAAAAATTAATGCTAGTGGTGCCTGCAAAATGCATTTGTTACTATTTTATAACGTCTACATATCTTTGAACAAAATGAGAAGACTATAAGTAGTAGCTTGTCTATCTACTAGGATATTCATGTCTTTTGTTTTCACAAATTCAATCTTAGTTCCTCTAGTAATCAAATTGGATATGATTTCGAAGTACTATTTGCAATTATAAGGTGAGCTGTTTATTGGGCAGAGTCTATTGGAAGAAACATGAGTTAATCGAATTTGGGTTTGATTGTGATTAAGCTCTATTTACATTTGTAGTCCCCATAATATTTGGCTCCCCATAATATTTGGATCTTAAACGTAGCTGATTCCATCTATTTTCACCAATCGTATCAACTTCATTCTTTTGCATTAAACTTGCTTTATTATGTTAGAAAACCTCTGATTTTGAGCTAATTTCAGGTAGGTATACTAAAACGTGTCCTTGAAGAGGTTGACAAAGTGATGCACGAGTACAAAGGCACACTCTATAAGTCAATGGAGGACCCACAAATAGACCTTACAATTGTAAGTTTCTTGGTAAAATAAAGAAATCAAATGTTTATAGTTCTCTTTATATTTGTGGCAGTGGATACCATTTGCTGTGCTAAAGGTATTATTTTCACATTGTACTTGTTTATCTACTTTTTTTCTTGTTCTTTTAACATTACTCTTTAGAGGAAAGACAGTGTTATATTGGAAAAATTTGTGTGACAAAATAGGGGATCACTTCACAAGTTATTCATTGCGCTCTTGTTTGGATGATTGTACTTTTTAATCTAAACATAACCGAATGGTTTCTACAAGAAACCCATTTGAGAAGGAATTTGGGGTTAACTTTCCTATGTTGATTTTCTTTGTTGATTTCAGTCAGATGAAAACATGTCTTCTGAAAGCTCTGAAATACTCCTCTCCCCCTCTCTTTATTTTTATGTGGAGTAGTTCTACTCGGTGAAAGGGATGAGCCCTATCTTTTCTTTTCTTTCTTTTTCATTTTCACAATGTACAAGATTCTTTGGTGCCCAGTCAATGTCCTGATATGCTAGCTCGCCAAATTGTTATCTGAGATGATTGACAATAACGGGTAACCATCACAACAAAAAGATACCTACCCAGAATTATGATTCAAGCTTTGCCATCAACGCTGAACACATATTGAGAGGTCAATGATAATTGGGTCTTGAACCTCACGCCATTTTGAGCTTCGTCACTTAACTTATGGACTGCACTAGATGCTTGTTGAGTAGTTATTTGGGGCAAGTTAAGAAACCTGTTATTATCTTGGTTTTTAATAGTAGTTGAGCTTTTTGAAGTGTTTTAATCGAAGTGTTTGGTGAGTTGATGCACAAGTAAGCAAAACATATGATTTGTTAATAGTACTTTCTCTTACTTGATGTATGTTTGATTATTATCAAGGTGCTATCATGCTATATAGTGCCCCTTAATTAATTTCATCATCATTTACCTAGCTTGAGAATACAGTGCGTCTGTTGTTGGAACTGGAGCCTGATTCTGATCCACTGTGGCATTACTTAAACATACAGGTTAGTGTATCCTTAACCATGATATTTTCTAACGGCCCTACGAAACTTGTTACTTTTTGTGATTGCAGAGTGTTTCAACAAACAATATTATGTTTGTTGGTCAACAGTTGGGAGTATCACTTGAAGTTATTTAATGATACAGATATGAAAGTTTTCAACTTTTATTATAGAAGACAAGATAGATATTCCAACTAAGTGAAAAACGTAGAATTCTATATTACTATTGAATTCCAAGCCCTATCTCTTCTAAAGTATCAGAGAATTTCTACATTCCAACCTTTACCTTTACCTTCACCTCCCACTCTCCACGACTTCTATTTTATTGATTATAGAAGCTTTAAATCGTAAAGATGAACATGATCTGTGTACCACTTGCTAGTAACTTGTGGTCTGACTACTTTAACCATGTTTTCACCATAAAATCATCAATAAGAAGACAACAGAAGAAAAGTAGATATAAGACTTGCTTAAGATTCTAGAGAATGAGAATAAGATGTATAAATAAAAAAAAATTCCCCGTCCTGTCGGCCACATCAAGTGCAAGAAACTGAATTCATGTTAAAGCTTCTCTGATGGAATCAAGAAACTGACTTAATTCATGATGAAGCTTCTTCAATGGAATTAAGAAACTATCATAATGTCTTAAAATTAACCTGCTTGCTAGTATGAACTTGGAGGTTGATTGGAACCTATGGGCACTCTAATGTGGGTGAGGAAGAGGTAGAACAAAAGCTTTGACTTCCAAAATGGTAAAGTCTGACTTCTCAGACTTCAACCTGCCTTTTGGCTCTAGATTTTTCATTATCTTTACCAAATGTTAGATTTAATGTCTTTTCTTAATAAATCACATAGCTGTCCCTTTATTCGAGTTTTCCCAAATAGATTCCCTAGGTATCAGTTGATCCTCCGACCTTTTGACGCATCGGCACCCACCCTCTGACATTCACATCCAACCTCTGATCTTCACCCCTTTGATACCCAACCTTCGACCTTCACCCACATCGACAACCATCGACACTCAACTGCTGACTCCCATTAACACCACCACATTCCCCTTTTCCGATGAGAGTTTTCTCTAACCTTCACACTCTGCTCATCCCTCTGACGGCCTATCCTCTCATTCCATCTTACCTCTTAACTTTACAGCAATGGAAATTCTTGGTACTAACCAACCTAGTCCCCAAGTTGATACGAAATCCCCAGTCATCAATATAGTAGACTTTCCACTGCTAGGAGGCAAAGTAGAGAGGACACTACAGGGGTAGAGAAGGAGAAGAGTGCATGGCGATCCATTGTAGGGGATTTTGGGAACTTAGGCAGACTTAGATATGTGCAGTCAGATCGGGGCAAACCGATCCAAGCTCCGATTGAAGTCCTACAGCAAGGTGCTAATAGGTAGGAGTACATCTTTTGTGGGTTTCTTTCTGGACAAGAGGTTTGCTTTTCTAGTCATTGGCAAGTGAGCGGATGCTGCATGGAGGAACAAGGGGTTGGTGAGCACTATGGTAAACGAAGATAAGCTCTTTGTATTCAAATTTAACACTGAAGAGAAGGCACACAAGGTGCTGGAAGCAAGGCCTTGGCACATAATGAGGCATCCAATTCTTATTAAGAAGTGGCAGCTTGGAGTTACCCTAGATAGGAGCAAGCTTCATTCAATTCCTTTATGGGTGAATATTCACAAGGTTCCCTTGGAATATTGGTCTGCGGAGGGTATGAGCTATATTGCCAGTAAGATTCGAAAACCCTTAGGTTTAGATGATAATATTGCCTTAATGAAGGGGATTGGGTTTGCTAGAGTTTGCATTGATGTTGATATAACATGGAAGCTTCTGGATACCCTTAGAATCATGAAGCTAGATGAGAAAGGAGAACTTGTAGAGGATTCAGTAGGAGTAACATGCATGTGGCGACCAAAGATGAAGGAAGAGAAGTAGGTTTGGAAAAGAAAAGGGAAGCAAGAGGGGAGGTCGATGAATGAGGGAAGTCCAGGCTCAAAGAAGGGTCTCCTAGCAGAAGGAGAGGTACCACTTGAAGAGCATAATTTCCATAGCATGAATCAGGAAGAGATTCAAGCGGTAGGGAATGGGAAATTGGAAAAGAATCAGGTGGAGAGTATTATGGTGGGGCTTGCAGCACAGACTAAGGGGGATAACCAAGGGTCAGGCAATGGGAAACTGGCCATGAATTTGGCAAGAACTAATATGATCAAGCAGGGAACATAGACAATTGGGGATGGGGGAGTCAGACAGGAGGTAGAGACAATTGGCACTTCAGTGTTGTAAAGGGATAAAACTTTTGGGTCCAAAAGTGACAGAATAGCTATAATCCTGGGTTTTAATAGGAAATATAGGAGGAGAAGAGTAGGTAAAAGGAAAAAATGATTAAAGTAGCAGCATGGAATGTTAGAGGCCTAAATAGCCTAAGTAAACAACTTGCGGTTAAGGAGTTTATTAAGAACAAGAAGTTAGATTTTGTTGGTTTATTGGAAACCAAAATGAAGAGGGAGCAATTGGAGAAGAGTTTATGGTTCCTAGACAAAGGATGGAGGGTAATGAGCAACCATGATCGTGATTTCAATGGGTGAGTGATAATTGGCTTCATTCCTCAAAAAGTGGATGTTGTGAAGCAACTTGAAAATGACCAATTGATACATTGTGATGTCTTCATCAAAGCTACCGGCACAATGATTGCAATTATAGTGATGTATGCAGCAAACCACAAATTCCAAAGACAACATGCATGAAATGAACTAGAGAGAACAAGCAATTCAATGAGTTATCCATGGACAATCATCGGCGACTATAATTGCGCTCTAAAATTAGAAGAATCAAAGGGGAGGGAAAAGGTGGAACCAAGTAGATTGTCAAGAACTTCAAGAAATGGTGGAGAGGACGGGTTTTGGTTGATTTGAAGTGGTATGGTAACATTTATACCTAGAACACCAAGCAATTGGGGGAATGGTTTTTATTGAGGAAGTTTGGCATATGTATGGTTAATGATAAGTGGATAGAGAAATACCCAACAAGCAGTGTTATGTTTGATGATCCAACTATATCAGATCACAGTCCAATAATAGTGGAACTGTTAACAGATGACAAGAAGAGGAAGGCCCCATTTAGGATATTCAATCACTTGATGGACAATCCAAAATTCAGAAATATACTCGGAATGGAGATGCAGAGGTAAGGGTTACCATCATAGCATGAAACTAAAAGCCTTGAAAACCATATTGAAATTGCTCAGCAGAGCAACAGTACATTCGGAGTTAAAAGCTAAAGTTGCTACTTTGGAGGAGCTAAAGAAATGTCAGAAAAGATTATTGGATAGTCTAGATGATCTGCAAGTGAGAAAAGAGGAAGCTACACTGGTGGAAAAGTATAACCAACTACTTCTTAGTACCAATACACTACTAAGACAGAAATCTAGAATAATCTAGATGAAGGAGGGTGAGAGATGTACTACTAAAACAGAAATTTAGAATGATCTAGATGAAGGAGGCTGAGAGATGTACTAAGTATTTTATGAGCTCAATCTCAACCAGGAGAAACAAGAATTTTATCAGAATGCTAGAAGATGAAGCAGGGCAGATCCATGAGGACTTAGAAAGTAAGAAAGGGGTTGCCTTGGAGTACTTTACTAGGCAGTATGGGACTGTAATGACAACAAGGGCCATACCCGAGGAGATTCTAGCAAGTCTTAAAAAGCTTAATGAAGAAGACAAGGTGGAGTTGGTTAGGGAAATAACAAGGGAAGAAATAAAAAATGTTACTTTCTCTATGAACCTTGGTAAAGCTCCTAGACCAGATGAGTACAATGGGAAATTTTTTCAAAAACATCGGGATATTTATGGAATAAAACATTTATCTACCTTGTTCCTAAACAAAGCAATGCAAGGAAGCTAGAACAATTCAAGCTAATAGCTTGCTGTAACTTCCTATACAAAATTATCACAAAGATATAGTTAATAGACTTAGAGCAAGCATGGGAAAGTTAATCAGCTCAGAACAGAATGCATTCATCAAGGGGAGGATCAGTGGGTACCTATATCCTACTCTGTCAGGAATTGCTAGAGGGGTATAATGCTAAGAGGAGAATGAGGAGCTGCACTATAAAGATTGATCTTCCAAAGGCCTATGATTCAATCACTGGAGCTTCCTATTTAATTCATTGGAATCAATATGTTATCCTTCCATGTTCAGAAAATGGGTAGAAGAATGTGTAAGCACTGCTTCTATGGCAATCCTAGTGGATGGGCAACCTACAAACCTGATCAGAGCAAGGAGGGTCTTAAGGCAAGGGGACCCATTATCCCCTTACCTATTTGTAATTTGCATGGAGGTTTCGTCATCTCTCCTCACAAGCAATATAAGGAGGCACCCAAAATTCCAGTTCCATAGCAGAGGTAAAGGTATGAAGATCACACACCTAGCTTTTGCAGATGACTTGCTATAGTTTTGTAGAGTTGAGAAAAACTCAATAGATCTAATCTTGCGAGTAATGAAGGAGTTTCAAGAGATCTCAGTCCTAAGATGCAACCCATTAAAGAGTTGTTTCTACTTACCATGTAACTCAAGTAGATAGGTTGCCTCTAAAGCTATTGAGATGGGATTAAAATAATGGACCATACCCTTCAAATACTTGGGGTTATCAAGATCTCAAAGAAGAATCAGTGCAGTCGATTGCAAACCTTTGTTTGACACAATCCATGGAAGAATCAACCAATGGAGTAATAAGTTCTTAGTTATGGAGGCAGTCTATAGCCTATTCAAACATTACTAATCAACCTTACTAATTATTGGCTTAACCATTTGTCCATTCCTAAAAGTTATCCTCGAGGAAATAGATAAGAGCCTTAGAGAATTCTTATGGAATGGCTCAAACCAAGGTAGAAGCAAAGCTAAGATTAGTTAGAGAAAAATTTACAGATCTAAGCAATAGGGGGTTTGGGTATTCATTATACACTGATGATTCACAAGGTGAGCAGAGGGCGGAATTTGTGATGGTTGTGTTACAAAAGGGAAGATCTATGGGTGAAATGGATACACAATGTTTTCACAAATAACAAAAGTATTTGGATTTTAAAGCCAAGGCAGGAAATGTCAGGAACCCTGAAGGAAATCCTAGCGACAAGACAATGGATGCAACAATAGGTATTCCATAGGATTGGGAATAGAGAAAGCACGTCCTTTTGGTATGATAATTGGCATTGTAAAGGTCCCTTATATCAGGTGGAAGAGGTACAACCCTTGAAATTGGTGGTGAATCCAGAAGCTAAAGTGAGTGTGTTAATTAGAAACAATCAATGGATATGGCCATTCCATAATAATAGAAGTGTCGGCCTCATAATGGAAGAATTGCCTAGATGTCAAGAGGGAGAACAAGATGAAATTTAGTTGCCAGCAGATAAATCAAGGAAGTTCAGCGCAAAAGGATGCAAAACACTTTTGCAGTTTTTGCAAAACACAAGGTTGGAGTGGACAAAGCTAGTGTGGGATAGTGACATCCATCCAGCTTATTCATTTATCTTATGGATGGAAATCAATGGAGGGTTGCTTACGAGGGACAGGATCAAGTTCTCCACTAACACATTACATTGTGACATATAATTCGGAAATGGAAAATCTGGTGCATCTTATGATTAGATGCAAATATACCAGGCAAGTCTAGGACCGAATGCAGATTATCCTCAACATGGACAGACCAATGGACCCTTGGAGTGAAACTACTGCTTTGTTGGGGAACCTTAGAGTGCATAATGTAGCTGATCTCAAAGCAATTAAGTTGAGTTGGGCAGCTTTGGTGTACTACATCTGGAAGAAGCGTAATTGCAAAATTTTAGACAACAAAGTCGAAGCATTGAAATGGTTTTTGAGGACATTTTTCTCCATTGTAGATTGGCCATATTAGCAAGAGGAATAGCAGCAAATCTGTCAAGTAGTATGAAGAGAAGATGGAGTTTGGAGTAGTACTGGTATATGTTGTCTCACAAGTACCCCTTAGATATTAAGATGTAGATGATTACTAGGAACTATAACTCTTTGTAATCTAGACCTTTTGAATTATCGTCGACCTTTTGTAGTCTAGATGTAAATTTATTTAATCAATGAAATCCTTAATTTTTGAAAAACAAAAGTTATATCAATACAGTGTGCAAGTAGGTTAACATGTTGGTTCTCAAAGTTTATCCTTTGGCAGAATCACAGAATTCGAGGTTTACTTGAAAAATGCTTGTTAGATCATGAATCTAGGATGGAAACTTTGCATAATGAGATGCATGAAAGAGCGCTTTCTGATGCAAGATGGAGGCAAATTCAACAAAGAGTAAGTCAAGACTGTAAGCAGAATTTTTTTATTTTTTATGAACAACTACTTTGCATATGTAGGTACTGTATTAACAGATTCATACTGAATAATGATTAACTTACGTTCACTGTTCAGTCGGATAATGACAAACCCCTCTCTATTGAAGTTGAAACTCTCCCCCTAGATTCACAGTTAATAGAGATGGTGGGTGAAGAAGTTGATGTTCTTCTAGGAAGATACATTCGGAGGCTAAGTGCTGTACTTATTCATCACATTCCAGCCTTTTGGAAAGTAGTGGTTTCTGTTTTCAGCGGTAAATTTGCCAAGGTACTCTTATGTTGCCTTCATCTTAGTTCTTAACTTGCGTATGGATACTTTATTCTGTTAGTACGTATTGGTAATGATTGGCATTTAAAGTTGGTTGGAGACATAAAACATGGAGCTGTATAAATTTAATTTCATTTGTTTCCCTAGGTATCTGCCCCTCTATTCCTCGTTACTTGATTGTAGAATGAAGAAGATTCACAGGACACATTTTTACCTGACCTCTTCTCCAAGTTTTGGGCCAAGCCTTACTATCTTGTTGTCTCTTCCTATTATTCTGCATGAAAATGGTCCATGTAAATATTTATTGTTCTAAACTGTATAATGTTTGCTACCCACTTTGAAGATGGATCTTATGGTTTCAGTCTTCCCATGTTACTACTGAATCCAATCTCAACAATTCTGCAAATATGACCGAGGAAAAAGTTGGTGATGTGAGGTACTCAACACATTCTGTTGATGAAGTTGCAGTGATGATCTGCAACACTATTTCTGCATATGAGGTCAAGGTGAGTTGCATTCGTGATACCATCTGCATCGATTTTAGTTAATATTTTAAGATTTTATCAACAACAGATATGCACTTGCAGAGGTAGACAATAAATGGAGCCTTCTTTAAAGTGCCTGGAAAGTTGATCAACAGTTGATTGTGTGGTGAATCTGAATACATGCTATTCCTATCTTTACCTGCTTAATTTCAACTAACTGTAAAGTTGATATCTAATATTTTAGTATTCAATGACCAACTATGGGATATGATTTGGTCTATGTTACTTTTGAGACGGGCTGGTATCTATTTTAACAATTCACAGTAATTTTGAATTCAATTCTTTAAATTTTAAAATATCTATAGTTTATATAAATTCTTGGTTTCTTTGGATTTATCTCATCATCGTCATGTTATGGGATACATGTTCTATGAGTTTTGATTGCTTGAGAAAAAACGTTCTCAAATGATTGTTTACTTAGGGAGTGTGTCCAATAAGCTTTATTTGCATAAGCCTATTCGGGTATTTAGGAGTCTAATATAGTCAATAATTACTTGATGCATGGTAAGGAGACAAAGTGTAAATTCTATCCACTGGTTGTGTAAATGTTCAATACTCTGGGTTTATTATATGTATGAGCTGGAAAACATAACTCTTTTTTTATTCCCTCGTGTGTTCCAGAAGAGGTTGTGCCAATGTTGTGCACTATACCACTTGCATCACGGGGCAAGTAGTCCCACCATTGTTGTTTTATCTTATTAAGATGTTCATGTATCTACAACTTTTTTCTTGGACACATGGGATTTTTTCAATTTCTCATGGTTGTCTGTTTTATCCATTTCCTGTCAATTTTTCTGAAGCCTTTACTTTCAATCTCTTCAGTTGTATTTTAAATGCATACTAGATTCAAAAATAATTCTGTCAAGTTCAACCAGCTATTTGTTGAATGAGTGTGAAAGATAGATTAGTGGCCAATAATTCTTCAAGCATGACTTTGACACCATATTTCATTCCCAAAATTAACTGCAATTTGAGGAACAAATTGATAGTATTAGTTTCATGATATATGTAAATCTTCATTTGGTGGTATCATCGTAGTTTTCTATCTGGCGGAGAGCATGTTTTCTCCTACCTTGTGGTTTGTGATTTTATTGTCTCCCTTCTGTAGCTTTCTATATTTGATATGTACAAACAGTTAGCAGTACTCAGCCAGAGACTTACTGGTGATGCAGGTCCAGAGCACTTTTCACGATCTAGAAGAATCAAATATTCTCAAGCCTTATATGAGTGATGCTATTGACGATGTGTCCAAAGCCTGCCAAGCTTTTGAAGCTAAAGAATCAGCTCCACCTAGTGCTGGTGTGTAAACTTTACTGAAGTAGCCGTGTTTAAGTTGTCAAATTCTCATTGGTTTTCACTTCTTTGTGACAGTAATAGCACTCAGAACTCTTCAGGCAGAGCTCTCAAAGTTATATATCTTTAGACTTTGCTCGTGGATGCGGGCAATGACTGAAGAGATATCAAAAGAAGAAACATGGGTTCCAGTGTCTGTTCTTGAAAGAAATAAATCTCCATATGCAATCTCTTACTTACCTCTTGCTTTCTGCTCCTTAATATCCTTAGCAATGGACCAGATCAGTCTGTAAGTTGCTGGAGCTTAATGATCTTGGAGCATTATGTGATTATTTTGAGTGGCTTATGGGGTTAATATCTGATGCAACAAGGCTGTACTTAGTGTTAATACTAATGGCTTGATCATTCGAAGTTATGACTTTATGTCAGTTTAGATTCCTAGTTTGTAAGTTATGCAGTTTCTTCAATATTAGAACTCATGACTACATTCTGACTTCTCACCTTATGTTGAGCAACTTAGTGTGCTATTATTTAAGTTGATTATCACCAGTCGTATGGTGCTACTGCTTCAAATCCTATTAAGTCTAAGCACGATTAGTTCCAGCCATTTTTTCGGTTTGTATAACCTGCATGTCAAAAGATATGAGGCTGAATCCACTCGTACAAGGGATGTTAGGACCTTTGAAATGCGGGTGAAAAAATAATGATATAGTGCTAATTGCATCATTGACCAATAATAAATGCTAATCAAACTTTTTGAAAATACTAAATGTGATCAAAAGCTGTGTGTCATAACTGAACAAGAAATTTCACAGGAAAGTTTGTTAACTATATTATTCTAGTCATTCCATGTTGGAAAATAGGATCATTCAGTGCTACAGTCCAATCATAGTTCAAATCTGAACCACCTCATCTCACCAGCTTTTATATAGTGATTGTAATGTCATATTTGATGAGGCAGATTTTGAGGTTTCATTTGTTGCATTCTATCCCTCTTATGCTTTTCAAATACTATCCCCTAGGGTTGAAAATAAATAAATACCACGTAAAAACAGGACTAAACTTTCCTCTTGTTGCAATCAAATTGAGAGGTATTATTTTTGGATAAACAAGTTTACATATTTAACTGTCTCATAATATGTTCCATTCCAGGATGATTCAATCATTAAGGAGTGAAGCTAGGAAGTCAGAAGATATATTTCTGCAACTTCAAGAAATTCAAGAATCTGTTAGAGTTGCCTTTTTAAATTCTTTCCTAGATTTTGCTGGTATGGAGATGCCATTTTCAATTTGATGTTAGTAACCACTTGAAATTAATTTGTTTGTCACATTTCCGTTTTATACCTGTTGACCAGGTCACCTGGAGCATATTGGGACTGAACTTGTCCATAAGAAATCAGGAGATAGTCTCCATTTGCAGAATGGCTTTTCTAATGAATCCAATGAAAAATTATCATCTAACATCTCAGGAAGTGTTGTTGATCCACATCAACAATTGCTGATGGTATTAAGTAACATAGGGTATTGTAAGGAATACCTTTCTCGCGAGCTGTACAAGAAGTATAAAAGTATTTGGCTACAGTCTAGGTAAGTAACTAAGTTTCCCTTCTTTTCATAAAGCACAAACAAATTTCCATGGAAGGACATATCGCCATTGCATGAATCATTCATTGGAAGTGTATGGTTGTGTTGCAATGCAATAACTGGTCAAGCTACAGTCCCCAGCCTTTGATGTATTTTGTTAGGTGTAGATCAGTCCTGGGAGTGCAGCCCAATTTGTTGAGTTGGTTTGTGGACATTTTTTGTGCTATGTTACTTATACCAACCTGGATCCTTTCAGTCTTATATATTTTAATTTGTTCTTGTTTGGTTCATGTAACCATGAGTGGGGGGAATTATTATATTTAAATTGCATAGACTGTTTGGATGAAGTCAGTCATAGTTCCTCTAGTAGAATGCTATTGTCCATGCTATTCATCTTTGCTTGCTCGCTGTTTTTCCCCTTCTTCAAAATGGCTTTATATTTATTCTCACAGCTATTACAAATTATTCACATGCCTTTTCTACTGCAGGGACAAAGATGATGAAGACAATGTCGTAAAAGATTTAGTGACCTCTTTCTCTAGGCTTGAAGAGAAAGTCCTTGAACAGTATACTTTCGCCAAGGTAAAGAATATATTTTATCATGGTTCATATTTGATGAGAAACTTTATGGATATTAGATTCCAATAGCAAGTGCGATACATTGGTCTTTCTGCAAGGGAAATAGTTTTCCTGGTGTTTCCCTAGTCCATTTCTTGATTTCTGAGTTGTGGGTTGGTAATGTTGTAACCTCTAAAATAATGTAATTGATCATGCCAGGAAAGGAAAAGAAAGGGGTTTAAGTAGATTTGGTGTCTGCAACCTTCAACTCGATTTTTGGGTAGCAAAGTAGTATCAGAGCTAGCTGAGACCCATGATGTCTTAGGTTCGAATCGCAGCGTAACGAACTGCATTCCTTAAGTGCAAGGCTGAATTCCAGCCTATCGAACTTGGTTCCCTGTGCGACTGTAGTAGTATGGGCTACTGCAGATGCGTGGTGGGTTTAAGTAGATTTGGTGTCCGCAACCTTCAACTCGATATTTGGGTAGCAAAGAACTTTGTTACCCAAAACTCGAGTTGAAGGTAGGGAGAAACCAAATTACTTAAACACTTTGCTACCCAAAACTCCAGTTGAATGTAGGGCAGAACCAAATTACTTAAACCCACCACGGGTGTAAGCACTAGCCCCCATAAGCCAGCTCTGATACCACTATGCTATCCAAAACTCAAGTTGAAGATAGGGCGAAATCAAATTACTTAAACCGGTTTAAGTAGATTTGGTATCCGCAACCTTCAACTCGAGTTATGGGTAGCAAAGTGGTATCAGAGCTAGCTGAGACCCATGACGTCCTAGGTTCGAATCGCAGTGTAACGAACTGCATTCCCTAGGTGCAAGGCTAAATTCTAGTGTATCGAACTGGGTTCCCTGTGCGACCGTAGTAGTATGGGCTGTTGCGAATGCGTGGTGGGTTTAAGTGGATTTGTTGTCTGCAACCTTTAACTCGAGTTTTGGGTAGCAAAGGATTTTAAGTAATTTAGTTTCGCCATACCTTCAACTTGTGTTTTGGGTAATAAAGTGGTATCAGAGCTAGTATGGGCTAGCCTTACACCCATGACGTTGTAAGTTCGAACTCCAGCAACAACGAACTGGATCGCTTGGTAGCGCTTGCGAAGCATAGTGGGTTTAAGTAATTTGGTTCCGCCCTACGTTCAACTCGAGTTTTGGGTAGCAAAGTTGTATCAAAGCTAGCTGAGACCCATGACATCCTAGGTTCGAATCGCAGCGTAACGAACTACATTCTTTTCAAGTAGATTTGGTGTACGCAACCTTCAACTCGAGTTTTGGGTAGCAAAGTGGTATCAGAGCTAGCTGAGACCCATGACGTCCTAGGTTCGAATCGCCCCTAGGTGCAAGGCTGAATTCCAGCGTATCGAACTGGGTTCCCTATGCGACCGTAGTAGTATGGGCTATTGCGGATGCGTGGTGGGTTTAAGTAGATTTGGTATCCGCAACCTTCAACTCGAGTTTTGGGTAGCAAAGGTCTTAGAACCGATTGTGGAACATGTAAAGTTTTATACACCTGTTTAACACTTACCACCAAGAAAGCCGAAGTCAGTAACCAACTTATTCAGTATTTTACTCTTGGAAAACAACCCCGCTTATATACATCCTCCTTCTCCACAACTACATGAAGAATTATAAAACTGTCAGGAAAGAATCACAAACAATACAAAGCTTTATCAGCAAGAAATGGACAAACTTACACAATTACATAAAAGGTTTTGTAGTCATTATCAGAAAGTACATTTAGATTGTCAGGAGTTTACCTCCACTTCTACTCACTTTCCATTCTGTAATAATGAATAGTCAGTATATTAAATTTCCATCTATTATCTGCACTCAATTACAAAATGAAATCATGTATTTTGAAAGTCTAGTTATTCAATATAAAGAAGAAAAAGCTCACTTTAAAGATCGATATAACTATTTACAATTTTTTATTAACAATAATGGATTAAAACCAATTAAAGAAAAATTAGATACTGCAACTCATTTATATAATTCTTATTCGCAAGAATTATCAACCCTTCAGAATCAACTAAATATACATAAAAGCCAAAATCATTAAAATGACAGATATAATTATTGAATCTGAAAATAATAATGCAATCAATGATATTCTAGAAGCAGATAATTTAGAATTAACTGAAGCTAGAGGAATTTTTCATATTTCAACATTATTATCTCAAGAAAAATTAAAACAAATAGCTAAAATGCAATTGAATTTAAAAACTAGACAAGATATAAAATACTATTCTTTTCATAATTTTATAAATAGACAAAATATAATTTATTATGGGAAATTAATTCACGAAACTCCCATTAGTATTAATCAATGTAATGAACATATTAGACTTCCTTTAATAAATCAAGAACAGATTCATAAACAATTACAAAAAATTCCGGAAAATAAAAGAAACAAAATAGGTTAGATTCATCTTTCTACTATTCAAATTTTATTAAAATCTACATTTCAAGAAGGTATTGATTCACCAATAAGATTAGCAATTATCGATGAAAGATTAACTGACCTTCTTCTTCGAACATTCATTTGCATAATGACCTTCTTCTTTACATAATCAACATTTGCATTGTTTTTTGTTCTGAGGATAGTATTTTTGTTTGGGCTTAAATTTCCTATAATTTTTCTTTCGAAAGAACTTTTTATAAGTATTGAATGGCTTTTTATAAAAATGTCTTTTTGGATATTTTTTCCATCTATATTTCTTATATCTATGTTTAAATCTTGGTTTCTTGATTCTAGGAAGATTACAACCATATTGTTGTGGTTCTTCTGTGTATTTGGAACAACATAATTGTGTGTCTGTATGTTTTAATTTTTTTTGTAATTTTGCTTCGAAACATCTTTGTGCTAATACTTTTGTTATATGTATAGCTCCTCCTAGATTATAAGCCACTAAGTTAGAAGTTTGTGATTTAAGAAAGATTTCTTCAACTATTTTTTTTATTGGATAAGGTAGTTTTTGAATAAATATTTGAATATACATTTCTTGTTCAGTACGTGTTAATTTATAATAATAATTTTTAAATTCACAAATATATTCTTCTAAATAACAGATATCACATATGCTTATATTATTTAAATGCCATAAAGCTTGTTTTCTTTCTTCGTTTTCAATTTCTTGTTTATATGATGCTATATCTTTTCCAATAAATTTTTTATAAATCTCATTTATAATTACTCGAAATGCATGTATTGGTTCTACTGCATTAAGAAATTCAGTAGTGTTCTTAATTCTTGCTTCATTATCTAATAAGAAGTTGAGAACTATTCCAATAGTTTTTTAAGTAATAAAATTCCATAATAGACTAATATTTGTTAATCCTTCAAATGGTTTTTCTAATTGGATTAATAAACCTAATCGATTAGACCACTCTAATAATAATTTTTCTGGTGCTAAGGCACAATCTAAATTTAAAATTCCATCTAGTCCTAAGTGTATATATTTGGGTGTATATTCTGTAGGAAATTTTCGTATTTTATGATCTTTTCAATAATATCCAAATTTGTTTAAATCATCCATAATTGGTTTACTATCCCATTGATAATTGGTTTGTTGTTCTCTTTTACATTTTCTTTCTCCTTGCTAACTAGATTCTGGTTGTTCTGCTTGTTCTACAAAGATGTCTTGATCAGATTCATAACCATATATTATTTCGTCTTCATTAGTAACTGGTTTAAGTATTTCAGTGTTGGAAGAATTTAATGTTAATCTATTAGCTAATTGGGTTAATTCTTCTAGCTGAAATTTCACATCTTTTTCAATATTTTCAATATTATCTTCTGAATCATCTATATTTTCCATGTTTTAGTAATACTCATAGAGTACTTTTTATATGATTTGTTAATTCTTGAAGTTGTAGTTTAATAGTACTAATGTCCTTTCCTATATTTTGTTCTTCGTTAGGTTGCTTTTGGTTTAAGTAGATTAGGTGTCCGCAACCTTCAACTCGAGTTTTGGGTAGCAAAGTGGTATCAGAGCTAGCTGAGACCCATGACGTCCTAGGTTTGAATCGCAGCGTAATGAACTGCATTCCCTAGGTGCAAGGCTCAATTCCTGCGTATCGAACTGGGTTCCCTATGCGACCGTAGTAGTATGGGCTGCTGCGGATGCGTGGTGGGTTTAAGTAGATTTGGTGTCCGCAACCTTCAACTCGA
>JAOTAY010000006.1:13655268-13665596 GCA_025629805.1 Erythroxylum baracoense
AGGGCAAGAGCAGTACCAGGATGGGTGACCTCCTGGGAAGTCCTGCGGAAAAACAAAACCGTGAGAGCGCGAGGCCGGAGAGGCCGAGGCTCAAAGCGGACAATATCTGCAAGCGGGTGGTCTGGGCTGTTACATTACTGGTTTATTTTCTTTTTAAGAAATAATGTAAAATCTTGATGTTTAGAAAAAAAACATAAAATCACATTCTTTATATGTAAATTGGATTATATTGTAGCTACTTTTTGTAATTTTCATGTTCTTTGGTTACAAAATTAATGGATAAACATATTGAAACAAACAATGAACCAACCCCAGTGGAAAAAAAACTCATAATAATCAAACCACTTCAACAAAATATGCCCAAGAGACATTTCTTCGAACACTTCATATGCAAATCGAATTCACCCCTAACTATTAACAAAACCATTATATTTTTTCATTATTCACCAACATAAACACATTTAAATAAAAAAAGAACCAATGATAGTCTAAAAAAACATAGAATACTCAAACCATCTCAATAAAACCGACCACCATATAAACATTTAACAACAACATCAAAAGTAGAAAAAATAAACTCAAGAGCAAAACATGGATGACTAATCTCGATGGACGACTAACCAAAGATGATCGACGGTGGAAGAACAACTGATCAAGGAAGAGAGGATGATGATTAAGGAAGAAGATGAACAACGGATCGAATAAGATGGAAATAACGAAGAGAAGTCAAAATGGGGGGCTTCGATTGGAACGTTTAAGCTCTAACCAAAATGACGTCGTTTGTTATTAAAACATACAACATCATTTTTGTGGGTCTTAAAAAATTGAAGTCAAAGTCCCCCAACTACGTCATTTGTTGTTAAAACAAACGATGTCATTTTCTATGAATTTTTAAACATTACAGTTATATATGAACAGCGACGTCATTTTCGTTCACAATTGGTGACGATTCAACAAAACGTCGCCAAAGGTTTACTAATTGACGATGATTTATAGTAATTGTCGCCAATGTTGACACCCCTTTAGTGACAATCTCATGTAATCGTCACTAATTCTTTTCATATTTATGATATTTTTTTAATATAGCAAATTTTAACATAAATAAAATTATTTTTAGACTGACAATCATTGTCCATAATATTAAATTTTATTTTTAAGAATATGATATTAATATGTAATATTCATTTCCATTTCCATTTTTTACTATATTGCAATTATTTTTAATTATATTGCAATAGATATAACTATATATGGTAATTAATATAATGTTATAGGAATGTATAGATAATAATTGTAAGTAGTGTAATGATTTATAAATTCATATATAATAGATAAATTTTCTCATTTCTTATCTAATATAGTAGTCTATTTAATCATAATTCAGTATTTATTATATATAAATTTGGTATTGTTATTAAAAATTTATATATTCTATATAATTTTGTAGTCAAAGGTCAAGCCAAATAGTAATGGGCCGCCAAATAATCATCGCCTAATGGTATATTTCTTCTAAATTAATCGAAAATGACATCATTTTGCTTAATAACAACAACTTCATTTTCTACTAGATTATTCACACAAAAATGAAGCTATCGTCTTTTTCGTGTTAGTCGTTGTGTATCCAAAGAAGCGTCATCTCCTCTGTGGTTTTCATTGTCAAACGAGTGTCGTATCCTGTGTTGGTACTATTCTTCTTTTCTATTTTTAGGAACCCTCCTTTTGTTATGCTCTATTTTCCTACTACGTTTTGGATTTTATGTGGGTTTTGTGTTCTTCTTATGCTATACGAGTTTTTGTTTGTGTTTGTGTTTGGAACATGGTCAATTGTGTTCTTATGTTGGTTGTATATGGGTTGACATTTTTTTCCCACCTTTAATGTTTCTTTGAGGAAAGCCTGCTAACTATTTAATAAAATTTATGTGAGAGTATTTAACTTCTGGAAGGGATGTTTATGTACTTCATTTTGTTTTCAACATTTAGTCGATTCTCTTCTCTTATCTTCCTCCTCTTTCTCCAGGTTTGCTTCTTCTTCTATAACACCCTGTTATCTCATGTTAAGGGTTAGAACCCTAGAATAATGAAAATGAGAGATATTATCGAGAAGTTAGAAGGTGCATTTCATGCTCATGCATAATATAGCATACACATACATGTGAGTATTAATATTGCACACATTAAAATGATTGTACATGCATTCATTGACATTTTCTAGGTATAATTCATTTATAAATGTGATTTTTATATGAATTGTGGTTTATATGTATTGAAAATTAAATTGCTATGTATAAGTATTGATTTGGAGATTTTTGGTGAAATTTAGGATAACTCTAAATTTTTGATTATTTTCGGTACTAAGAAAAATACCGAGTGGCAAGACAATTAGTTTATGGTAGTAGAAATAAGAGTCAATTGGCAGTGGAAAATTTTGATAAATGATATAGGGATTTAATGATAAGTGTCATTAAAATTTGGAGATAATTGAAGTAGAAATTAGAGTTAAATGGACTAGTTAGTAAAAGAACTAAGTGAAACCTATAGAAAATGGACATATGGCAAGTGACAAGTGTCACTTGCCAAACCATGCCTTAACTCTCGATGCTCTCTTAAGTGAAAGACCATCTTACCTTTATTTGTCTTTCACTTCATTATTTTTTCTCATCTCTTGTTAGTCTCTCTTCTTCATCCACGATCCTCTCTTCTTGCCTTCATCAAAGTGAACCTTGTTCTCACCTTTCATTTGCTACTCCCATTTTCTTATCTTCTTCATATTTGTTACTAAAGACCTAACCCTACCACCTTTGGAAAGATGATGATCGTATGGTATTAAGAAACTAGGGTTAAGAGTGATTTGAAGACATTGAAGCTAGATAAGTAAGTATAACGCATTACTCTTCATGTTTTGTTAAATGAAACAAGTTTTGATGATAATTAGAGGTTAAATGTTCGTGAAATGGTGATGTATATATATGTGAATCGTGAGTGATAAAATGAACATATAAATGTCTTGCCTTTATATATAAGAAGATTAACCTTTCATAAATTGTATAGATGAGTTTGAAATTGAAAGATCATTAAAATCGTGTAGAAAGAAGTGCAGAAATTCTAACTTGTAATTAGATCTTTATGTTCTATTTTTTTGGTATATTACGTGTATCTCTTTGATTGTTTTAGAGATGAACTAACATGAGTTTAGAGCTAATAAAAAGGAGTACTATGGTGTTTTAAAAAGAGATGAATTAAGGTGATAGATAGAAATGAAATGAAGGTGAAAAATGAAGTTGAATATGTGCAGAAAATTGAAGATGAATGTGTATATAAGTATGTTCTGTTTTTGGTGTTTATGATCAATCATGGATTTTGATTTGTTTGTAGATGATATTGAACTGAAATAGAGTTATGAATGAAGGGAGAATGATGATGAATTAAGCTAGCAATGTTAGACTAAGTATATGAGGTGTTGGATGTAACTTGGAAGAGCTAAGAGAGCTGGAAAATTGGAGAAGATGGCTAGGATTTTTCTGATGGAAGTATCCCACGATTGTGGGAATGCCTAAAGAAGGTAGAAACTCTCTGCCAATAAATCCCATGATCGTTGGAAGTTGTCCACGATCGTGGGAATTGGTTAAACACCAAACATGCTTCTTTTATGCGTAGGTTGAAGTAGCAATTGATTAGGTACTTTCATCTGATGCATTTAGGCTTAAATGAAGCTTGAACTGAGCCTAGAATGATGCTTGAATAAGTGATAAAATGAGTGTTATATTTAAGGTGAGGATTGAGGATAGAACTTAAGAATAAATTATTATACATTAGGTGTTCAAATTTGGAAAATTAGTGATGCTATAAGAATGAAAGGAGTCCTATGATGGCTAAAGTGATTCAAGAAGATGAATGATGTGTATTAGTAAATATGAATGATAAATTGAGTATTTTGTGATCTTAGAAATGCTAGAATAAACTTACTAAATGATTGAATGATGAATTTAGAATAATCTCAAATAATTAAGGTGCCAACCTAAGTTTAATTTAGACATATGTGAGTTATGAAATGTGAATGATCTTGAGATGTGAAATTAGGAAATATACCCGGGATTATCATTGAGCATGGATTATACATGACACATATACATATTTATATGATTGAATATTAATGTGATTGTGCAAAGTGGTAATGTGTAAATGTGTATGTCGGCATGATATAGAAGAGCAATTAGAGCGACCACATCCAGACATTACCGGGACATCAAGGCAATAAGCTATCTGGAGCAAACTGTGAGTAACCTAAATGGTCTCACAATGATTTATTATTTTTTTAGATTATGTATTTTATTATTATGCAATTTTAATATGTTGATTCTGGTTATTAAATGTCCGAGACATTTGATGCATGAAAAACATATTGGAAGTGCTCATTGAATATGAATTTGATTAAATAAGTGATTTTTAACTTAAATTTTGAACGTCGGAACAAAGTCCGATGATAAATGTGAATGAGATTGTGAACATGAACATGAATGTGTACGATTGAGCATAACTGATTGACTGAATACATGGGATGCATTTCATTATATGAATGTATGATAACATAAAGGTAGTTGTGACCGGAGTCGCTAGTGAAAAAGAGCTTAAAGCTCATAATGTGGTAAGAACCTCTAGCTCGCTATATATAATGAGCCCTGTATCCCTAACGGATAAGGGACAGTTAATAATGAGCTCGATATCTATAATGGATACGAGATTATAAAAAAGGCACTCAGTCATAACAATGTAAAAAGTGAATGTGAGTCTCACGAGCATTGCATACATATTTGCTATGTATTTTTGAATGATTGCAATGTATTGTTGAATTGTGTTGAATGAGAAATGTCAAAATAGTGAATAAAGTGTTTTGTGATGCTCCATGATAATAAATGAAACGATGTGAACTATGTGATTATATGAGTTATTGTGTTATGTGATACGAGTGAACCATAGAGGATTGGTAACTCACTGAGCTTGCAAAACTCACCAAAATTGCAACGTTGATTTAAGCATTTAACAAAAATAATCACTAAATGTTAAGAAGTTAATGTATAAATAATTAAGCACACAACAGAAATGTAGTTATATCTTTCTATAGATTTTGTTTTGGGGTTACTTAGGTAAAATAATTGCAAGGATTCAATTTATATGGTAGTGGATAAGTTCTCTAAGTTGTATGCCATAAAACCAATGATGCATCCATCATTTATTGGTTGTTTTTCAAGTCAATTATTTAATTACATCGAGTTCCTTAACCATAGCGATAGATAGAGATGTTAAGCTTTTTAGTTATTTTTGGCAGAGTTTGAAGGGAAAAAGGCAAGTCTAAACAATGAGAGCATGTCCTAATAATATATTAAACAAGATAATAAAGGAAAAAAAGGAAGTGATATTCGAATCTAGAGAATGGGTTTGGTGAACTTATAAAAAGAAAGGTTTCTAAGATAATGAAAATCTAAGTTACAACCAAGAGGAGATGGATTGTTTCAAGTCATGAAAAGAGGCAATAACATCACTTATAAGATTGGCTAGCTAGTTGTGTATAGTGTCTATACTACTTTCAATATGGCTAATTTATCTCCTTTTGATTTTATAGAGGAAGATGCTAATTTGAGGAAAATATTTTCAATAAGAGGTAAGATAATAGGAATCAAACATCTACCACTTAAGCTTTGAATCCTGTTAGAGATCCCTTGAAAGAAATCAAGGGACTATTGACACAAAGGACATAAAAAAAAGATCAAAAAAGCCATTACTGGCTTAATGATGAATCTTTATATAAGGAGTAAGGCTTTATTACTTATAAAGGTTGAAATTAGACCTATCATGATGGTCCAATTGAAGGAGAAAGCTGAAGAATCATAATCATAGAATGTAACTAGAACTAAAATTAGGAGATAATCAACACTAATCTTGCATTATTGTTAAAGTACTAAAGAAACCAATGTTGGACTCATATTTATAACTAGCATCAATCTTTTCTAAGGTTTTACAAACTAGATTTATCTCTATATAATTTTTTCTTTGCCTTCTCTTTACCTGGTATTATTATTTTGCCCCTCAACTACCTTACCCCTTTTTCCTTTCAACATCACTCCTCAAAGCTGGCTAAAATAAAGCTTCCATTTATGGCAATTTTTAAAGGAGATGGCCCTAGTGAAAGGCCTTAAAGGTACTAGTAAGCCAGATCTGAAGGGCATAAAGTATAGCAACATAGAGGGAATCAGTGAAAACCTACATAAGAATAATGAAAGCTTCAATATTGAGGAATTCCCACCATTTCAACAAATAAGACATGATTAAAAAAAAAAGAGAAATACATAGATAAAGCTTCAAATACACTAATAGCTAGCAACAATGGACCTACCAATAAGGAAATAGCTCCTAAAACTTAGAACAATAGAGTCGCACACAAGTTTCTAAAGTAGAGCTCATATTTTACCAACAAGCTAAGGTGGAAGAAATAATTACTCCCCTATGTAAGCCTTTATAGGAAAAGAATTGCTTTTCTATAGGTTTAAGATTGGACTATGAAAAAATGAGGAAATAAGGGCCTATACAAAACCCTACTCACAATAGAAGACACCTTTATTTTTAAGTTCAATGTAAATGAATATCTTCAAGAGATTTTAGAGCAAGGATTATGGAATATTGAAGGACGACCAATGTTTCTTTAGAGATGCAAGCCTAGCTTAGAGATAAAAAGAACCAAAACTGAAGCTTTTACTATATGGATTAACTTTATTAATTTCCCTCTAAAATATTGGAATGTGGAGGGGTTGAGCTACCTAGCTAGCCTACTAGGGAAACCAATATGTTTAGATTTCAAAATAGCTAGGATGGATAGACTATGATATGCCTGTATATATGTTGAAGTAAAGAATGATATGGAACAGCTTGAGGCTTTATCTATCATAAAACTAAACAAAAATGGAGAACTTGTTAACTATAAATTCAGGTTTTCGTACATTGGGAAACCTAAGGTATCTAACAAAGTTTTAGAACCTACAAGGAAGTGGCTTAATATAGGTCTTTTATTAAACTCCTAAATATTAATAAAGAAAAAGATAAGGTGGAAGAACATATTTTAGATATGGTTTCTATTGAATCATCTATTGAAGCTGATAAGGAGATTACCCCAAGTTCAGCTCAAGAATGTAATATTTTTATTATGCTGGATGTAGCTCCTGCTATTGATCAATCTAAGGATGAAGAGTTCTCTAGAAATACACAAAATGCTTTAAATAGAGGATTAAAAAAGGAGAATACTAAAGTTGAAAAGAGTACTGCCCAAAAAATCAGGAATTAGCTATAAGCTCTGAGAATGCTTGGGAAGAACCAAAACCTTCCTCAAGAACGAAATCAGGCAGGAGAAAAGGAGAGAATAAATTCAAACGGAAATCACCTTGAATTACACTAACTCAGTTTTGACAATTCTATTTTTGTATAGAATGTAAAAGGATTGAATAATCCTCTTTAAAACAAACGATCAAGGACATATTTATGCCAAAACAAATCCTTGATTATCTCTTTGTTGGAAACTAAAATAAAGGTTAAGCAGTTGAGGAATTTTCCTAGTCTTTTAGGTCAAAAATACATTACAATCATATTCACCGTTTAAATGGAAGAATTATTTTTGCTTGTAACACTGAAAGAGTCAAAGCTACTATCTTAAATTCCATTAACTAGCTGATGCATTTAACATATTGCATTGAAGGAATATAAAAGATGTTTGAATTAACTATCATATAAGATGCTAATCATAAAATTTGAAGCACAACATATGGGAGGATGTCAGGAGTATTCAATCCACATGAACAAAACCTGAGCTATTAGTTGATGAGTTAAATTGTTTTCTTTCTCCTAATGAAGTTGAAGGTTTCTTATTAAGCTGGGAGGTGTAGTTAAGAAACTAATGCATGTAGTGTACCAATTAGAGGTTGTGGATTTGTGGCTTACAAGGAACTTACGCATATGGGATAATACACAACAGGGGGATTAGTATATAAGGAAGAAGCTGGATAGAGACATGGTTAATTAAGATTAACTAGATCAATTTCTATAATTCTTTTCAAATTTTGGAACTTCAATATGTTCAAATCATTCTATGATAGAAGTTCAGAATCTAATTTCAGGTTCAATCTCAAGGTCTCCTTTTATATTTTTCAACTTTCTAACTAATAGAGAAGACTTTGAAGAAGTAGTGAGGGCTACTAGGAATTATGAGGTATGTGGTTGTAAAGTGTTCCAGTTAATAAGGAAGTTAAGCTTAGTAAAGGAGGGACTAAATAAGTTACGTAAATTGAATAATACTCAACATATTAAAATGACTAGAGATAATCTAAAAAAAGCTCAGGATAATCTGGATGTTGATCCTAATAGCCAAGAGTTGTTTAGAGGATATAACTCTACATTAACCTCCTACAACTCTTTACTAAAGAAGAAAGCCAGAGTTACATGGATTAAGGAAGGTAACAATAATTCCAAGTTCGTCAATAATACATTCCTAGTGATAAGAAATAGAAATAAAATATCCATGCTTATAGATGATGATGGTAACATATATACAAACTTAGGGAGAATTGAGGAGCTAACTTTGGAATATTTCAAGAAATTAGGTTCTAATATTGACGAAGAACACAAAAGCTATAACTTGGATAAGCTTATCAATGAAAAGATTACTCATGACATGAAGGACTTCATAATCAAACATGTTTCCAATAAGTAGATTATGGAAACTCTATATAACTTAGATCCTAACAAGTCTCCAAACCCATATCGATATAGGGCTCACTTTTTTCAAAGTAATTGAAGTATAATAGGTCTACTACTTATTAAGGTTATGGAGGAGTTGTTATATAGTTCTAAAATATCAAGGGAAATGAACAAGACTCATATATTTCTTATGCCTAAAAAGAGCCCTAGCTCTTTAAATGATTTCAAGCCAATCTCATACTATAATACAAGCTAAAAAATCATATCCAAGATAATTTCACTCAAACTTGCTCTAAAACATCTCATAAGTCCCTTATAAGGAGCCTTTATAAAAGGTAGATTAACTAGCAACAATATACTACTTATAAAGTAGCTTATAAAAGACTATGACAAAAAAAAGCATATTAACAGTTGTGCCTTAAAGATTGACTTTTTCAAAGAATTAACTTTTTTAGAGCCTTTGACACTATCAGTTAGGGTCTTATCCTAGAATGCTTAAGGGTGTTTGACTTTCCAACCTTATTTATATATTGATTAACATATATATATCCTCTACTTCTTACAATACCTTACTAAATGGTACCCTTACCAGAATATTTAGAGGAACTAATGGTATTAGACAAAGGAATCCCCTTTCCCCTTATATATTTACCTTAATAATAAATGTGCTAAACAAGATGATTATTCACTACACATATAACGATTTTAGGTTTGTTTTTCATCACAAATGTGATGCCTTAAGGATAAACCATCTAGCATTTGTAGGTCAAGTAATAGTCTTCTGTGGAGTACATTCCCATTATGTTAGGTTATTATTGAGAATTCTTAATAAAATCTCAAAGTTTGTTAGGTATATGAGGATAAATTTGTACAAGAGCTACTTGTATGTATCTTTTGATATTTAGAACATAGATTTGCTAAGTGATCTAACAGGGCTAGCAATCCACCGTACTGTATTTAAGTACCTTAGGATCCTAATAACCATTGAGAAGCCAAGATATATGGAATGTTTCCCTTTCTTGGAGAAGTTTAAAGACAAAATCAAAAGATAGCAAAATAGGTTTCTATCTACTACTGGAAGACTACAACTAATTTCTCTAACACTTAAGAATCTAAGTGTACACTGTTTTGTTCATCTTTGTCTGCTTGGAAAATTAACTAGAAAAATTAAAAAATGTATCAAGAATTTCCTATGTGCTAGGAAGGATGAGGACATCAAAGGAAAAAAGCCAAATGGAATTAATTATGCTTACCAAAGTAAGAAGGAGACTTGAAATTACCCCTATCAAAGTTATGCAAAATATATTACTCATTAAATTTAAAAAAAATTGTGTTACTCATTAAGAGGTTTTGGAGATTCTAACTAATAGAGACTCACTATGGTCTAAATGGATTAATGAATAGTGTAACACCCCACTCCCGCTGAACCCGAACCCGATATCGATGGTGATATCCGGATCTGTGCCCCGCGAGGGTGGCGTGTCACATCACTTAACACTTGAACCTCGGTATACTTTTTTTTAATACTCTTATCAATGATCATTAACTCGGGCCCACTTTTTCTTTTTCAAAACATTTTGTTTACTTAAACT
>JAOTAY010000006.1:13665696-13686135 GCA_025629805.1 Erythroxylum baracoense
TTCTATATAGCTCAATTATTCACAATTAAAAACCGGGAAAATGTCATGCATGCATGTACAAACATTTCATGTGCAAAAAATCACATTTTCACAATTGCACGAGCATCAGATGTGTTGTCCTAATTTCTCTGATTGGTTTTCTCGTATACCCGTTTCCCTGGTCCGACCCGTTATATGGAAACGGGATGTTACAAATAGTATATCAATGATTCCAACTTTTAGCATATCAAAATTAACAGAGGGCACTCTTGAAGTTTAATCCAAATTATAAGGCTCAGGGAAAAAATCTATCCTAACATCCAAGTCAGTATTGGGAATGAAAAACACCCTTGGTTTCAGTTCAACAATTGGACAAGTCATAGTCCTCTTTACAAAAGATAGGAGCTTAGCTTCCTCACTACCAGAATCCCTAAGAAGGTAAGAGTGGAAACTATCATTCAGAATAGTAGATGGAGTAGTAACTTCAAAGATGCATTTATCCTACTTGATCTAATTCCCCAATATAAACCCAACCAATAGAGGCCAGATAAGCTAATCTGGATTGGAAATAACTCTCATATATTCTCAAATGCTTCCTAGTATTAAATATTTGGACTTCACTCCCCCAAGGTAGATTGGTTCAAACTGATATAGAAAAACTCCCTTATGTCTAAAACCTCATTTACTAGTTGGCTAATAGGAAGAAAAGAAGACTGAGAACCAAGGACAAATATTTTAAAAGCACTGACTACTTATGCTTACTATGCAAAAGCCAACCAAAAACTAGAGAACATCCATTTTTCATTATGCTTATTCCAAAATTACTTAGACTAGAATCTAGCACCTACTTCAAGTAAGTGGGGCTCCAAGGAAATGGACCGAATTGCTTGACTCGACCAGAAAGAAGGTTGAAACACTTAGGTAGGATTATATAATATTTAAGACAACTTTCATATGCAGTATCTACTCCATTTGGAGGGAACATATCTATAGACTGCATAATATACCTTGGAGCTCAACACATGAGCTAAACAGCAAGGTTCTAGTAGATAAGACAATACATTGGATCAGAGAGATCATTCTGGCTCACAATAAAGACTTAAAATTAAGCCTAACTATGAGAAGCAGATGTAATCTCTAAAAGAAAATAACGAAAAACCCTTATTTACATTCCCTTTAGATGGATGATAAATCCCTATTTGGAATATGAAAATTATTGACATGTGTAAGATTTTAGGGATTAAATGAAATATCTACTACGTAAACCCTCACTTATACAGGGCTGTGAAGTAGGGATACGGTCCAAAGTGCTAGCTAAGAACCATCTGGTAGAAGATCAAACTGATTGCATAAGGGAGGATGTTTGAGAAACATAATCCCACTTAAATTGGCTTCTGCTACAGTCTTCTAATAAAGAGAGAGAATCGCATGCATTATATATGTTGCATTGTAACTTTTCTAGTTATAATGTTCTGAGAATTTATTTCATGTACATAACCTATAGTAGTATATTGGTTGTAGTGCGAGTTAAGTTAATTATTTTATTTATAGTATTAGCAATATTTTAAACTTCTTAGATGTATACCTAAATTTGAAAACCATTTTAATGGACTATCCTTTATTTTCTTAAAAGAAATAATTAGTGTCAACTCATTTTTAGTTTTATAGTTTTGTCCATAACAACATTGGTGCTAGTTGTCGTTTAAGGTAGGCATCATCATATTACCATTAAATAATGTTTTGTTATTTTGAGATAAGGTTTATTATTTTGAGTGATTATTTACTTTTTACACTCTAGTTTAAGGTTTTTTTTACTTAAAAGAGGCTTAAGTATAGTTGAAATTGATAGTTTTTACATTATTATTAATTATTCAAAACTATTGGAGATTTTTTTCATCCATATTTTAGAATGCCCTTGCTTAAGGTTCTTTAAAAACTTTGGTCGTAACTATCTTGCTAGTGGTGAATAAAACCTTAGGATCATATCACTCCCAATTCCTTATTCTTCTAAAATATGGTGATTCATATCCTTCTTTCGTGAATTTTTATGTTTGTTTTTATGGATCAATGTGTTTCCTAATAGAATAGTCTTAGGTCCTATCATATTGGTATTAAATCTTATCATTCTGATTAGTAAGGGTTGTATTAAAGAAAAGAAGCATCATGGAAATTACAAGGAGCATAATAGCTGAATAAGCAATACTGAAGAATTTTTATGCTGAAGGAGTGAATACCTTAATGTATATACTAAGAATGTAACCTTTCAAAGGACTATAAGGTAAATAACCATATAAGGGATGGTTTTGTAACTTACATTATGTTAAAAACTAAATTGTTTTTGCCTATTTATACTATATTCATATTCTAGAGGTCAAAGGGAGGAAGCTTGATAACAAAATTGAACTTGGGATGCTTCTGGGGTATAAAAGCACAATAAACTATTAGAGAGTCTTCATTCTTTCAACAAATAAGATTCTAGTGAGTATAGATGTTATACATGATGAAGTTGTAAAAACTAAAATAGAAAAAGTTGCTAAAAGGTGATACCTAAAACTTATGAGATAACTCTTTACCACTTTATAATGAGGAAGAGGTTCTACAGGAGGGTTAAGATAAGAATGACATTAAGATTTTAGTTAGGGGAATAAAGACCCTGACTGAAATTTATTAATGAGCACATTTTCTAGATGTTTAACCAACTACATTCATTAAAGAAACAACCAAGAAGGAATGGTCTATAGCTGTGGAAAAGAAGATTTCCATGATAAATAACAATGAAACGTGATCTTTGGTGGAAAACCTTCTAATCAAAAGGTGTTTAAAGTCAAATGGGTTTTTATAACCAAGGTTAGTCATGGTGGATCAAATTAATGAGGTTTAAGTCAAGGTTAATTATGAAAAGTTATCTCTAACATTATGGAATTGAATATTTTAAATTTTTTTCACCATTTGTATCATCAAGGAAACATGGGTAAAAGTTGCATCTTCTTGACTTTAAGTTATGATTCTTAAAGGACATCATAAAAGAAAAATATGTTGAGAAGCTTAAGGAATTCATTCAAATTTGTACAGAAAATGAGTTATACCTACTATATAGATCTCTTAATAGGTTAAAATAAGATCCTGTAATTTAGGATAGCAGGATTGAAGATTTTCTTGTTAAGTAAATGCTTAAAAGAAGTGAAAATGAAACTATTCTACCTTTTTTATTAAGAACAAATTAATGAAACTAATTTTTTCTTTATATGTTGATGATTTGTTGGTCTTTAGATATCATAAAGAGTATATGGCTTCATTCAAATAGAAGGTTGAAGTTAGATTTGAGATGTCTGATCGTAAGGAAGTACATTACTTTCTTATCATGGAGATTGAATAAGTTAAATATTATGATTTCATTGCTCAATCAACATATGAAGATTCTATTCCTAATAAGTTCAATATGAAAAAGGATAAACTCATGTCCTCTTATTGTGAATATGAAGCTATAAAAAGAATATGGTGAAGACAAGATTGTTGCAACATTGTATAGAAGTTTTAATGAAAGTTTATTATATCTGATAACTATAAGATTAGACTTAATGTATGTAGCTAACTTGTTATCAAGATTTATGCAAGAACCAAGTAAACTCTACCTCGATATAGCAAAAAGACTCCTAAGGTATGTAAGGGAACATCAAATTTTAGATTAATAGTAGTTAGTCAATATCATCTATTGATAGTGATTACGCTAGTTCTATTGATCATGCTACGTGGTGGAGTATTCCCCTAATATTAGAAAAAGTAAGAATTTTTTGCTCAATCCTTATCTAAAACGGAGGATGTTGCAACTACTTATGCTTCAAACCACTGTTTATATTTGAGAAAATTATTAAATGATCTTAGGTTAAAAATGAATGAAGTTACTTCTCTTTCCATTAATAACAAGTTAGCTATAGACCTTTCAAAAATTAAATTTAACATAAGAGAACAATGAAAATTAAATTCAAATCTTATTTAATAAGAAAAGCTTAGAAGTAGGGATAAACAAAGCTAGAACATTATTATTCTATGTAGCAAGTGGATGATATCGTGACTAAAGTTTTGCCAAGGAATAAACTTAACTGTTTGGGATACAAACTTGGTTTTTAATTTTTAAGAAATACAAAAAGGAAAAGTGTTAGAGTAAATGCATTCTATGAAACATAAAAGTCATTTATCATCCAAGTCTATTTTTAAGAACAAGAGCTCTGACATAACTATGATATAGCCCATATACTCCTGTTAAAATTTCAAAAAGATACATAAATGTAGACACACTAATATTCAAGATCGTGTAAGAAAAACACGATCTAATTCATGCCTATTTCATAGACTAACTCTTTTTATTTCTAAATCATCTAAAAAAAGTCTTTTCTTTTGTTCTAACTCACATTCTTACCAAATAAAAATACTTCCTAGCACACGACCATGTCTTAGGCCATATGTATGAAAAATAACCTTGACACACTTATATGCTTAGCGGGGTTAGTTGTATTGGTTATACCTAGATTATAATTTAACCATCCTTACAATATGATATAACATTTTTTATTATCTTTTTTATCTTGTATCCAAGTGTTTGAGTTTTATTTGGATTTTGATATTTTTTTTAACTTATTTTACACTTCATCTTTTATATTAAAAAATGATCAGGGGAATGAAAATGCATTTGGTTGTCCACTTCTTCTTTTGATATATGTTAAGTGTTAGTAAGAAAATACCATGATACTACAAAAATTTTGGCCAATAATTAATTGATGAAAATTATTTTTTGGAGAAGATTGTTAAAATAGATGAGATGAGAAAAATTGATGAAAATGATAGTAATTGGTTATCACTTTGATATCACCATTATAATATGCTTCTTTAAAATTGTACAACTTAAATCTTTTGAGAAAGTCTAGGAAAATGTCCTTAACTCGAACTGTTTTATCATTAATGAAGAATCCTTAAATGGACCTTTTTTTATATAATGTATTCTGGTTCTATCCTTATTTTCTCTTTTACATAATGTACTTTCTCTATTCTTATAGTTGTTTAGTCTGGGCCTTTAATTTGTTTACTTATCACTCATACTACTCCTCTCTCATTTTTTTTTTGTGTGGCCCTTTTGTTTAAATAATTGTTGGTCCTTTTACTCCTCTCATGCTACTACATTTAACCACTTGCAATAACCATAGCCTCCCTCTATTCGTTTATTTATTTGTGTTTCTCTGATGTTTTAAATTCCCTCTTCTAACTCGTGGTTTGCGTCTCCTTTTTGTCATTGTCCTCATTAGGGATAGCAATAGGTTGGGCAAAGCCTATGATCAATTCAACCCATGCTATCCTTTCTTAAATTTGGCTTAAGCTTGACCAAAAGTTTAATTAAACTCGAGCTACTCCAAGCTTAAGCTTAAACTTGACTAGGCCACTCTAAAATGATTTCATTTTGTTTTTTAGTTTTTTAATCTACAAATCAAAACTATGTTATTTTAAGTAGTAAACAAAAAATAACATCATTTTAAAATAGTGATTTTGCACAATCAAGCATTGTAAGTCAGCTCCTAAGACCTGAATTTAGTTTGAAATCCAATCAACTTAGGTTAAACTAAGCCAAAATTGCCATTCTTAGTCCTCGTTCATGGAAATCTCACTCCTAATCATGGTTAGACATTTTTTTAACCTTTTCTTTGTTCTCTTTTCCTTTCTATTTTCATGTGTTTTTTCTTATCTTGTTTTTCTAAAGTACTCTCTAAATCGTTGTAACATGGCCCTCTCAAAGCTTTATTTCTTTATTTCTTTTTATTCTTTTTTGCTTTCTTATCTTTTTTTACATAACTAATTAAAAATATAAAAATAATTAATCTAAAATTGATAGAAATAATAATTTAAAAAATTCAGATTAAATATAATTGGGCTTGATTAATACTAATCAATCGCAATTAGAAGTAATTATATTTAATTAAAATAATTATAAATTTGATAATAAATAATGATAAACATAATCAAAACTAATAAAAAAGATCATGAAACAAAAATAGACTTAAATAAACATACATTTATTTAAAATATGATTATTTATTTTCTTAATTTTTGAAAAATAAGTTAAAATAAAAAAATATAAAATCGTGTCTATAAGATTTAATAAGTACATAAAAGTTTAAGAAGCATAGATTCTGACATCACACATAAATCATAAGTCAAATCTCATATTAAAGAAGAGAAGAAAGGAGAGGTGAAAAGATTCATAAGCTTAAAACAAAAACATTACCAATCAATTTCTAACTAACTATTTATGGGCAAGTTATTCCTTCTTTTTAAGATAAATAAATTTATTTATAAAAAATTGGGAGCTTGAAAGCCTTACAAGGTAGATATTGGAGGGGTACAAAAGTAGCTATAGCTCATGGAAACTAGTTGTTATGGAAACTGGATAATTCATTAAAGATTACAAACACTTGTTTAAAGGAATTAACAAGGGTAACAAAGCAAGGCAATAATGGATCTTTTTGTTTTTTGAAAATGAATGAAAATATATTAAACAATAGTAGAAACTATTATAAGATTACAACATTACAATGATTTCTGAAATTCAAAGAGCTCTAATATACTCACACGGTATCGGTTCCATTACAAGAAGAGCATAGATCATTAACTTACAAACATAGAGACCTACTTTAGTTCTAGCTACTCATAAGTTCCATTTGGATTTCATATAAGGAGATAGGATGTGATCAACTCTTTTGGAAATAATTACTACTTTGATCCAAATGAGAATTTTATCCACTAGTTTGTGCTTGTCTTCATCTAGTTGCTTGTGGAGTCGATTATTTCTTTCCTTCCAAATCATATAGATGACGGTGGTGAATGCTAATTTAAGGAGGATATCATTCTTATGGCTAGATTTAGAATGGTTTATTACCCAACTCAAGGTGTGCTCCCACGCGGAGGTATGTTTTGTAGTTTCGTATTTCTTGAAGTTCGATCTCTCCCCCAGACGAACCATATAGCCAAGAGAAACCATGAACTAGAATAGAAGATGCATTGGATAGTTCCCCATATGGCTTTGGAGTAGTCACAAACAAAGAACAAATGATTCATGTACTCATCTGCATTAAAACAAAGAAGACAAGATGTATCTGTAGGCAATAGTGGACCTTGTTTTTAGTTAAAGTTCTAATGTCTTCTAACAGCATTACTAATTTTTTGTTGGCATTTATTTATAAGTACAAGTTTTCTGATCCAATGTAATAATCTATTTACTAGCATTCGTTTGTTTGTTGGAGGCTTGTTATGGATTCTTCCCTTTTTTCTCTCTAAATGGTGTATACATAATAGTTGAATGTAGTTTGGAGAATGATATAGTTATTAGCTAGCCTTTTCTAGCAGTTACTTGCACATTCTACTATTAGGTTCCAATCCCTCATAGGCAAATATAACCTAAGAGACTGCTGAATGTAGGAATAGATAAATTGAGAATAAATGCATTGGAAGAACAGATGAGGAGTTGATTTTGTAGCTTCTTGACATAATACACATTTCTAGTTTCGATAGTTAAGTATTATGTCCTCAGTCTAAAGTCTACATTTGACTAATAACCAATAATTATCTGCAGCGTTTGGGGATGTAAAGTTCTTCCATATAAGTTGGGACTAACTTAATAAAGTGGGTTGATGCCTTAAATATTCTAAATAGGAAATTCCAAGGAATGAGAGTTAGGATTATAAGTTAGTAGGTTTTGTCTTATTTATGAAATTCTCTATGTGGACAAGACCAAGAATTGCCATGGATAATTTTAGTAAATTTTAAGTTTAGAGGGAGTCTAGACCTCAAGGAATTGACTTAATGTCTTAATTCTAGAGGTCTAAGTTAACTCTAATAATAATAATAAAGCCAGGTATCATGTCCATTGCTAATTTGAAACTTGATAAGAGGATAAATAGAGTTGCCTAACCTAAGCATCTCAATGAATGGACAATAATGGTCTTTACTTTCTTTTAGATTCCAAAAGCTATTTATGGATAGATAATGAGCATATATCCACTTTACCCATATAGCTTCTTTATCCTTGAAAATCTCCATATCCATTTGGCCATCAACATTTGAAGTTTTAGCCTAAGTGAGGTTATGCCTAAACCTTGTTTGTGTATGGAGTAACACATATCAATCCATTTAATTTTAGCTCTATTATTGTTTTTTTCTCCTATCCATATTTATCTTTTGATTATCCTTTCAATTTCTTTTATGATCCTATTAGCAAAGATAGGTGGCCTCCCCAATGTGTTTTTAAGTTCAATAAGACTATTTTAACAAGTTGAATTCTTCCTACTAGTGAAAGGTATCTATGTTGATAGGCCATAACCTTTTTCTTAACTTATTCCAACAGAAGACTACAATCAATATACTTTGGTTTCTTAGAAGAAATCGGATGACCAAGATAGTGAAAGGTGAGGTTTGAATTTGCAGACTGAGTTTTAATAATTGCACATTAGAGACACTAGCTGATATGAGGAGCTTGTTTTTTCCAGATTAATTTCAAAACCAAACATTTGGAAAAAAATTGAGGGATTTGATAAGGAGGTTTAAGGAGTAAAGATCATCCTCACTAAACATTAGTAATTCATCAACATAAACTAAACTATAAAGCTTAAGCTTTTGGAATTTGTAAACTTGAATATGGGCATTAAAGAGATGTTGTGATATGTAATCCAAAAAAGGGCTTCAATTGCTAGAGTGAAGAGGTAGGAGGACAAGGTGTCCCCTTACCTAATGCCCCTAACTCTATAGATTATGGTTATAGGCTCACCATTAATCAAAGCACAATAAGAAGGAGTTGTAATGTAGGCATCTATCCAAGATATAAAGTAAGGAGGGAACTGGAAAGTATGAAGACAATTCAACAAGAATTGGTAATCAATTGTCTAACATTCCTTATACAAATGAAATTTAAGGGAACAGTTGTAATCTTCGAATAGCTTCTATGATAAGAGAAGATTATCACCTATATGCTTGCCACTAATAAAGGCACCTTGGTAAGTACTAATGAGGGGTTTGATGGCCTCCTTCAACCTTAAAGCAACTAACTTAACAATAATTTTTGTAGACTAGGTTGTAGTAGGAGATAGGCCTAAAGTCTTGCATACTAATTGGGTTCAGCTTCTTTAGAATAAAGCTTAAATAGTTTTGTTTAGTTTCCTTAGAATTTTTCTGGAGTTGGAGAATTTTAAGACACATTCCACCATTAAGTTATCAATAGTGTCTTAGGTTTTTTAAAAGAAAAGTGCATTGAAGTCATCTTACCCAAGGGGTTTATCATGTTTGAATTTAAAGACCACATCTTTAATATCTAAAGGAGAGACATGTCTAATTAGGAAAGACACCATTTGAGGATCTAATCCTGAGTGAATGAAAGCTTTGAGGGAATGAATGGAATAGTTGTAAGGGGATTTTGATCACATCAGATTGTTGTAGGAATCATAAGCTATATTTTTTGGTGCTTTCTAGTCAATAAAAAGGTTCCTTTAAGCATCCTTCAAAGCACTAAATATATTGTTATTTCTTTATGCCAATAGATAGTTAAAGAAGTAAGATCTACATTTATCATCATCTTTTAGCTAGTTCACCCTAGCTTTTTGCTTGAGGTAAGTGTTATAGAAGAGAAAAGCTTATGAATGAATTCAAAGTCTGTCTTCCTTGCAACTTTTACTTATCATCATTTGGATTAATATAAAGTTTCTCCTAATAATGCTTAAAAATCTCCTTACTAACACTGATTTGAGCTTCTGTTTCTAGACAAGTTCTCTTCTTTAGGGCTTTAATTCCTTCTTTTGTAACTTAAAGTTTGTAAACAAACTAGTAAGTTTTGCATCCTAAAATCTTTTTGCTTATAGGTTTCTCCACAATCTCTTGGAAGACTTCTACTTACACCAAAAAGTTACAAAATATGAAATAATGTTTAATGAGTTTAGCGAGGGTCTTTAATTTCAATTATGGAATGGTCAGAACATAGTGGATGCCCAAATTGAGAAAAGATAATAGGAAATTTAATGAGCCACTCATTGTTCACCACCACCTTATCCAATTTCTCCCTCAAGAACTAGTCCCTACTTTGCTTCTTTGACTAGGTGAAGTGTTAGCCTATGTAATTGAGGTCAATAATCCCCAAATGGTTTTGTGATTTAGGTGAGTTCATGGTAGCTTTGTTTACAAGGAAGTTTCCTTTCTTCATTTTCTTTAGAGTTCATGATATAACTCAAATCTCTAATAAGAAACTAAGGAATTTGAGTTCTTGATTGGACCTTCTCAAGTCACTCCAGAGGGAACTCCTTTGAAACTCGAGGTTGGAAGCATAAATTAATGATACTATGAATGGGTTAGGGTAGCTAAGTAATTGACAATGGAGATGAATGAGTAAATATGTGGTAAATAGAACAAAAATTTGTATTTAAGCATGATTAAAACCAATTAAGACTCTACCATTGTAGTTATAAATATAACTAGAAAAGAAATTCTAACTAGGACCTAGGAATCTGAGCTTCTTCTCTTATTCCCCAGTTTTTATTTTAGTTTCAAGAAGCCTTATTAATATAAACTTTTTTCCAAAATGACATCTATAATTAGTTACTTTTAAGGACAATTAAGTCCTTTAGTGTTCTATACTATGAGAGATATTATTTAGAGAAAGAGGGACTAACTCATTTCTTTTTGTTATTCCCATATGTCCTAATAAAGGGAGGAGTTTTTACTAAAAAATGTTCCACTATAAGGAGTAGATTCTAGATATAAAAGGTTGTTGAGGCTCAATAATATCAATTATAGAGAGTTAAAAGGAATCCCAACCAATATGATCTTGAGCTTCTTGTAGAATAGGATTAACATTGATTTGACTTAAATGGAATTATATTTAATACATAGTTGACTTCAAGTGACCCCATTAATTCATTGCATGAGTATTTCAAAGATCTAACCTTGTGGTATGAGCAGGTTTCCAAGTGCAAGAAAGTTGAATAATATGGTTAACCATTTCACCATTCTGCTTGAGACTTTTAATAATCAATTAGTTAGGGATCTCCTTTTCTCGTTTCACTTTAATGCACCGACATGCATACCTAATTTTGTCCATCTTAACTATCTGTGAGTTTATATATAATGACTTGTCAATCGAGCTAGCAATGAAACTTAGTCTCCTTTATATTTTCTATATTTAATACAATTTAGTATGTACTCATTGAATTTAAATGAGCAACTCGTATAAGGAAAAAATATTTTTAAGAAAACAAAATTGGAAGTTGATATGAAATATAAAGTAAAAATATTCTATAAACGCGAAATTGTTTTTATATAATAAAAAATATAAGAATAAATTATTATAAAATTTTTGAATTTTACTCAATTTTTAATACTAGTCGAAACTGCCAAAAATAACAATAAAATATACAAATTTTCAATTTGCAAGAAAAGTAACCCATTAACAACCTTATAACTAATGGTATTGATATGGCACCCTATACTAGTAGAATTATTTGACATGAAAGGCATTCAAGTTGCATGTAATTGACACATCGGGTAATTCTTGTGTTTAATTTCTATTGACTTTTCTTGCATTCATATCTTGATTTTGGTTACAAATTCTTGCGTTTTTAATCCAAATGTGAGACGAATTGAGTGAAAATGGTCGTGAATGTTGCATAAAGGTTTAAGGGAATGTTCTGAAAGGTAACATAAAGTTTAGGTTAAAAATTAGTGACTCAAATGTTAGTCACAGTGGTGACTTAACTAGTCACCCTTGTGCAAGTTATACATTCATTTTTTATGGTAACGTGTCACGCATGTAGGGTTTTGATGGCACAGATGAAATCAACCCTAAAATTAGACTATGAGGATAAATAGAAAGAATAGAGGGTGGTGGCAGAACATACACACATTCTATGATTTTCTCATTCCACATTCTACACATAAACTCATTCGGAGACAAAAATAAAGAGAAAGAAATAAAGCGGAGAAGAGAGGAGAGAAAGCAAAGACCAGTCGGGTGAGGTGAGAAGAATAGCATAGAGGTAGGAGCAGTGTGAGCAGTCAAGTATCTGGGTGAGAACCAAGCAAAAGTAGAAAACAAGAGCCAATGCAGAGAGCTTGAGAGTGGCAGGAGATCATCGTAACTCTGTCATCCAAACTCTTGTTTGCTCTATTATTTCTCTGTTAATTAATTGAACTTAATCTTCTATTAGTTGATAGATACTCTATTATCTTTTGATAGTTCATTTAGTTATTTACTTGGTTTATTGCTTAAACACTTCTCTTATACTGATAAAGATGGGATTGAAGCATTTGAATATGATGAATCTTGTTATTTTTGTGATAGGCTGATCTCTTTTTCTAGAGGATTAATGTAGCTACTTTAGTCGAATATTATTGAGGGACTGTGTTGTTGTCTTATATTTGTTATAGTTTCTGAACTGATTAGATGTAATAGAATGACCAAACTTTGCATCATTTTGGTATTAAACAAACTATCAAGGGAAGAAGTTTAATATGGAATGAGGAACTATAGACGCTTAGGTTGAGAATTAGAAATATTAACCTAAGTGATAATTATTAGTTAGGTTTAATAATTAATGTGGATGATAAACTTGTCGATTATGAAAGTTAGATTAGTTTGTTATTTGAATTAATTTTATAACCCAATTGGTAATTTTAGTAAGACAATTATCCATCATTTCCCCTTATTTATGCATAAGAGACTAAATAAGTGAAATTAATTGTCGAGAGTTTTCCACTTTGATTAATATATTTGTTTATGCTTCCGATTGAATCATTTTACTTTTCAGTTTAATTTGTAATTTTCTTTAAAGCCTTCACTAAACAAATGGAGATGAATTTTTAGGATTGCATTTGTTTTTATTTTTGTTCAAGATTAATCTAAGTGAACCAATTTCATGAACCAATTTCAACTCCATAGGGGGCAACCTAGGTAATCAACTATAACTACCTCGTATACTTGCAAGTAGGATAGCCTAGGTATGTTTAGAACTTATTTTGAGCACAACAATAATTGATTTCAAACTTTTGAAAACAAAAAAGAAATTGACCCTTCTCTATTAAACTATGCCCTTTTATTATATAAAGGTGCAAAACATTGACCTCCCTTGTGGTTTAAAAAATTTTATAAAAAAAAACTCATTCTAATTTTTAAATTTCTGGAAAAATTCCTTCTCTTAAACTTTAGTCAAAAATTGATGATGAAACATATATGGTATAAACATTGTATATAGACTAATTAAATATCACTAACATAGTAACTTAACTCTGCTCTTGAACTTGACTTGTAAGATAATTATAAAAACGTAATAGATTAGAACTAATTTAATTAGATTCGTTTGAATTTAAGAGTTAGATTGGATCATCATATAAGCAACATTTGATTGATCTATATGCGATGTTTATGTTTCTTGTATTTTATCATTATTTTTAACCAAAATCTAAGAGAATAAGTTTTTTACAATTTTTTTCAAGAATTTTTAAAATCATGAGATTTTTCTAAATTTTTAAAACTATAGGAGAGATCTATATCTATTAGTGCTATTTAATTATACCACTATCAACACCATCCAACAGTAACTAAAAATAGAGTGTATACAAATTAAACTAAGATCGATAACTATAAACCATATATATATATAACAAATATCCAAAAAATGTCTCTAAAGGCTAGATAGAAACTCATATGCTCAATTTTATTTAAAAGTACTTAAGCTCCTCAAGCCTTATATATGTATCCCAGCATGTTCCAATAAGTTCACAGAGTTCTAAACCTTTTGTTACCTAGATAGGTTTACAGAAGTTACTTGAAGGGGTTTCTATTATTCAATTAACCAAATGGAAGAGAAAGGAAGAGATAAAAAAAGTAGTTTTTGAAAGATATAAAAAGAATAAAAGAAGAAAATAAAAACAATACTTGGTTTCTTAATTTAAATTAATTATCTAAAGTATCAATTCATGCTATAATGATATCATCACGCTAAATAATTTTGTTCATGTAATGTGCCATGTTAATGCCATTATTTATGGGGTTAAGGATGAACTACTTTTTTTATAAATTAAAAGTTTCATCATATTATTATTACTTTTGATAGTTGTAGATAGTATTCCAAAATTAAGTAAAATTCAAGATTTTTATAGTAATTTACCCTAAAATTGATTTTAAAAAATTTATAAAACCTTAATTTTCTTTCTCATAAAAACTATTAACCTTAAATCCTTTACATGGCTTTACGAGGTGTTTACCCCCTATCACCTCCTATTTATAGGTTCCTTCCCTCCTGACTGCTCTAGTTCACCCAGTTCAGTCTTCTTCCTAAGAACTTGTCACTCTTATTTGTTCTTCTATCCTAGCTTGACAGTTCAATAGGTTAGCTATGGTGCCTTAGTATTTTGGTGACTTGTCAACCTTCCACCATTGTACCATTTAGTAGTGTGCTTTTCTCCTTTGTTTCATCCTTAACCTTTACTCTTATAAAGGGTTTTGGCCTCTCCTTCTTATTATTTTCACTTGTCATTCGATGTTATCTTTTCCTTTTGCTTTCTTTACCATTTTTAGTATCATGTCCTCTCTTGACCTAACCTTAGAAAATTTTCCACCCTTAACTTTTCCTACCAAACCTCATCTTCTTTACCACCCCACAGTCAACTTTCCAAATATCCTATCACTCCCCCTCCCCACTCACCACTTTAATTTGAAAGTCATATCCTTTCTCAATATGGGGACCTATCCTTTAAAAATCTCCAAGAAACTGACTTGTGCAAACCTTCACATGCAAATGTTCCTCCCCTGTTAATCTTGCAAGGAAGACATGGTCCCAAGTCTTAGGAGACTCTTCCCAATCTCCTAAACTCTATTTATGTCTTTCTGTGTCTTTCAATGGCAAGAACTTAGTAGCTCATCTACCTTTTGTTCTCAAGGATGGTGCTCAAAAGCGGAATGTAACTCTCATCAATTTATTCTAAGGAAAAGGCCATCATTTCTAGTCATAAATAGTTGGTCACAATCTCGTTGGAAAACTTTTAGGTTAAGATAATTTTAATCACAAAAGATAACTTATTCTTGTTCAAATTTGATTCTCCCTTCTAAAATCACAGGCATATTAAGTCTGATTCTTGACATTTCAACTCTATACCTTTTTTTAACATAAATAGAGACCAAGAATTTAGCTCAAAAATTTGAAACAAAAATAAGGCCCCTTACTTGGATTAACATCCACAATATTCCATTGGAATATTAAACTAAATATGGTCTAAGCCACCTCTCTAGTTTTGTTGGGAAGCCTCTTTGTTTTAATGTCAAGAATCATTTATGCAAGGTTTTACGTCCTAATAAACATTGATAAAAACTACCTAATCTAATCCATATTTTGAGGCCTGATGAAGAAGGAAACATGTTTAAAGACCAAGTTTCTGTAACCTACTCGTGGAAACTTGAAACCTCTAAGAATATAAATGTAATAAGCCTTTGGATCACAACTTTAGGATAGGATATTATGATAAGTTAACTCAAATGGAATTTAAGAAAGATAATACACCTAATAAGGTCCTAAAAGGAGAAAAATAGGTCCAATATTTTTTTTTGGACGATAAGGAAACAATAGCACTAAGATGGATTCTAGCAATCAGTTAAACATTCCTACTATTCTTGAAGCTCCAACACACAATATGGAACCCACCATAAGTAATGTCGAGGATGTAACAAATAAAGACGTGATGTTATAGCATAAAAAAGAGGATAATACAACCAACACTCCTAAAAGGAAACTAGGCCTTGATTCAAAAATGGAAGTAAGCAATCTCAACCAAGGAAGCACATAAGATATTTAAAAGGAGACACCAAATTCAGGACAATTTAAAATAAAATTAGTTAGAAAAAATGAAGGCTTCACCCTCCTTTAACTAATGGCTTTTTTTACTTTGAATATTAATGGGCTTAATAACCTCTCAAAACAAAAGGCACTACTTGATTACCTAGAAACAATTAAGCTCAATATAATAAGTTTTTTCGAAACTAATTTAGTAGAAAATAAATGTAAGAGTCTTTTGTTTCTAAAAAAAGGTTATAAGATCATCACCAACCACCAAAACCACTTATATGGGAGAATATCTATTGTTTTTGACTTTAATGGAGTTGAGATACTGAACTCTTCCACCTCTGATCAACATATCCATATGATAGTCAAGTTGAAACAAAAGGGCTTAAGCTTTTAAGTCACTTTCATATATGCTTCGAACTATTTTAAAGGACCTCCTTATAGAATACTCCAAACAATTTAGGATTTTCTATAAATGCATCATGGCTAATTTTTGGAGACTTCAATAGTACACCCGTAGGAGGCGGAAGGAAATGTAAAACTTAAGAACTACAATGAGGATATAAGGAACTATATTGCTCAACTATAGATGAATAATCTAAAAATGGATAGTTATTTATTTACATGGTTTAACAAGCAAGAGGGGAGATGGTATTTAAGGAAAAAATTGGACATGGCTTTTATAAATGTTCCTTGGTTACTTGAATTTTAGAATAATAAAGCAACTTTTTATAATTCCCTTATATAGGATCATTCACCTATCTTAGTCAATGTTTTAGATGATATTAGGAAACAACACTCTCCATTTAGGTTTAACAACTACCTAGTAGAGTGTGAGGGGTTTGAAAATTCTATCCAATTTAGTCTCAATACATTAGTTCAAGGCTACAAAATGTACATCTATCATAAGAAGATATAGCTTATAAAGACGAAACTAAAAATTAATAAGATTCATTTCTGCAACATGAACAATGTTATAAATAAGACCATGAAGAATCTCTCTAGAATCTAGAACCATATCTATCAAAATCCTAGTGACAATTTCCTTAAATTATTAGAGAGGGAGGCCTTATCATCTCATAATTAAGTAGTAGAATCTAACTATTCTCTACTCCAAATGAGATTTATAATTTGATGGCTCAAAGAAGGGGATAAATGCTCCAATTTCTTCTTTAAATCAACCTTTGCAAGAAATGACACTAGAAAAATATTCCCCCTTATATATTACAATGGTTTTCTCTTTAATACTTATAAAGAGTTGAAGCTAAAAGCTTATCAATATTTTCCATCTACTTAAGCTTCCTCTAATGTTATCTCATCTTCATTGCCTTTATTATGGGATATCATAAATGAACAAATTTCCCATTAGGAGGTTAATATTTTGATCGCATCCTTCAATTCTCTTAACGATAAAAAGGCCCTATTTAAACTTCATCCCTATAAAGCATCAAGTTCAAATGGCCTTAATGTCTTTTTTTTTTTAAAAATCATGGCCCTTGGTCAAGAACTTGATGATTGATGATGTTTTGGAGTTCTTCAACTATATAACCCTCATAAAGGAGATCAAAAAAATATTTGTAAGTCATATCCCTAAAGTTCATTCCCCCTAACTTTCTAAAAGACATCAGGCCTATTTCTTATTGTAACAAAAACTATAAAGTCATTTCTAAACTACTCTCCAATGGGCTTAAGATTATGTTACCTCACTGTACAGACTCTTCTCAAGGGAGCTTTTATTAAAGGAAGAAAAACAGGAGATAATATCCTTCTAGTTTAAGAATCCTTTAAGTGTTATAATAAAAAGAAATCTAAGAAAGATTATGCATTTAAAATAGACTCTCATAAAGCCTTTCGCACTGTATAATGGAGCTCTATACTAAAGTCACTTAGAGCATTTGGTTTCCTTTATCACATTGTATCTTAACTAGTTCTTTTATATCCTTGATAGGTGTGCATTAGGATGGGTTTTTATAGGTAATTGGTATGTGTTTTCTAGCATAATTGTTGATTATTGTTCTAGTTTAGGATTCATTTTGTATGTTTTCATTAAGTTTGATTTTGATTGTTGTTCTTGTGTGTTTGATGTTAACTGAGGGCAAGAATTGATTATTTTTAGGTATGAAGAAGGAAGGAGAAACTTGGAGGGTGAACTAAAGATCAAAGAGGAGAAGAAATGAGGAGTACATCTGTGACAAATTCTCACATTCATGGGAATCATGCAAATTCCCACGTCACGTGGGAATCATAGAAGAAATGAGATATGCGTCTGTGACAAATTCTCACGCTCGTGGGAATCATGCCAATTCCCATGAGCATGGGAATTACAATATGAGGCAATCTACTAGGCTTCATTAAACTTAGGATTTTTGGACTATAAAAAGAGAATTATGCCTCCATCTTAAAGGGAGACAACACCCAACTATAGAAACACCATCCTTGAGTGAAGAACACATGTTTGGATCATTGAGGAAGAATTGAAGACAAGGATCATCATCAAGATTGGAAAAAATAGCACATCAACATCAAAATTCTATATTTTGGCAAAAAAGAGAAAGAGTCCTTCTATTCAATTTTTTGTCATTTTAATCTCTTCTATTCTTTGTAAAATTTGGTTATTTAATTGTTGATGATGTTCTGGAGACCATGTTAGGCTAATTTTATTTTAGGGATTGCTTTTGTAATTATTAGGTTGAACTCCTATTTTATTGAATTGAATGCAATTGTCTTTGTTGATTGTTATTTTTAATTGTCATCTTGCAACAAATCAAGAGACTGAGTGAGATGAAATTTATGTAGGATTGTACAATAAGAGTTGGCAACCTATAGACTAGCAATCATCATGTTAATTGAATAGTTAGAAGAGAGATCTCGACTAGTCAATTGATCACCCATAAGATAGTTTGATAACTAATTGAATCAGTAGAGTCATTGGGTAGGTTAAGAGATCGTCTAATTGATTCTTGTTAATTCGATTAGGGATAAATAGTTGCACCTTAAGAGAGGGTAATTAGTACATTCGGAAATCTAGGGTAAGACATAATTCAATCGATAAAATAGAAGGGAGACAAAATAGGAAAAAAAGTAATCTCTAGTATTTAGATTCTTAAATTCAGATTTTCTGCAATTTTAGTTTTGTCCATTGTTTACATTAGTCTTTTGGTTTTAATTTAATTTTCTAAATTATTTGCGTTTCATAATTTAGTTTCTTAAACAAAGTTGTGTCTAAATTAAGCGGTGTCTGGGCATCAATCCCTGTGAGATCTATATCTGCTCTTTTTACTACAAGTCACGACCCATTCATTTGCAGTTTTTAAACGTAAAACAAGTAGTAGGTTTTACCATTAATAAGTTTTTGGCGCTATTGCTGGGGATTGATTGTTGAGCATCATGTTTAATTTAGATTATTTTTATTTAAGAGTTTTTGATACTTTTCCTTGTGTATTTGCAGGTGCATGAATACAAGGAGTGCACGAAGATCGACATAAATTAGTAAAGAAGTTTGGGCCGTAAAGTAGAGACACATCAAGACATCTTAGAATGAGGAATGAGAAATCTAAAGAGCTAGATGCCGAGAAGAAATAGAAAAAACAATGATGGAAGATAATTATTATAGGGAGCAAGGAACTTTTGCAAATTACAATGAAGCGCAGTATGGTTAGAGAAGTACTGATTCTTATTAGAACATGTACACTACGGAATGACAGAACCACCTAGATTTTTATTGGTCCAACAATGCAAGTACTCATATGGGACATCAAGACCTATTTGAATTTCAATAAGATCGAATTAGAGCGATGGAGAGTAAGTTGGACAAGTTTATAGAGATGTTTGGTTCTGAACTGGCAACTCAGGAAGAGAACCAGAAGAAGATGTTTTCCAGCCAGGAGAAAAGTTAGAAGAGACTGGAAAAGAAATTCGATCAAATTCTTGAAAATCATGCCGCTTCTATTTACAACTTGGAGATTCAAGAAAGGCAACTTTCTCGTGAATTTTGTAAAAGAAGTGTGGAAGAATCTTTGAGAAATATGGAATTACATCAACTAATATGGAATTACATCAACTAAAGTAATATGAGGCTATCACACTTAAGAATGAGGAAGAGCTAGAAGAACCAGTGGAATACCATGTTAAACCCTACTTTATTGAAGAACAAGAGACAAAAAAAGAGATTGAAGAAAAGAATGCCAACCATTGACCAGTTCTTGATGTACCAAAGGTGAACATCAAGAAAGCTTAGGTAGATGTTTATGAAAAGAATGATATCTTTTGGATTGATAAAGATAAAGAGACATTTAATAAGAATGATGTATCTAATAATCCAAAGGATAGTAGTTCATTCAAGATAATTGATGTGTTCAAATCTTCTGAGGAACAAACGGATGAAGAACAGATGACAACAGACATCAAGTTTGAAGAAGTTATAAAAGTCTCTGTTTGTGAAAAGGAAGAAGCAGAGGAGATGAAGGTGATTAAAGAAGAAAGAGAGTAACTCACCTTCGTACAGAACAAACTGTTTGATTCGATGTAAAATTTAGGGAGTTTTGTTATTCCCTATTTTATTGACAGTTTGTTAATGAAAAGGACATTGATGAAATTAATTGGTTTG
>JAOTAY010000006.1:13686235-13705215 GCA_025629805.1 Erythroxylum baracoense
TACATTAGTCTTTTAATTTTAATTTAATTTTCCAGATTATTTACATTTCATAATTTAGTTTCTTAAACAAAGTTGTGCCTAAATTAAGCGGTGTCTAGGCATCAATCACTATGGGATCGATATCTGCTCTTGTTACTATAAGTCGCGACCCGTTCACTTGCAATTTTTTAGTATAAAACAAGTATATAAGTTTTACCATCAACAATCCTTGTTAATAATGAACCTACTAAACTGATAAAGAGTTCTAGAGGTGTGATACAATGGAACCCCTTTTCTCTATACTTCTTCACCTTAGAGATGGAAGTCCTAAATAGGCTGATAAAGCTTGTCATTACTCAAAAAAATTGTTTTAAATTCCACTCCAGAGGCAAAAGGATGGGGATTGTGAATTTATCTTTTGTTAATGACCTTATTCTCTTTTCTAAAGCTAAACTAGGTCTGGTCAAGGTTCTAATGACAAATTTAGACACCTTCAAGGACATCTAAAGGTTGTCCATTAATAAGAATAAAAGCCTTCTAATGCTATCCTCTAGGGCACATCAAGTAGCAAATTGGCTCTTACTAATCACCATTCTGAAAGTTGCCAAGCCTCCAATCATATATTTGGGTATGTTTATTTCACCAAAGAGAGCATGCCTAGTATAGTTCTAACACTAATTGAAAAGGTATAGAGAAGGGTCTCTAATTGGTGAAATCACCCATTATCTTTCACAGGTAGGATTCAACTCCCAAACTCAATGACAAAAAGTCTCCTTTCTTACCTAAATAAGTCACTAAGACACTGGACAAAATTACATGGAAATTCCTAGAGTTTGGTGACATCTCCTAGAGTGTTCCTATTAAGGTTAAATGAACTGAATTATGCACCCCAAAGCAAGAGGGAGGTTTAAGTATTAAATATATATATGAGACAAACAAAACCTTATTAAGCAAATGTAAAGGTTGTTTAAGGATAGAAGGCTTTATGAATCGAGTGGCTTCAGAATACCATATAAATAGCGCTGCCTTCTAGTGTTTACAACCCCACTACAACACTTAATGGACCTTGTTGAAACTACTCAAATTAAGGGAGAAGGGTGAGGAACCAATTTTCATTTAATATAGGCAATGGAAAATCTACTTTCTTTTGGCATGGTTAATGGACACAATGGTGGCCCCTCAGATATGCAAATGAACTAAGCCGTCTTAGAGATGTTATACATGACAATGCCCTAATGTGGTAAGCTCTAACTACCTTCCGTTACCAACTGAAACAAAGACCAATTAGTAATATTATTCAATATCTTCTGGATTTGAATTTTAGTCCCAATCATAATTACACATTGATGTAGCATGGCCACCCGTTTGGTTTATTTATCAACTCATCTTGTAGGGAATTCCTAGGAGATCACACTGTCAAAGTAAAGTGGCAATCTCTGGTTTGGGACGAACATGCAAACCTAAGAGTTTCCTTCACTATATGGTTAGCCTTTAGAGAAAGGCTTAACAGAATGGATAAGGTAAAGAAGTTCCTAGATATCCCTATTAATTGTGTCCTATTCAATGAGGCTCTTGAATCAAATGAGAGCATTTATTTTTTTCTATATAATTCTCTATGCAAATATGGCAGAAGATGTAGTAGCTATGCAATATGGAAAATTCAAGTACTAGCAATTAAGAGCTGGAAACTTGGTTCTCCCAACAACACACAAAACAAAAGGTTGATCAATTTGTGAGCAAGATAGCAACGAGGAACACAGTGCATGCCATTTGGTGTGAAACAAATAAAAGAAAATTTTAAGATTCTTTTAAAGATAGCCGTGCGTTACTACAAGAGCTGTTAGACACTACAAGAATATATTAACCTGAAAAATATCTTAACCTTACACGCTAAGTTAAAAGAATACTACAGCATTTGTAATATCATTTCATTTTTTATCTAAGATTGAATTAGTTAAAAAACTATAAAATTTTGATTAAATCGTTTTTTTGAAAAATAGTTTTAATTCTTTTTCAAATACTTTGAATTGATGTATGTGAACTGAAACTTTATTTATGCATTTACATAATGATCTATCTATTGATACATAAACTATACATATCTATACTATAAAATAAAAATAGCAATAAATTTACTCCTAAACATTTTAAAATACACATCTATCTTCTAAATGGTTTAGTTAGCTTAATTAAATCTTACATATCATAAAAACTTTTGTTCAAATCCAAATCACTCATATTTATTGTTTTTATGATAAATATTTTAAAGTGCAATGCGCTAGAATACATAACAGATAAAAAGGGTTTAGAATATAAGTGTAAGAAGAGAAAAAAAACAGTAGATACCAAATTTTCTATAACCAAAAGTATAACGGGAGAAAGGAAACAACGAAATCATTTTACATCACATTCATCTACATGAAAGTTTGACAATCGTACGTCCTAGATCATCCTGAAGGCGGATAGGTAGTATGGTTAATGAACGTCAAAGTTCACCATATCAAGTTTGCCGATTAGATCCACCTTATTCATTTTGCTCAGTACTCTAAATGACAGATTATTTGATGATTACTGTCTATATTTAAGAGTACTGTCAACTGCACCAAAAACTAAAAATAAGGCTTTGGTGTTCAAAATTCTCATTAAGCTCACGGAACTAAACTTTTTAACATTTGACAAATACAGTTGTAGTATCACAATGTCGAACATGAAAATATGAGATATCTCCAAAAGATTACACTTCAACGTCATCGCCCGAATTAAGCTGTCCTGAGTGGAGGAGAAACCAATATTACTCCATCTCCTCTAACAAATAGAAAGGGTACTGTGCGCCTTGTAGTCTGGATCAAGACAAATCTATGGATTAGTCTACCGAACTAGTGAAAAGCCCAGTACAACCCATTTGTAGTAAAGTTGCAAGAAGAAAACAATCCAAGTACAAAACAACGACATCATTTAACAGGAAGACAAATTGCAAATTATCTCTCCCTCAAAATTATGAATCCTATAATTAGTCTTGTGCTTCCAACATGCCAACTTAATTACAACTTGTTTCTAGAAAACAATGTCTTAGTTACTTTAATGTCCACGAAAGTAATTGAGTTGTATAACCCAACTAATCGCACACACTTTGTGCAGATATTTTTCAGAAAAAATTCTACTACAAATCTATATGTTTTTCGGATAACCGAAAACTTTTCGCGATTCTATATTAAAATTGGGAAGTTTTATAGCATGCATTTATAAATAAGTATTTATAATTACTGAATCTCAAACTAGTTACATTTTAGTATCTCTAATCCTTAACTTCAAATCGAAATTTCCACAAACAATAGACAACTATCATACTATAATGAAAATGCTCGAATTTTGAAAGATTGAATTTCTAAACAATATCCATCATCATGATAAAGCAAAGAAAATAATAAGAAAGAAAAGTATTGAAATACTGTAAAATTAATTAGCTAATCCAAAATAGAGAGTTTTCCGCGAACTTTTTTTTTTCCCTCAAGAACTTGTAACATACACTTGCTTCCTCTCATATATCATCTCTCTTTTGTATGCAAACAAGTAGAATTACACTCAAACCCTGAGCTATTAGTTCTAATAGTCTACTGTTGTCATTCCAAATTCTAAAGAAAACTTACATAGAAATCTAAATATAGGGTTTTGTAACCCAATAGACTTAATAATAAAAGGAGCCTAATATGAACTCCATAAGAGATAATCTCTTGCTTCGCTCTACCTCCTATGATTCTCCACATGATCAATCTCCTTGGCAAGTTGTTCCCTCTGTCTCTTGCTCAACTATTTGTTCTCGCCTAACCTCTAGTGCTTTTTCTGCTCGCTTTCCCTCCATTCCACTGGCCACCAACCACCTTACTATTTTTGGTAATATGGCAGGTAACCAGGAGAGCTTCCCGCCTCTATCAACAATGGCTCTCCAGCACACTCTATGAATCCTAACCCTCCTACCCGTTGTTCTAACCTTCCTAATCATGCTTCTCAACCTGTGAACTTAGATCCCCCAAAACAAACCTGAACACAGGTCCTGGGAGATTCAAATTCCGACTCTAAGTTGCATTACTCTCCTCCAAGTAGACTTGACGATCGTTCCATTGTTACCCCAACTTTGGAGACACTAAAGGAGGGCGCTTCATGTTGGAATTCCACCCTCGTTGGCTTATTTCATGATAAGTCTCCTTCCATTCCATTAAGGCCTAGGCATTTGCAAACTAGAAAAACCATGGCCTCTCTGAGATACTAGTGAACAATGAAGATGTCTTCTTCTTTAAATTCTTAGATGATGTAGATGCAAGGAAGGTGTTAAACGAGGGTCCTCGGAACATATTTAACAAACCTTTATTCCAAATCTAGAGTCCAGGTACCAACCTAGAGGATATTAAGCTAGTAACATTCCTATCCGGCTATGCATATATGGGGTTCCTCTAGAGTACTGACCACAAGTGGTCTCAACTACATTGCGAGTTTTGCTGGGAAAATGCTGCACCTTAATCAAGCTACAGCTAAGATCAAGCGCATAAACTTCGCGAGAATTTGTGTTGTAGTAGACACAATCAAGGATCTACCAGAAGAAGTCCGAATAATGAGGTTGAATCATAACCTAGAGCTAGTTGAACATGTGGTTAAGGTAACGCATGCATGGAAACCAAAACAATTGGGTCCTAAGAAATCTAGGACCTGCTGGAAAAATATTTAAAACTGAAAATTATGAGGAATTCATGGAAATCTATCAAGCTACTAACCTGGGGGATACTGGCCCCAGTTCTGATGATGATATGAATGTTGAAAGCCAAAATTTGTCTTTGGAAACTGAATGTGTAGATATTGTCCATTAGAATTCAACAGATGCAAAGATGGACACCTCGCCAGTCATTACAAACCAAGGTAATTTGAATAAGGCTAAAGATGGAGGAATATCTGGGAACATAGAAGGTGCAAATGTTACTATGTGAAATGAGTGCTACCAAGCATCACGTTGAGGAGGAGTTTAGTATTCACGGGAAACGAAGATCTAACATGAAGAAAAAGTAATACTCTACTAAATTAGGTTCATGACAATATTTGCATGGAATATCAAGGGATTAAATGCTCCTACCAAGAAAGTGGCTATTAAAGACTTCATTTTTTTAATAAACCTTACCCTTTTGGGATACTTGAATCAAGGCTCAAACAAGAGAAATGTGATATTCTTAATATCCTTCCAGAGTAGTGGAAACTTTTGACTAACTATTCTAACCATTATAATGGTAGAATTATGGTAATATATAACGAGGATAAGACTGATCTACTATCTAGCAACACCACTGACCAGCTAGTGCATATTCAGGTCAGGTTAAGGCAGAAGCAATCCATCATCTGGGTCTCAGTCATTTGAAGTAAGCCTATCCATTTGCATCAAGCAATTCCTTATTTGTCTGTAATTAATAGATTCTAATACTTATGGATTACTATTTTGGTCGCAATCCTTTCCAATAATCAATTATCTAGAATTGTCCAATAGTGTTCTTAAAACCATTATACTAAAATGCAAACCTCAACTTTTATATTCAAGAATATCTGCAGGCACAATTCCTTCAAGAAGCTTGTTAACTATCCAAGGGGAAATCTTGGTCCATACAAAAAGATTTACTGATTGTTAGAAGTCTTTGTCCATAAAAAAAAAAATTCAGAGACTGTTAGAAGGCCCTTAACCATTCAATAAACTAGAAAGCCTTTGAAGTCTTCATTGTTAACTAGTAGAGAGGATATTAATTAGGGTAAGCGCTACATTTTAAGAAATTAAAGGTCCTATGAAGGTAGTACCCTCAAATGATGAGAAGACTGAAACAATTTCACAAGCCACAATAAACAAACTAAGAACTCTTCCAAATTCCAACAATTAAATAATACTTGCTGAAACATGCAAGTTTTAAGTGTCAATATAAACAGATAAAAATACAGAGAAATAAATAATTTACAGCATACCCGTACAATTTCTTCATAAGTTTCATCATCAATTTCAATAGTAGTAACAGTTTCTTCTACATCACCAAGGATCATATTTAGGTGCTGATCATAAGCCTGCAAATCCCAAAAAAATTAATAGAACTTAGTAACAAAATGAATAAAAGTTGGAGCATAATGCTTAAGAAATATTAGATTTATCACCCAAATAGAAAAGTTGGAAGTCCATCTATTGTCAACTATAATATCCAGATTCAAAATAAAAAACTGATGAGAGCTAAAATTAGGCAGCAATGAGGAGAGCATTTTTGAGAATGAAAAATTCCAAAGCTGCTCATCATAGCACCTTTTGTGGACCTACAGCACTGATCAAACTGCAATCAGAGCAAACACCTATCTTGTTCCACAATCTTAAGTCCACAACAGTAGCTGCTTTACAAAGTTACACAAAGGGTCAAGTTTATGGTGAGCAGAAGACTGGTCAGAAAAGCATTAATTCGTTAAAAATGAACAAGTGAAAGCAAACCTAATCTCTGACTGGCCGGTAACAAGGTACAAAAACTAACAGACACTTACTAATCGTATTGTTCTGGGTGGAAACTTAAATATCTAACCATACCAGACACAATGTGTTGACAATTAAGTACCAATAACTTATCATCCCCTTCTCTTTTTGGAACCCATTACCCATAAGCTCTCCCTCAACAAAAATGTACCAAACCACACATTGCCATCAGTTGTTTCAAAGGGGCTCTCAATCTGAAATGGTATAAGTTGAAAGAGAAGGGAATTTCAAAAGCATTTTGTAACTGAAATACTATCCTAGGTAGATTTATAGCCAAAGCCAATGCTTTTCCTTTCTTTTTCATTAAAAGAGACTTTCTTGTGGAAAAAAAATCGTAAATTGGTTTCTGAAAATATGAACACCGAGTCCAACAGAATCCGACCCCAAAAATTCTCGCAGTTCGCGAACACATAAAAATAGGTCTAAAATGGAATAATGCTAAGTGTTAAGAAAGGAGTAAACAGACGTGGAGTTTGCCACGAAGCTCACGGTCGGAGCGAAGCTTGACGTAGATACGCTCGTCCAGACTAAGTCTGATGAGATCCAATGGTTCCTTCACCGCACTCTCTTCTTCAGTCGCCATTGCTCTTCTTCTCCTGTTTGTCAGTCTATTCGTTTGATTATTTGGTGTAAGAAATAAATAGAAAAAATTAGGCGGCTGTGATTAATATTATTAAAAATAAAAATAAAATGTTTTGTCTACTTGATAGATAATGAAACTCGCCAATTAAATAAATATCGAGGGTTTTTAGCTATTAAGTAAATTTGAATCACTTGCCTATGAATACTTTGGTAATTTTGTAAAAAAAATTTTTGTTATAGCGATTGCAACTTTTAAATCAAACTATTGACACGAATTTTATATAGCTTTTAAATGGGGGATCACACATTTGTAATTTATAAAATGCCCCAAATGTCTTTTGTTTGGTTGCTCACAGAAGCTCTGTGTTTTATGTATACAGAGGTGAAGCCTGATTTGCCCAGTTAACTGCTGAATGAAGCATTCGTTGCTCCTTTGAAGGCCCCTGCTGTTCCTCTCGTCCGCAGACGCATCACCCATTTCTCTTTTTTGGTTATATGTTGTATTTTGGTGCTCCATTGATAATTTCTTGTCGTGCATCTGGTGTATTAATGATACACATCTCTGAGCCATCGCTTTCCATGCCTGAATTTGAAAAGGGATATTGGAATAGGAGATGCTCAATTTGACTCCAGGCTAAATTTAAATAGGTGCCTATGGATTCTTAAAAATGTTAAGAATATCATATCGAATTTATTTAGTATTGGATTGAATTTTGGTACAATATTATATCAGTACCAGTTAATACCGAATATTGTTTCGGGTAATTTTTAAAATTTATAAAATAGTCTCTCTTTTTTTAATTGCAAAATATTTCATTGTCATATTGTACAGTTGTACTGTATATTTTTAATCATGTCTCTAAAAATTAAAATAATAAATAATAATCACAATTAATATGAAATAAAAATAATTTTCAAATATTTCACATATAAATAATAAATACAATTTATATGAAAAAAGACAATCATTATCATACAAATATAAAATTAAGAACAATATAAAGTATTTAAAATATTACAATTTCAATTTTCATTATATAATAAATAATAATTACATCAAAACATCCAATAAAAAGAATAATAAATATCCTTAACTCTCAAATTATTATAATTTACAACAAGAATTCGTGATAAAGAAACAACCAAATAGAATTAAAATATGAAACAAAAGCATATATTGTTTAATTTATTATCAATTAAATATAGTATATATTCGATTAATTAAAATTAATTGGTACTAAAATCATAAATATCTTAATTTAATTTAATTTATAAAACTAATTTATAATTATTAATAAATATAATTAAATTTAAAAATATTTTAATATATATATATATTTCAAATAACATTTTATGTAATAATTAAGAACATATAAAATAAATATTAGTTTACAAATAATAATTTTTAAATTATTGTAATAAAAATTAAACATTTTTATTAATACTTTATTAATAAATATGATATAAAATTTAAGTAAAAATTTTTATTTTTTAATTTTTATTTAATTTATAATTTTTATTTTATTTTAAAAGCAAAAATTAAAAAATTACAATAAAAGTTTAACTAAATAACAAATTAAAAAAATATTCAAAAGAGAAAAGGGGCTAGAGGAGAGTTGGCAGGAGATTTAAAAAATTTTAAAATTTTGCAACTTAATCCTCATATTTTTCAAAATTTTCGGTACTGACCGGTATGTGGTCGGTATTTATAACACCAACCGTTACTAACCGGTATTTAAACTCGATACCAAAAATAAATATTTCGTATCGTTCTCCGATCAGTACAGTACGGTACAGAATTCAGGTCTATGATTCCTAGATATTTTAGTAATCTGTCGATGGTGGGATGTTTACCCCTTCCTGCCTACCACAATATGTGCAAAGCAAGTGGTTGCACATGTTTGATCTAGCTCAAATTGTGTCATATCACCTTAAGATGTCCATTTTGTTGACCAAGTTTTACATCTAATAAAACCCTCAATACACTGTAAGTATACGAATGGTATCGTGTAGCGTATAAAGTTATCATTCTCACAAGGAATTAGATAAAACAATTTGAACCTGACTTTGTCTAATATATTCAAAATATGATTTGAATGAAAATAATAATCGAAATTTCTATAATTAATAATACAAAGCAATTAAGCAAATAACAAGCTGCCAATGATTTAGGGTTTGATCCAAGATAAATGCTTAAGACTTATTCTTTTATTATTTTGTTTCCTTAACAATTATTAATCCAATTATGTGTTGGAATTTTAGGATTAATTGATTAGGTCTTGAGAGAGAGTAATTAATACATTAAGAAATCTAGGGGAGAGGTGGCAGGAGACTTAAAAAATTTGGAAAATTTTGCAATTTAATCCCTATATTTTTCAAAATTTTCGATACTGACCGGTATGTGGCCGATATTTATAATACTGGTCGGAACCAACCGAATTGTTGGAGAGGTGACAAAACCCTATATTTTTCATTACAAAACTAGTAAACCTGAAAAAGATGGATTATTTTGTGAAAGAATTTTTGGGCCTATAAAAAGTGGAATTTGTGCTTGTGGAAATTATCCTATTTAAACTCGGTACCGAAAATAAATATTTTGTATCATTCTCCAGCCAGTACGATACGTACTACCCAGTATCGACCGGTACGGTACATAATTCATGTCTATGATTCCTAGATATTTTACTAATCTGTCATGGTGGGAAGTTTACCCCTTACTGCCTACCACAATATGTGCAAAGCAAGTGGTTGCACATGTTTGATCTAGTTCAAATTGTGTCATATCACCTTAGGATGTGCATTTTGTTGACCAAGTTTTACATCTAATAAAACCCTCAATACACTGTAAGTATACGAATCATATCTTGTAGTGTATAAAGTTATCATTCCCATGAGGAATTAGATAAAACAATTTGAACCTAACTTTGTCTAATGTACTCAAAATATGATTTGAATGAAAATAATGACCCTAGCATTGAAGATGAGATAGATATTATTAAGGGGAAATCTGGTGATGAAATGGAGGTTATTATAACGTCTAAATGAAGATCATAAAGGAGGAAGGGAAAGAAAAGATTGAGAGGATCCCAAGCTCTTACCTGACCATAATATGAGTATATTAATATAGATCACGAGAGGGAACCCTTTTAAAAAACAAATTGTGAGGAATATTATTAGGGAGAATAAGCTTTTTATAATAGCAGAAACCCCAACTAAAATTTAGTCTTTATTTTTTGGGAGATGAAAGGAGAATTCACTCTCAGCACTATAATGGTAGGATTATCATCACCTCCAACTCAGACAAAGTGACAATCTAGACTACCCTAACATCTGATATTCCATCTTGAATAGAACCTTCTGGTTACTCCTTTTTGTTTTGATCTGTCTATTTTATATGCTACAAACTATGAATTCCAAAGGTCTATGTTATGGGAGGATATTAAGGAATTGGGTGATATTATTGAGGGGCCTTAATTATGGTACATGATTTTAAAAAATCAAGGTTATAGAGAAAGAGCTAGCTAAAGTGACACAATGTATAGATATAATAGACATGAGAAATGTGGGAAACTTTTATCCTTAGAATAATAAACAACAAAGAGTATACCTTATCAGGAAAAAGCTAAACAGGCTTATGGTAAATCAACAGTGGCTTGCACACTTCTCTAGCTAATTTTCTCAGTTTGGAGAACCATTATGCTTTGATCACTCCTAAATGGAAATCCAAGGACTAGTTAATTATAGACTTTCCAGGCTCCTTTTACATTTTTTAATTGCCTTACAAACAAAAAGGGTTTTGAGGAAGTAGTAAGGAGTATGGGTAGGAGGCTATAAGTCTTAATAGCTTACAAGGAAACTTCATAAAGTTAAACATAGAATTAAGGACTTTACTAAACAAGCTAAATTGGATCATGCTTTAAACCTAGAGCAAGCTAGGGAAAAGCTGAGGAAGGCATAACAGGATTGTTATAACTCCTCTCATGATCTGATCGAAGAAACCCGGAAGCCTCAATTATGAAGGAATGTAATTAAGCTATAAGTAAGCATAACTCCATTCTCAAATAGAAGGTAAGAGTAAATTGGTTAAAGGAAGGAGATTCCAATACCAATTTATTATATAATACAAATTTCCATATTAATAGATGAGAGGGGGGAAAGAGGTGTTAATCAAAAGTAATTAATATGTATTGTATTGAGATACTTCAAAGAATTGATGGGTACCTCAATGGAAGGTGATAATATCAATAGGACATTGTTTGGGCAATAAAAGATAAAATCAATCAATAGATGGAGTATTTGGTTAGTCCTATCATAGCTCAGGAGGTCAAGGAAGTCTTATTTAGCCTTAATATATCTATAGTATATGGTCTTGATGGTCTTAGTGCTCACTTCTTTCAATATACATGGAATGTCAATGGGATTCAATGGTGGAGGTTGTTCAAGAATTATTTTCATCCTTTAAGTTATTTAGGCAATTTAATAGAAAACAAATATGCCTAGTGCCTAAGAATCAAGATCTTTCCTTTGTGTAGGATTATCGCCTTATTTCCTACTACAACATTGTATAAGATGATTTCTAAAATTGTAGCTAACATATTCAAATGCTTACTGAAGTCCGTAATAAATCAATCTTAAAGAGAATTTATCCCTAATAGATTTATTGGTGATAATATACTCCTAGTGCAAGAATTAATGAAGGACTACGCATCTAAAAGACCTATTAAGAGTTGTGCACTTAAGATTGATTTTCTCAAGGCTTTTGACACCATTTGATGGGAATTCATTATCAGCTGCCTCTAAGTATTTAACTTCCTTAATGAGTTTATTCCATACCTAGAAATACCTATCACTATTAACAAGTCAAAATATGTTGGTTGTGTTCCCTTCCTAGAAAGCTACAAGTACAAAATAAATACCTAGCAAAATAGATGCCTATTTATAGTTAGCAAACTTCAATTGATCTCTTCAGTTCTCATGAATGTTCACACACAATGGAGTCATCTAGTGCTACCTAAAAGGATCATTATAGAGAGGTGTGTTAAGCAATTTCTATGGTTAAGAAAGGTAGGCAACTCAAAAGAATCAAAGGTCAAGTAGGAACAACTAAGTCACTCTAAATAAGAAGGTGGACTTGGCTTTGTAACCTTGGTGATTATATAAAAAGTGATCCTTGCAAAGAGAATTTGGAGGCTATATAATGGTAGGGAAACTTTATAATCTAAGTGGATAAATGAGTACTACCTTAAGGACTCAAGTGTATAGTAGCTGGAATATAATAGGGAAAATTCATGGAGTTTCAGGCAGATGCTTAAGATGAGGAACCAAATTTACCCTTAGATTAAGCATCAAGTAATAGGAATGTGGTTTTAGTTAGATAACTAGAAAATTTAAGCCATTTAATTTATAGAAATGAATTGTTACACTTGACTATAAGAATCCCCTTAAAAGCTAAAGTTAGTAGCATTATTCAGGATGGAACATGTAATTTTAGAGGATCAAGTGTCTTGGTGAATATCCTACCTCATAACCTAGACACTTTTGAAGAAGACAAAGTTCAATTGATGAGAAATAGCTCTCTAAAATTCAGTAACTCCTCATCATATAAGATCTTTAGACCCTACATTCCTAAAATTCTCTCATAGGATCTTATCTTGACTAAAACTCTCTCTCCTAAATCTTCAGTTATCAACTAGTTAGCTATCACAAAAAGGTTGAAGATAAAGAACAAATGGTTTGGGAGCTATAACCTTATATGCTTATTGTGTAACAATATTCCAAAAACCCTACAACACCTTTTCTTTAAATGTCGCTTTTCCCAAGGAATATTAAATCGGTTATAACATATAGTGTAAGTCTGTTGTCCCTTTGCAAGTTGGAGAAACATTATTTACTAGGTTATTAGAACTATCAACACTCTTAATTAGTGTGGGATTATCTTCAAAATTGCATTCATTTGTACTATATTTACTCAATTTTGTGGGAGAGGAACAATAGAATGCATAGAGGAATAGGGCTAGAAAAGCACATCCTATAAGATAAAACTATTAACTAGATAAGGAAATCCTAATTTCTAATGATACACAATTCAAAATTAGTTAAGAAATGAAAACTTCATGGAATTTGTAGCGACATTCTAGATGTATGTTTTTGTAGCTGTGCTGAAGCCTTTATACATCGTCTGGGTAAATTAGAAATGATATCCTTTTCATTGTGAAGTTCTAAATCTTTGCTCGAATTAATAAGATTGTTTACTCATATTTAAAAAAAGAAAAGAAAGAGGTACATTTACGTTTGTCAAAAGGTTATCCCTTTTAATTAGCAAAAAGCATTCAGAACAAATGTTATAGATAAGGCACTACAATTAATCTTATTGACTACCAATCATCCCCTATAGGCAAGTACATAACTTAAAAAGGTCCTAGACCCTAGGTGATTCCATTTTTTAGACCAGTGAGGTTAGTCTATAGATATAAAATGGTGAAATACTTAAGGGGAATAAGGGGACTTATACAGCCACATGGAACATAATATGGCTCAGATAAAAATTCTTAAAGCTTAGTTATTCTTCTCCTTTACCCTTTTTTGTTTCATTTTAAATTGAACTTATATTAGTTCTTGAGTTCCCTATTAGTACCAAACAATTTTTTTTTGGAAAATTACCAAACAAGTTATTGTGGGAATATAAAGATTTGTATGGACAAGTAATCAATAGATATAAAATAATAATAAAATTAAATAAAGATCTCACAACCTAAGGGAAGAGAAAGAGAAAGAAATCATAATGTTTGCACAAACGTAAGATTGACTTTCGAAAGATTAATGCAATCAATAAGTTTCTAAAGAACATTGTTTAAACGCAATAGGGAACGTTGACTCTAGATCTATCGTTATGTCTTTGAGTGTAAAACTTATAAGTCACTGAATTATGAAAAGATATACGATTCTTTGTAACAACCCACTCCCATCAGACACATGCGCGTGCGCCCTATGGTCATACATGCACATGCTTGATAAAAATGATGTGTTACCTATCTCACTTTTACTTTATCACATGGCATCGTTATTAAAATCACAAATCACACATTTTCTAAAATCAAAAATTTTCTCATTTTATATCATAACCATAATGTACATTGTAGCTTTAAGTTCAACATCATCCATATATATACAACACTGTCTTATGAGCATAAACAGCTTAGTCTATACAGTATCCTACAATCATGAGGAATGCACAAAAGTTATTAACAAACTATATCTTCAATACCTAGCTGACCGACCTTTGAGCCATATCAGATCGTTCAAGTTGCACAAAATATGCTTCTATGGAGTTTTAGAAGCTAGGTCATCTCATTCTCGAACCTAAAATTGTCAACGTGCAATTTTGGTGAGTTTTGTGAACTCAATAGGGTAACCATCCTTGGTGGTTCACTCATGTTATAACACACAATCAATTATAAACATATTGTCACACAGTTTATATCAACTTGATTAGCATCAAGATTTATCACCAACAAATTGTATTTCAGTCAAACAATTGAATCAAACGATTACTTCCTAACACTTGAATAAAACACAATCATTAGTTTAATATCATGTATTCAATCATCTAACATTCTTACAGCTTTATAAAATTCAAATTATATATATGTATGCTATATGTATGAGACTCACATTCATTTTTACATTGTTGTGACTGTGTGCTTTTTCAGTATCCCGTATTATTGGGCTCATTGATCACAGTGAGCCTTAGGCTCTAATCGCATATATGTTTGAGCTTTAAGCTCTTTTCAGTCGCAGTCTTAGTCAATAGCATCACCAGTCACAACTGCCTTTATATTGCATATATTGAAATGAACTGCATGCCACAATTCATTCAATACAATCAATCATTTTATTCATGCACATTATTTCAACCAATACAGTCAGTCATAACATTCAGTCACTTTCAGTTGAGATGCATTTAGGTAGTCTCATTCATATACAAGTAGCACTTCCAATAAGATTTACATGCATCAAACGCCAACAATTTATGTCCAGAATTCAAAACACAATCAGTACATATCAAATTCAATTAGTCATTCTCATTCACATATAAGAAGCACTTCCAATGATGTTTACATGTATCGAACGCCTTAGACAATTATTGTCTGAAAATTCAGTACACAATCAGTACAATTCATCATATTTCAAATTCAATTCAGTAAAATCAGATCAAATTAAAGTGAGACCATCTTAGGTTACTCACGATTGCTCCCATAAGCCTATTGCCTTGATGTTCCTACAATATCAGGATGTGGTCGCGCTACTTGCTCTCTTATGTACATTAACATAATTTCACATTACTGTACTGCTTATATAACTAGGTAAACACATATATATCGAAAGGCATCATGTATCATGCATGTGTAATGACAAATTCTCAGGTATATTTTGGTAACAAATTGATGTAGATATCAATTTTAATCCAATTGTGCCAAAATTCACACACTAAATCGCTATTCTAGCTTTTGCTAAAAGCACCTCATTTGGGTCAACTTTGGATAAGCAAAAAGATCAAGAAAATGATGTATTTCTGTAACACTTTCTTCTAGACAATTTTTCCTCTATGTCTTAAGTTTCTAATGATACTAAGATCATACAATTTGGTTTATTATTCTATAAGTTATGCTCAAAAATACCACAGGCTATGTACATTTGGAGGTTTGGCTAGAGCGTGATCATGTAGTCAAGGAGTACAACCTGTATCCCCCAATTACAATATCCAAAATGTACAAACTTTATACCAATTTAAAGCTAAGAGAATAATCTACAACTTTTATGAAGAAATATTTGTCTGATTTGGCCTACATCAATACAGTTTATTCAATAACTACAGGATATGATTTATGTCACTGGTAGTGCTACAGTTTAAGTTGAGACTCACTTTCAAGATCTTTAAGGATAGAATTTAAATTCAATTTCATCTTAATATTTGTAGCCAAATGTTTATAGTTTATTTTGAATTAAGAATCATCTCATTTGGAGCTCTACAGATCAAGTTATAATCAAAATACCGAAGCATGTTCAATGAAAAATTTCCAGTTCATAACATTCCAGCATATTTCCTCACTTTCATCCAATCAATCTTTTGCAAACCAATTTAGATGGCTCTAAATTTTTATGGAGAGAAAGAACAATGTCTTAGGAGTATATTGGTTTAAGTTCCAAGTCATTTGGAGATCAGATGACAAAGTTGTGGCTAAAAGAAGCAACACAGTTCGGTTTTGGAAAAAACCATCTGGTGTAACTCCTCCTCTCTTTTCTCTCAAAAACACAGTCTTCATCTTCTTCTATTGTTTTTCTTTTTTCTCTCGAAATTGCAGTCTTCATCTTCTTCCATTTTTTCCATATTTCTCACTTCTATCTTATTCAATTAACACATATGACACTTAAACCAACTCTTTTACTTCCATTTCAGCTCATCACAACTCAAACAAATCAAAAATCCAAGATTCAATATAATCTTCCAAAAATGCATATTACTGTTCATGCAAATTCCATACCCTCTGCATGTTTTCATTTTTTTCTATCTTACATTCTTCATATGCATTTTTTTTCACCTTCTTGTACACCATTTCTGACTTATATTCTCTACATTTCCACTCCTATTCCAAATCACCTTACTCAAAAACAACTCAAAATATAAGATTAATTACAAGTACCAAAACAACTCATGTAAACTATCACCTTCTTCCTCCTTTCTCTCTACTGCAAATTTTGTTTTCATTAACAGTAACAACAAACCAAAACATAACCTATAGTCACTTACGCATGCATGAAAACACCATCTCTTTGTCATTTATCATTATTATAACCATGAAAATGAAAGCACAACTTACTTGTTTTCGCTCCAACTCTTCAAAATCACATGCAACCTAGTCAACAAGTTATTCGGTGATGAAGAACATGGAAGAGAGTTTTCGGTGTTGAATGTTTCAGTAAAGAACAACAACTTCACTATTCTCTCCCTAGCCAAAACATGATCTACGTGGATTGCTATTTCACTACCACATGTCACCAATGCATGTAGGCCATTTGTCACTTATTTGTATTGCGTCACAATGCTATTAGTCTATTTGTCTCTTATTTTTCCTAGTCCAAAAATACCCCAAATTTTCAAAATTTTCCTAAAATTCATCAAAAATTTTGAAATAATAATAATAATCTCTAAATCAATTTTCAACACATAAAAATCACAATTCGTATTTTAATCGCATTATAACTCAATTATACCCGAACAATGTTAATGAATACATGTTCAATTATTTTAATGTATCAAAAATAAATATTCACGTGTGTGTGAATATACAATGATACATGAGCATGCAATATAATTCTAATTTCTCACTGTACTCTTAATTTACTATATTGGGGTCTAGCCCCGAACATAGGATGTTACATTCCTTTATAGAGGACATTGATAAATATTAATTAGACTATATTTTTAGCATGGTTTTAAAGAGTTCTTTGCTATTTATGGTTTTTATAGGATTTGGTATTCAATTTGGATTATACTTTCTTCTCATACCTTATTTTAACTCCTCAATAAAGAATGAACGAAATCAAGAAAATTAGAGTCCATTTGGAGCATTTTGCATAATTTTAGAGAAAGGATTTATAACACAAATCCCAAACACAAATATGTAAATATAAGTCTAGCTAATGTTCATTGTTAAGTAACACGAACACAACATGATTCATATAGAGATATGTGTTATTAATGATTTTAATGAAGTTCAATGAGTAAAAGTGAGAAGAGCAACACAAGTCTAAAATAAATTTATATTATAACCGCATTGGTATAATATGAAAAATCTAGTGTTTTCTAATATAAAAAGATAAAAGACTCTAATAAAGAGAATCATTAGAGAGCTAAAGTAGAGCATCTTGAGATAGAAAGGAGCAACTTCAAAATGAAAGAAAGAAATTTGCATCAAGATTTAATTATAGAAATTCAAGATTTCAAGATCCATAAGAATGAGTTCTTTTATTTTGGATTCTTTCTTAGCTGATATTTGTTTTCTAAATCAAATTAGGATAGATTTAGATGAAATGAATCCTAAAAGGAATTTTCTGAATTAATTCTTTAATTTAATAAAAGACCTATGTTTCCTTATGAATTATTCATAATTACGTGTTATGTTGAATTAAAATTAGCATTTTTATTCAATTTTAGATTTCATATATAAGGACTAAGAAATTGTATGTATAAATAAATTCATGGTATGAATAGTAAGAGTTGCACGGAGTCTTAGTAATATACCACGTAAATCTCATAGGTTAGAATCAAATTTAATAAAGAAATTCTTAAAAGTTTTGATTAAAAAGAGATTTCAGCCTATTAATATAAGGATAGAAATTGTAGCTTATAAAACTCTTAATAGCCTTTAATGGCCAAATTCATTATATTTTATCAAAAAAATTGTGAAAACATTGTTAGCACTTCTAAAATAATAACTTTCAACATTGTACTTCAAATTTTGTAAAAGAAAGAGAGAAAATTTTTCATATACTTTATTTCAAGAAGAATGCATCATACATTTTTATAGAATATTTAATTATGTTGCAATTAAAAATAAAATTTATATTATATTTCTCATAATGTTGTTTTCATTTTATAGATTCTCCTCTTCTGTAACATCCCCTCACAAATGAGAAGGGTATATTGGTAATTTGGCACGGGTTAGGAGTGTTAAATATTACATTGACATATTCATGCATTCATATATGCACATAAGTAACAAATAGTGAATTTTTGCACATGTAAATGCTTGTACATGCATTCATGACATTTTCCCGGTTTAAGTGTGAATAATTGTGTTTTATAGAAAATGTGTTTTGTGTGAAT
>JAOTAY010000006.1:13718335-13736116 GCA_025629805.1 Erythroxylum baracoense
ACGGATCGGTTTCGGAAACGGTTCGAGGGATGCATCAAGATAAAGATCAAGCTTCGGAATAAGGTACGAATTAAATTGCGCTTTCTTATGATTCTTGTTAATCATTTTATAGAATTAAATAGATCTTGGTTTTCTGGAAATCAAAAGTCACGAAAAAGTTTCGTGATTATTCCGCTGCAGTCGAATCAGATCCGGATCCGATTTCCCAACAGAGTTGTTATCTTAGATTTTCCTAGTAGTTATAGGTTATATTTAGAGGATGTTTACTACATCCCAATGGTTGTAAGGAACATGTTTTTTGTTTTTTGTTTAATAAAGTCTGGTTATTCCTTATATATTGAAAATGCTGTTTCAATATATGAGAATAAGGATTTTATTTGTAATGCAATAATTAAATAAGGATTGTTCTTTATAGAACCTACGAAAAGCTCACTAAGTACCACAAAATTAACAAAACTAAGACATTTTAATGACTCCAGCATTAATTCAAAATATCTGTGGCACTTAAGAATGGGTCATATCAATCAGAAAAGACTTGACAAATTAGTAAATGATGGGATCCTTATGGGCTTGGATAATGATCCATTACCCACCTGTGAATCTTACATTGAAGGAAAAATGACCAAGGACTCATTTCCTTCTAAAGGAAATAGATCTAAATCTACATTGGACCTGATACATATAGATGTGTGTGGGCCCATAAATGTACAAGCTAGAGGAGGTTATGAATACTTCATAACCTTAACAGATGATTTTATTACTGAAGCTGCCTACTGACCGTTATAATGGGTTGTTTTCTTACCAAAGGTGCCCAACTATAGTTACAATGGGATTTTTACTCACCGAAAATGCCCAATGGTTATATCAATAGGTTGTTTTCCTCACTCAAGGTACCCAGCTATCAAGCCAACTAGTTGTTTTACCCACCAAAGGTACACTACAACTATGCCAAATGGTTGTTTTGCTCATCGAAGGTGCTAACAGCTATGCCAAAGGATTGTTTTGCTCACCGAAGGTGCCCGACAACCATGCCAATTTGTTGTTTTCTGATCGAAGCAACCCAGTGACCATTACAATGAGTTGGTTTCTCACCAAAGATGCCCAGCTACCAATACAATGTGCTATTTACTCATCGAGAATGCCTCGCGACTATGTCAACTAGTTATTTTGCTCACCGAAGGTGCCCAGTAATTGTGCCAACTAATTATTCTCACCGAAGGAGCCCAGTGATTGTACCAACTGGTAATTCTCTCAGCGAAAGTTCCCAACAATTGGGTCAACGAGTTGTTTTCCTCACTGAAGGTGCCCAGTGACCATGCTAATTGGTTGTTCTGCTCACTGAAGGTGCCCAGTAATTATGCCAAAGGGTTGTTTTGGTCATTGAAGATGGCCAATGAACAATCCAATTGGTTGTTTTCTCATCGAAGCTACCTGGTGACTGTTATAATAGGTTGTTTTCTCACCAAAGGTGCCCAGCGATAGTTACAGTGGGCTATTTACTCACATAACGTGCCTAATGGCAGTGTTAATAGGTTGTTTTGCACACCGAAGGCACTCAGTGATCATGCCAACTGGTTGTTTTCTCTCACTAAAGGTGGCCAATAGCTATGCCAAATTGTTGTTTTGCTCTCTGTAGGTGCCCAATGATAACATCAATTGCTTGTTTTCTGACCGGCGCTGCCCAGTGATTGTTACAATGGGTTGTTTTCTCATCAAAGGTTCCTACCTACTGTTGCAATGGGATGTTTACTCACTGAAATTGCACATCAACAATGTCATCAACTTGTTTTGCTTACCGAAGGTACCCAGCGGCCATGCCAACTCGTTGTTTTCTCACTGAAGTTACCCAGCGACCATGTGAATAGGCAATTTTTTGGGCAAAAGTGCCCAATGATTATGTCAACGAGTTGTTTTCCTCACTGAAGGTGCCCAGCGACCATGCCAACTGATTTTTATGCTCACCAAAGTTGCCTAGCAACTAGGCCTAAGGGCTATTTTTCTCATCGAAAGTGCCAAGCAATTAGGCCAAAGGGTTGTTTCTCTCACTGAAGGTGCCCAGCGACCATGCCAACTCGTTATTTTCTGTTTGAAGCAACCCATTGATAGTTACAATGGGCTGGCTTCTCATCAAAGGTGCCTAACTACCATTATAATTAGTCACCAAAAGTGTTAAACAACTGTGTCAACAAGTTACTTGCTCACTGGAGAAGCCCAGTAACCATTCCAACTAGTTTTTTTCTCACTGAAGGTGCCCAACGACTATGCCAAAGGGCAAATTTCTCAGCAAAAGTGACCAGTGATTATGTAATGGGTTGTTTTCCTCATAGAATATGCACAACGACCATGCCAATGGGTTGTTCTGCTCATTAAAGGTGCCCAGCAACTATGCCAAAGGGTTATTTTCGTCACTAAAGGTTGTTTTCCAATGGAAGCTGCACATTGACCATTATAATTGGTTGTTTTCTCACCAAAGGTTCCTAGTGACAGTTACGATGGGTTGTTTACTCACTGAAAGTACCTAGTGACAGTGTTAACGAGTTGTTTTGCACACCGAAAGTGCCTAGTGATCATGCCAATTTGATGTTTTTCCCACCGAAGCTACACTGCAACTACGTCAAAGGGTTGTTTGCTCACCAAAAGTACCCATCAGCTATGCCAGAGGGTTATATTGCTCACCGAAGGTGCCCAACGACAATGCCAACTGGTTGTTTTCTGATAGAAGCTGCCCATAGAATGTTACAATGGACTGTTTTCTCACCAAAGGTGCCTAGATACTGTTACAATGTGATGTTTACTCATAGAAAGTGCTTAACAACTGTGTCATCGAGTTGATTTGCTTACCGAAGGTGCGCAGCGACCATGCTAACAAGATATTTTCTCACTGAAGGTGCCTAATGACCGTACCTATAGGTAATGTTCTGGGATAAAGTGCCTAACGGTTATGTTAATGGGTTGTTTTCCTCACTCAAGGTGCCCAGTAACCATGAAAACTGGTTGTTATGGACACCAAAGTTGCCCAGCAACTAGGCCTAAAGGTTTTTTTGCTCATTGAAAGTGCCTAGCAATTAGGCCAAAGTGTTGTTTTGCTCACTAAAGATGCCCAATGACCATGCCAACTGGTTGTTTTCTGATCGAAGCTACCCAGTGATAGTTACAATGGGCTGGTTTCTAATCAACAGTGCCCAGCTACCATGACAATGGGTTGTTTGGTCATTGAAAGTGCCTAGCGACTATGTCTAGGAATTATTTTGCTCACCGAAGGTGACCAGTAACCATGCCAACTTCTTGTTTTCTCACTGAAGGTGCCCAATGACTATGCCAATGGGTAATTTTCTCAGCAAAAGTGCCCAGCGATTATGTTAATGGGTTGTTTTCCTCACAGAAGGTGCCCAGCGATCATGCCAATGGGTTGTTCTGCTCACCGAAGGTGCGCAGCAACTATGCCAAAGGGTTGTTTTGGTCACCAAAGGTGGCCAATGAACAATCCAATAGGTTGTTTTCCTATTGAAGCTGCCCATTGACCATTAAAATGGGTTATTTTCTCACCAAAGGTGCCCAGCAACAGCTACAATGGACTATTTACTCACTGAAAGTGCCCAGTGGCAGTGTTAACGGGATGTTTTACACATCGAAAGTGCCCAGTGATCATGTGAACTGGTTGTTTTACCCACCAAAGGTATGCTGTAACTACGCCAAAGGGTTGTTTTGCTCACCAAAGATGCCCAACAGCAATGCCAAAGGGTTATTTTGCTTAGTGAAGATGCCCAATGACCATGCCAGTTGGTTGTTTTCTGATAGAAGCTGCCCAGAGACTATTACAATGGACTGTTTTCTCACCAAAAGTGCATAGCTACTGTTACAATGGGATGTTTACTCACCAAAAGTGCTTAACGACTATGTGAACGAGTTATTTTGTTTACTGAACGTGCCTGGCGACCATTCCAACTAGTTGTTTTCTCACTGAAGGTGCTCAACAACCTTCTTAACAAGCAATTTTTTAACCAAAATGCCCAGTGATTGTGTCAATGGGATGTTTCCCTCACTGAAGGTGCCAAGCGACCATGCCAGCTGGTTGTTTTGCTCACCGAAGGTGCCCTGCAACTAGACCAAAGGGTTGTTTAGCTCGCCAAAGGAGCCCAGCAATAAGGCCAAAGGGTTATTTTGCTCACCAAATGCCCAACGACCATGCCAACTGGTTGTTCTCTAATCGAAGCTGCCTAGTGAACCTTACGATGGGCTCTTTACTCACCAAAAGTTCCTAGCGACTATCTCAACAAATTATTTTGTTCACCGCAATTGCCTGGTAATTGTGCCAACTACTTGTTTTCTAACTAAAGGAGCCCAACGACTGTGCCATTGGGTAATTTTCTCAACAAAACTGCCCAAAGATTGTGTTAATGGATTGTTTTCCTCACTGAAGGTTCCCAGCAGCCATTACAATTGGTTCTTCTACTCACCGAAGGTACCCAGCAACTATCCCAAAGGGTTATTTTGGTTACCAAAGGTGGCAAATGAACAATCCAACTGGTTGTTTTCTCATCGAAGCAACACAGTGACTGTTATAATAGGTGGTTTTCTCACCAAAGGTGCCCAACGACAGTTACAATGGGCTGTTTACTCATTGAAAGTGCCTAATGACAGTGTTAACAGGTTGTTTTGCTCATCGAAGGCACCTAGGGATCATGCCAATTGTTGTTTTGCCCACTAAAGGTGCACTACAACTATGCCAAATGGTTGTTTTGCTCATTAAAGATGCCCAATAGCTATGCCATGCTCACTGAAGGTGCCCAACGACCTCGCCAACTGGTTGTTCGATTCCCATTAACCATTCCAACAGGTTGTTTTCTGATAGAAGCTGCCTAGGGACATTTACAGTAGGTTGTTTTCTCACCAAAGGTGCCTAGCTACCATTACAATAGGATGTTTACTCACCGAAAGTGCCTAGCGATTGTGTCATCGATTTGTTTTGCTTACTGAAAGTGCCCAGTGAATATGCCAACTAGTTATTTTCTCACTGAAGGTACGTAGCGATCATGCCAATAGGCAATTTTCTAAGAGAAAAATGCCCAACGCTTGTGTCAAAGGGTTGTTTTCCTCCCTAAAAGTGCCTAGCGACCATGCCAACTAGTTGTTATGCTCACGGAAGGTGCCTAATAAGTAGGCCAAAGGGTTGTTTTGCTCATCGAAGGTGCTCAACAGGTTGTTTTCTGATTGAAGTTGCCCAGTGACCATTACAATGGACTAGTTTCTCACCAAAAGTTTTGAGCTACCATTATGATGGGTTGTTTACTCACTGAAAGTGCCTAGCGACTGTGTTAACAAGTCATTTTACTCACCGAAGGTGCCCATTAACCATGCCAACTAGTTGCTTTCTCACTGAAGGTGCCTAGCGTCCGCTCCAATGGGTAATTTTCTCAGCAAAAGTACCTAGCAATTGTGTCAACGAGTTGTTTTCCTCACTGGAGGTGCCCAGCGACCATGCTATTTGACTGTTCTGCTCACCGAAAATGTCCAACAACTATGCCAAAAGGTTGTTTTACTCACCAAAGGTGCCCAACAGCTATGCCAAAGGGTTATTTTGCTCACCGAAGGTGCCTAACGACCATGCCAATTAGTTGTATTTTGATTGAAGTTGCCCAATGGCTATGAAAATGGGTTGTTTTCTCACCAAAGGTACCCAGCTAATGTCACAATAGGATGTTTACTCGCCGAAAGTTCCCAGCGACTGCTTCATCGAGTTGTTTTGCTTACCAAAGGTGCCCAGCGACTATGCCAACTGGTTGTTTTCTCACTGAAGGTGCCCAGCGCCTATGTCAATAGGCAATTTTTTGGTAAAAAGTGCCCAGCAACTATGTCATTGTGTTGCTTACTCACCGAAAGTGCTTAATGATTATGTAATCGAGTTGTTTTGCTTACTGAAGGTGCCTAGCGACCATTCCAACTAGTTGTTTTCTCACTGAAGGTGCCCAACGACCTTCTCAATAGGCAAGTTTCTGAGCAAAAGTGCCTAGTGATTGTGTCAATGGGTTGTTTTCCTCATTGAAGGTGCCAAGCCACCATCCCAATTAGTTTTGATGCTCACCTAATGTGCCCTGCACTAGGCCAAATGGTTGTTTAGCTCGCTAAAGGTTCCTAGGAACAAGGATAAAGGGTTATTTTACTTACCAAAGGTGCCCAACGACCATGCCAATTGGTTGTTCTCTAATCGAAGCTGCTTAGTGAACCTTACAATGGGCTGTTTACTCAGCGAAAGTTCCAAACAACTGTCTCAACAAATTATTTTGCTCACCTAAGGTGCCTGGTAACTATGCCAGCTACTTGTTTTCTCACCAAAGGAGCCAAACGACCGTGTCGATGGGCAATTTTCTCAACGAAAGTGCCTAGCGATTGTGTCAAAAGTGCTGAATTCTCACTAAAGGTGCCCAGTACAATGTGTTGTTTACTCACTAAAAGTGTCTAAAGACTGTGTGAACGAGTCATTTTTCTCACTGTAGGTTCCTAGTAACCATGCCAACTAGTTTTTTTCTCACTGAAGGTGCACAGCGACCATGCCAATGGGTAATTTTCTCAGCCAAAGTGCCCAACGATTATGTCAATGGGTTGTTTTCCTCACTGAAGGTGCCCTGTGACCATGTTAGTTGGTTGTTTTGTTCACCAAAGGTGCCTAGCAACTATGCCAAAGGGTTGTTTTGGTCACTGAAGATGGCCAATTAACAATCCAACTAGTTGTTTTCTCCTTAAAGCTGCTTAATGACTTTTATAATGGGTTGTTTTCTCACCAAAAGTGCCCATCGACAGTTAAATGGGCTTTTTACTCATTGAAAGAGCCCAGAGACAGTGTTAACGGGCTATTTTCCTTAATAAAGGAGCCAGTGACGATACCAACTGGTTGTTATGTTCAACGAAGGTGCCCATCAACTAGACCTAAGGGTTGTTTTCCTCACTAAAAGTGCTAAACAACTAGACCAAATGGTTGTTTTGTTCCCCGAAGATGCCCAACATCCCTGTCAATGGGTTGTTTTCGATCAAAGCTACCTAGTGACTATTACAATGGGGTAGTTATTCTGCTCATAATGGGTTGTTTTCTCACCAAAGGTGCCCAATGATAGTTACAATGCGCTACTTACTCACTAAAAGAGCCCAGGGACAATGTTACCGAAGGTACACTACAACTACACCAAATAGTTGTTTTGCTCACCGAAGGTGCCCAACAGCTATGCCAAAGGGTTTTTTCACTCACCGGCTGTTTTCTGATCGAATCTACCTAGAGACTATTACAATAGGTTGTTTTCTCACCAAAGGTGCCCAGCTACCATTACAATGGTATGTTTACTCACCTAAAGTGCCCAGCGACAGTGTCATCAAGTTATTTTGCTTACCGAAGGTGACCAATGACCATGCCAACTAGTTGTTTTCTACCTGAAGGTGCCCAGTGACCGTGTCAATAGATAATTTTCTACGTAAAAGTTCCCAACGATTATGTCAACGAGTTGTTTTCCTCACTGAAGGTGCCCAGGGACCATGCCAACTAATTGTTTTACTCACTGAAGGTCCCCAGTTGCTATGCCAAAGGTTTTTTTTGCTCACCGAAGTTGCCCAACGACCATGAGAACTAGTTGTTTTATGATCGAAGCTACCAAGTGACAATTACAATAGGTTGTTTACTCATCGAAAGTGCCCAATGATAGTGTCATCAAGTCGTTTTGCTTACCGAAGGTGCCCAGCAACCATGCCAACTAGTTCTTTTCTCCTTGAAGGTGCCCAGTGATTGTGTCAATTAGTTGTTTTCCTCACTGAAGGTGCCCAACAGCCATGCCATTTGGTTGTTATGCTCACCAAAGTTGCCCAGCAACTATGCCAACAGGTTGTTTTGGTCATCGAAATTGGCCAATGAACAATCCAACTGGTTGTTTTCTCATCAAAGCTACCCATTGACTGTTATAAATGGTTGTTTTCTCAGCAAAGGTGCCTAATGACTGTTACAATGGGCAATTTACTCATTGAAAGTGCCCAATGACAATGTTATCAAAGGTACACTACAACTACACCAAAGGGGTTTTGCTTACCAAAGGTGCCCAGCAGCTATGCCAAAAGGTTCTTTCGCTCGTCGAAGTTACCCAACAGCTATGCCAAAGTGTTGTTTTGATCACCAAAGGTCTCTAATGAACAATCCAACCGGTTGTTTTCCCATCGAAGTTGACCATTATAATGGGTTATTTTCTCATTAAAGGTGCCAAATGATAGTTACTCACTGAAAGTGCTCGGTGACAGTGTTAATGTGTTATTTTGCTCACCGAAGGTGCTTAGTGATCATGGCAATAGGTTGGTTTGCCCACTGAAGGTGCACTGTAACTATGCCAAAGGGTTTTTTTACTCACCAAAGTTGCCCAACATCTATGATAAACGGTTGTTTTGCTCATGGAAGGTGTCCAATGACCATGCCAACTAGTTGTTTTCTGATAGAAGCTGCCCAATGATTGTTATAATAGGCTATTTTCTCACCAACAGTGCCCAACTACCATTGCAATGGGTTGTTTTCTAATTGAAAGTACCAAGCAACTATGTCAATGAGTTGTTTTGCTCACCAAAGGTGCACAGTAACCATGCCAATAGATAATTTTCTTAGCGAAAGTGCCCAATGATTGTGTCAATGGGTTGTTTGCCTCACTGAAGGTGCCTGCGACCATGTCAATTAGTTGTTTTGCTTATCGAAGGTGCCCAGCAACTATGCGAAAAGGTTGTCTTAGTCACAGAAGAAGGCCAATGAATAATCCAATTGGTTGTTTTCTCATCGAAGCTGCCTAGTGACTGTTATAGTGGGTTATTTTCTCACCAAAGGTGTCCGATGATAGTTACAATGGGCTTTTTACTCACTAAAAGTGCCTAGTTACAGTGTTTAAGGGTTGTTTTACACGCTGAAGCCGCCCAGCAATCATGCCAACTTGTTGTTTTACCCACCAAAGCTACACTACAACTACACCAAAAGGTTGTTTTGCTCACCGAAGATGCCCAATGACCATGACAACTGGTTGTTTTCTGATCGAAGCAGTCTAGTAACTGTTACAATAGGTTTCTCACCAAGGGTGCCCAGCTACCATTACAAAAGGCTGTTTACTTACCGAACGTTCCTAACAAACGTGCCAACGAGTTGTTTTACTCACCAAAGGTGCCCAGTAACCATGCTAATTAGTTGTTTTCTCACTAAAGGGGCCCAGTGATTATGCCAACTTATTGTTTTCTAATCAAAGCTACCTAGTAACCGCTACAATGGGCGGGATTCTCACTAAAGTTGCCCATAACAATGCACTGTTTAATCACTAAAAGTGTCCAAAGACTGTGTCAACGAGTTATTTTGCTCACCGAAGGTGCCCAGTAACTATGCCAACTAGTTGTTTTCTCACTAAAGGTGCCCAGCGACCATGCTAATAGGTAATTTTCTCAATGAAGGCACCTAGTGACAATGCCAATTGGTTCTTCTGCTCATCGAAGGTGCCCAGCAACTGTGCCAAAGAGTTGTTTCTATCACCGAAGGTGGCCAATGAACAATCCAACTTGTTTTCCGATCGAAGTTGCCTAGTAACTGTTATAAAAGATTGTTTTATCACCAAAGATGCCCAGTGACAGTTACAAAGGGATGCTTACTCACTGAAAGTGCCTAGTGATAGTGTTAATAAGTTGTTTTGCACACAGAAGTTGCCCAACAACTAGTCCTAAGGGTTGTTTTGCTCACTCAAACTGCTAAGCAGCTAGGCCAAAGTGTTGTTTTACTCACTGAAGGTGCCTAATGACCCTACCAACTGGTTTTTTTCTGATCGAAGCTGCCTAGTGTCAATTACAATAGCCTAGTTTCTCACAAAAGGTGGCCAGCTACCATTACAATGGGTAGTCTACTCACCAAAAGTTCCCAGTGACTATGTCATCGAGATGTTTTGCTTACCAGTGATTGATACAATAGGTTGTTTTCTCACAAATGGTGCCCAACTACCATTACAATGAGTTGTTTTCTCACCGAAAGTGCTCAGCAACTATGTCAATGACTTGTTTTGCTCACCAAAGGTGCATAGTAACCATGCCAACTGGTTGTTTTCTCACTAAAGGTGCCCAATGACACTGCCAATAGGTAATTTTCTCAGCAAAAGTGCCCAACGATTATGTCGACGGGTTGTTTTCCTCATTGAAAGTGCCCCGTGACCATGTCAATTGGTTGTTCTGCTCATCGAAGGTGCCCAACAACTATGCCAAAGGGTTGTCTTGGTCACCAAAGACGGTGAATGAACAATCCAACTAGTTGTTTTCACACGAAGCTGCCTAATGACTATTATAATGGGTTGTTTTCTCACCAAAAGTGTCCGATGATAGTTACAATGGGCTTTTTACTCATTGAAAGTGCCTAGTTATAATGTTTAAGGGTTGTTCTACCCACAGAGGACGTCCAGCAATCATGCCAACTTGTTGTTTTACCTACCAAAAGTACACTACAACTACCCTAAAAGGTTGTTTTGCTCATAGAAGTTGCCAGCAGCTATGCTAAAGGGTTATTTTGTTCACCGAAGGTGCTCAACGACCATGACAACTGGTTATTTTCTGATCAAAGCAGCCTAGTGACCGTTACAATGTGCTGGTTTCTCACTAAGGGTGCCCAGCTACTGTTACAACGGGCTGTTTACTCACTGAAGGTGCCTAGCGACTGTGTCAATGAGTTATTTTGCTCACCGAAGGTGCCCAGAAACCATGTCAAATAGTTGTTTTCTCACTGAAGGTGCCCAACGATAGTTACAATAAGCTATTTACTCATTGAAAGTTCCCAGTGATAGTGTTAACGAGTTGTTTTCTTCATTGAAGGTGCCAAGCGACCATGCCAACTAGTTGTTATGCTCAACAAAGGTGCCCAACAACTAGGCCTAAGGGTTGTTTTGCTCGCTGAAAGTACCAAGGAACTAGGCCAAAGGGTTGTTTTACTTATCGACGGTGCCCAACGATTATGACAACTGGTTATTTTCTGATCGAAGCTAACCAGAGACCATTACAATGGGTTGGTTTCTCAACAAAAGGGCCCAATTACCACTGCAATGGGCTGTCTATTCCCCGAAAGTGCCCAGTAACTGTGTCAATGAGTTGTTTTGCTCACCGAAGGTGCCCAGTAACTATGCAAACTAGTTGTTTTCTCCCTGAAGGTGCCCAGCGACCGTGCCAATGAGTAATTTTCTTAGCGAAAGTGCCCAGCGATTGTGTCAACAGGTTGTTTTCCTCACTGAAGGTGCCCAACGACCATGTCAGTTGGATGTTCTGCTGACAGAAGGTGTCCAGCAGCTATGCCAAAGGGTTGTTTCGATCACCGAAGGTGGCCAATGAACATTCCAACTGGTTGTTTTGCCATCGAAGCTACTTAGTGACTGTTATAATGGGTTGTTTTGTCACCAAAGGTGCTCAACGATAGTTACAAAGGGCTTTTTACTCATTGAAATTACCCAATGACAGTGTTAACAAGTTGTTTTACTCACCGAAGGTGCCCAACGATCATCCAAATGGGTTGTTTTGCCCATCAAAGGTGCACTACAACTACGTCGAACGGTTGTTTAGCTCACCAAAGTTAGCAAGTATCTATGCCAAAGAGTTTTTTTGCTTACTGAAGGTGCCCAATGACCATGCCAACTAGTTGTTTTCTAATAGAGGCTACCCAGTGACTACTGCAATAGGTTGTTTTCTCACCAAAGGTGCCCAGCTTTCATTACAATGGGTGGTTTACTCACCGAAAGTACCCAGTGACTATGTCAATGAGTTGTTTTGCTTACCGAAGGTGGCCAGCTACCATGCCAATGGGTAATTTTCTCAATGATTGTGTCAACGGGCTATTTTCCTTACTGAAGGTGCATTGCGACCATGTCAATTGGTTGTTCTGCTCATCGAAGGTGCCCAACAACTATACCAAAGAGTTGTTTTGTTCACCGAAGATGGCCAATGAACAATCCAACAGGTTGTTTTCTCCTCAAAGCTACCTAGTGACTGTTATAATGAGTAGTTTTCTTACCAAAGGTGCCCATCAAAAATTACAATAGGCTTTTTACTCACTAAAAGTGCCCAGTGACAGTGTTTATGAGTTGTTTTGCACATCAAAGGCGCCAGTGATCATGTCAACTCGCTGTTTTGCCCACCAAAGGTACACTACAACTATGTCGAAGGATTGTTTTACTCATATAAGGTGTTAGCAACTATGCCAAAGGTTGTTTTGCTCAACGAAGATGCCCAACGACCATGACAACTGATTGTTTTCTGATTAAAGCAGCCTGGTGACCATCATAATGGGCTAGTTTCCCACCAAAGGTGCCTAACTGCAGTTACAACGACCTATTTACTCACCAAAACTACCCAAAGAATGTGTCAAAGAGTTGTTTTGCTCACCAAAGGTGACCAGTAACCAAGCCAACTATTTGTTTTCTCACTAAAGGGGCTCGGTGACTGTGTCAATGGGTAATTTCCTCAGCAAAAATGCCCAGCGATTGTGTCAATAGGTTGTTTTCCTTACTGAAGGTGCCCAATGACCATGGCAATTGATTGTTCTGGTCTTTGAAGGTGGCCAGCAATAATGTCAAAGGATTGACTAGGTCACTGAATATGGCCAATGAATAATCCAATTGGTTGTTTTCCCATTGAAGTTGCCTAGTGACCATTGTAACGGGTTGTTTTCTCACCAAAGGTGCCCAGCAATAGTTACAAAGGGTTGTTTCCTCACAGAAAGTTCCCAGAGACAGTGTTAACAGGTTGTTTTGCTCATTGAAGATGCCCAACTATCATGCCAATAGGTTGTTTTGTCCACCGAAGGTAAACTAAAACCACACCAAAGAGTTGTTTTGCTCACTGAAGATGCCCAGCAACTATGCCAAAGGGTTATTTTGCTCACCAAAGGTCCCCAATGACCATGGAAATTAGTTGTTTTCTAATAAAAGCTGCCCAAAGACTGTTGTAATGGGTTGTTTCGCCATTAAAGATGCCTAGCTATCGTTAAAATAGGTTGTTTACTCACTGAAAGTGCCCAACTATTGTGTCAGCGAGTTGTTTTGTTCACCGAAGTTGGCCAGTAACCATACCAACTAGTTGTTTTCTCACTGAAGATGCCTAGTGATCATATCAATTGGTTGTTCTACTCACCGAAGGTTCTCAGCAACTTTGCCAAAGGTTGTTTTGGTCACCAAAGGTAGCCAAGGAACAATCCAACTAGTTGTTTTCTCATCGAAGCTACCTATTGACTGTTATAATGGGTTGTTTTCTCACCAAAGGTACTGAACGATAGTTATAAAGCGCTTTTTACTCACTGAAATTGCTCAGTGACAGTGTTAACGGGTTGTTTTGCTCACTGAAGGTGCCCAGCGATCATGCAAATGGGTTGTTTTGCCCACTGAAGGTGCACTGCAACTATATCGAAAGGTTGTTTAGCTCACCAAAGTTGCCCAGCATCTATGCCAAGGAGTTATTTTGCTCAAAAAAGGTGCCCAACGACCATTACAACTTGTTGTTTTTTTATCGAAGCAACCCAGTCACCTTTACAATCGGTGAGTTTCTCACCAAAGATGCCCAACTACTGTTACAATGGCCAGTTTACTAACCAAAACTACCTTGCAACTGTGTCAATGAGTTATTTTGCTCACCGAAGGTGCCTAGCATCCATGCCAAAGATGCCCAGGTACCATTACAATGGGCTACTTACTCACCGAAAGTGCCCAGTAATTGTGTCAACGAGTTGTTTTGCTCACCGAAGGTGGCCAGTAGTCATGCCAACCAGTTGTTTTCTCTTTGAAGGTGCCGAGAGACCATGCCAATGGGTAATTTGCTCAGCGAAACTACCCAACAAATGTGTCAAAGGGTTGTTTTCCTCACAGAAGACGCCCTGTGACCATATCAATTGGTTGTTCTACTCACCGATGGTTCTCAGCAACGATGCCAAATAGTTGATATGGTCACCGAAGGTGGCCAATGAACTATCCACGTGGTTGTTTTCTCATTGAAGCTGCCTACTGCCCATTATAATGGGTTGTTTTCTCACCAAAGGTTCCTAACGACAGTTGCAATGGGCTTTTTACCATTGAAAGTGCCAAGTGACAGTGTTAACGGGTTGTTTTGCACATCGAAGGTGCTCAATGATCATGTCAACTGATTGTTTTGGCCACTGAAGGTACACTACAACTATGTCAAAGGATTGTTTTTCTCATCTAAGGTGTCAGCAGCTATGTCAAAGGGTTGTTTCGCTCACTGAAGGTACCCAACGACCATGCCAACTGATTATTTTCTAGCGAAGCAAACCAATGACCATTACAATGCATTGGTTTCTCACAAAAGATGCCCAGCTATCGATACAATGGGTTGTTTACTCACTGAAAATTCCCAACGACTGTGTCAACGAGTTATTTTGCTCACCAAAAGTTCCCAGTAACTATGCTAACTAGTTGTTTTCCCACTGAAGGGGCCCAGCGACCGTTCCAATTAGTAAATTTCTCAGGGAAAATGCCCAGCGATTGTGTCAATGGGTTCTTTTCCATATTGAAGGTGCTCAGTGACCCCTGCCAATTGGTTGTTCTACTAACCAAAGGTGCACGACAACTATGCTAAAAGATTGTTTTGGCCACAAAAGGTGGCCAATGAACAATCCAACTGGTTGTTTTCCTATCGAAGCTCTTCAGTGACCTTTATAATGTGTTGTTTTCTCACCAAAGGTGCCCAACTACAGTTACAAAGGACTGTTTACTCATTAAAATTGCCAAGTGACAGTGTTAACGGATTACCGTGCTCACCGAAGGTGCCCAGCGATCATACCAATTTGTTGTTTTGCCCACCAATGGTACATTGCAACTACGTCAAAGGGTTGCTTTGCTCACCGAAGGTGCCCAGGAACTATGCCAAAGGGTTATTCTGCTCACCGAAGGTGCCCAACGACTGCACCCAACTAGTTATTTTCTGATCGAAGCTACCAAGTGACTGTTACAATAGGTTGTTTTCGCACCAAAGATGCCCAGCTACCGTTACAATGGGGTGTTTACTCACCGAAAGTGCCCAGCGATAGTGTCATCGAGTTGGTTTCTTTATCGAAGGTCTTTAGTGACCATGCCAACTAGTTGTTTTCTTCTTGAAGGTGCCCAGTGACCATGCCAATAGGCAATTTTTTGGTCAAAAGTGCCCAATAATTATGTCAACAGGTTGTTTTCGTCACTAAAGGTGCCTAATGACCATGGCAGCTGGGTCTAAAGGTTGTTTTGCTCACCGAAAGTTCCAAGAGACTAGGCCAAAGGGTTGTTTTACTCATAGAAGGTAGCTAAAAACCATGCCATTGATTGTTTTCTGATCGAAGCTGTATAGTGATTGTTACAATTTGCTGGTTTCTCACTAAAGGTGCCCATTAGAATGGGCTGTTTACACACCAAAAGTGCCTAGAGACTGTATCAGTGAGTTATTTTGCTCACCGAAGGTTCCCAGTAATCATGCCAACTAGTTATTTTCTCACCAAAGGTGCCCAACTACTATTACAATAGGATGTTTACTTACCGAAAGTGCCCAGTAAAAGTGTCATCGAGTTGCTTTCTTGATCGAAGGTGCCCAGTGAACATGCCAACTAGTTGTTTTCTCACTGAAGGTGCCCAACGACCTTGCCAGTGGGTAATTTTCTCAGCAAAAGTGCCCAGCGATTGTGACAATGGATTGTTTTCCTCACCGAAGGTGCCCAGCGACTATGCCAACTGGTTGTTCTGCTCACTGGAGGTGTCCAGCAACTATGTCAAAGGGTTGTTTTGGTCATCGAAGATGGCTGATGAATAATCCAACTGGTTGTTTTCTACTCGACGCTGCCTAGTTACTATTATAATGGGTTGTTTTCTCACCAAAGGTTCCCAACGATAGTTACAATGGGCTTTTTACTTGCTAAAAGTGCCTAATAATAGCATTTACGGGTTGTTTTGCAAACCAAAGGCACCTAGCGATCATGCCAACTTATTATTTTACCCACCAAAGGTATAATGCAACTATGCCAAAAGGTTATTTTGCTCATCAAAGGTGCCAGCAGTTATGCCAAAGGTTGTTTTTCTCACCGAAGGTGCCCAATGACCATGACAACTGGCTATTTTCTGATCAAAGCAACCTAGTGACCGTTACAATGGGCTAGTTTCTCACCAAAGGTGCCCCGCTACCGTTACAATGGGTTATTTACTCACCGAAGGTGCCTAACGACTATGTCAACGAGTTCTTTTCCTCAACAAAGATGCCCAGTATTCTTTTCCTTGACAAAGGTGCTCAGTAACCATGCCAACTGGTTGTTTTCTCATTAAAGGGGCCCAGTGACTGTGCCAATGGGTAATTTCTTAGTGAAAGTTCCCAGCGATTATGTCAATGCCAATTGGTTATTCTGGTCATTGAAAGTGGCTAACAACAATCCCAAAGGGTTGTATAAGTCACCGAAGGTGGCCAGTGAATAATCGAACAGGTTATTTTCCCATCGAAGCTACCCAGTGACCGTTATAATGGGTTGTTCTATCACCAAAGGTACCCAATGATAGTTACAAAAGGTTGTTTACTCACTGAATGTGCCCAGTGACTATGCCAATGGGTAACTTTCTTAGCAAAAGTGCAGAGCGATTGGTTCAACAGGTTGTTTTCCTCACTAAAGGGAACCAGTGACCGTGCCAATGGGTAACTTTCTTAGCAAAAGTGCCCAACGATTGGTTCAATGGATTGTTTTCCTCACTGAAGGTGCCCAGCGACCATGCCAATTGGTTGTTTTGCTCACTAAAGGTGCCCAGCAATAATGCAAAAAGGTTGTCTCAGTTACCGAAGGTGGCCAATGAACAATCCAACTAGTTATTTTCCCATCGAACCTGCCCAGTGACCGTTATAATACGTTATGTTATCAACAAAGTTGCCCAGTGACAGCCACAAATGGCTATTTACTCACTGAAAGTGCCAATTGACAGTGTTAACGGGTTGTTTTGTGTGCCCAATGATCATGCCAACTAGCTGTTTTGTCCACCGAAGGTACATTGTAATATGCCAAATGGTTGTTTTGCTCACCGAAGGTTCCCAGCAGCTATGTCAAAGGGTTATTTTACTCACGAAAGATGCCCAACGACCATGCTAACTGGTTGTTTTCTGATAGAAACTACCCAATGACTATTACAATGTTTTGTTTTCTCACCAAAGATGCCCAACTACTGTTACAATGGGATGCTTACTCACCGAAAGTGCGCAGCAGCTGTATCAACAAGTTTTTTTTGCTCACCAAAGGTTGCTCACCAAAGGTGCCCAATAATAATGCCAACTAGTTGTTTTCTCACTGAAGGTACCCAGCGACCGTGCCAATAGGTAATTTTCTTAACAAATGTGCCCAGCGATTGTGTCTATTGGTTGTTTTCCTCACTAAAGGTGCCCAGCTACCATGCCAATTGGAAGTTTTGCTCACCGAAGGTGCCCAGCAACTATGCCAAAGGCTTGTTTCCATCACCGAAGGTAGCCAATGAACATTCCAACTAGTTTGTTTTCTCATTGAATCTACCTAATGACCATTATAATGCTTTTTTTCTCACCAAAGGTTCCTAACGACAGTTACAATGGTATTTTTACTCTCTTAAAGTGCTAAGTGTCGGATTGCGTATGGCCCAGGTATTCACAATACGCTGCGGAAAAGACCATAACACAACATAATGTATAACCGAAAACATACAAGATGCGTAAAATACCTTTTCTTTTGACACAGATTGGTGGTTGTTTTTCAGATTCGTAGACACTGCTACTCGCGAATGTCCTCTA
>JAOTAY010000006.1:13741159-13753420 GCA_025629805.1 Erythroxylum baracoense
TCAGAAACACTTCCAATTATGCTAACCCATTCAAAAAGACCAATTTACCCTTTTCCATAAGTGAGGGGATGTTACATCTATGATGTTTGAAAGTGGCATCTCATCCCTCTTAGATATGTTGCCCACTCTTTGACATCTATCACACTTCATCACAAAATCTCGAGCATCTTTGAATAAGGTTTGCCAATAGAATCCATACTCCAAGATTCGAGCAGCAGTCTTGTTAGCTCTTTAATGCCCTGCATAAAGTAAGCTATGAAATTACGTTAAAATTTTGGGCATTTCATCTTCAGGGACACACTTGTGAATCACACTATCAGCACATATCTTATAAAGTACATGTTCATCCTAAATTTAACGAGAACATTGAAATAAAAAGAGTTTCCTTTGTTGATATTATAGATCAGAAGGAAGAATACCACCTGAAAGATAGCTTACAATATCTGTAAACCAAGGAAGAAAAGGATTATCTACGAATATTAAAGCCTCATCAGGACAGTTCTCCTTGATTTTTGCTTCTTCTTCATGGTGTCCCCCTTCAAGTTGTGATAGGTAGTTTGTTACAACATTTTCTACTCCCTTCTTATCTTTAATCTCTATGTTGAACTCTTAAAGCAAGAGCACCCACTGGATAAGCCTAGCTTTGACATCCTTCTTAACCAAAAGATAATGTAACGCTGCATGGTCTGTAAAAATAATAACTTGTGAGCCTAAAAGATAAGCATGAAATATCTCAGAAGCAGATACCACCGTAAGCAATTCCTTCTCAGTAGTTGAGTAGTTTGGTTGTGCTCCCGTCGAAGTCTTGCTTATGTAATAGATAGCATGCGACCTTTTCTCCTTTTGCTAGCCAAGTACACATCCAATAGCATGGACTTGCATCACATATAATCTTGAAGGGAAGAGAACAATCTGGAGATATCAAAATAGGTACTATTGTAAGTACCTTCTTCAACCTGTTAAAAGAATCCAAACAGTCATCATCAAACACAAAAGGCACAAATTTAACTAATAAATGAGTCAAGGGTCTAACAATAAAAGAAAAATCCTTGATGAACCTACGTAGAACCCTGCATGACCAAGGAATGCTCAGATACCCTTGATGTTAGTGGAAGGTGGTAGCTTTTCAATCACTTTAGTCTTAGTGCGATCCACTTCAATCCCCTTACATGAGATCTTATGGCCTAATACAATTCCCTCTTAGACCATGAAATGTCATTTCTCCTAATTTAAGACTAGATGAGACTCCTCACATCTTTGAAGTGCTCTGTCTAGATTAAGCAAACAATGATCAAAAGAATTTTCAAAGACCGAGAAGTCATCAATAAATACCTCCATAAAGTTTTCATTCATGTTCGCAAATCAGGCCATCATACACCTTTGAAATGTGGCGGGTGCATTGCATAAACCAAAAGGCATCCTCCAATAAGCGAAAGTCCTATAAGGACAAGTGAACGTGGTCTTCTCTTAGTCTTTCGTGTATATAAACACTTGATTGTACCCTGAATATCCATAAAGAAAGTAATAAAAAGAATAACCAGCCACCCTTTTAATCATTTGGTCCACAAAAGGTAAAGGGAAATGATCTTTCTTGGTGGCCAAATTTAGCTTCCTATAATCAATACACACTCGCCAACCTGTGATGGTCCTAGTAGAAATCTTTTCACCATGTTCATTCTCTATCACTGTCATGCCACCTTTCTTAGGCACACTTTTCACTAGACTCACCCACTCACTATCTGAAATAGGGTAAATAATCCCCGCATCCAATAGTTTTACTACCTCCTTCTTTACAACCTCTTGTATATTTGGATTTAACCTTCTCTATCTTTCCCTCACAGTTTTACATCCTTCTTCTAGGTTAATCCTATGCATCACCAAATTGGGGCCAATCCCCCTAATATCAGAAATTTGCCACCCCATAGCTCGTATCCTTTTCTTAATGGTCTCCACCACTTTCTCTTCTTGCTCACAATATAACTGGTTGGAGATAATGATGGGTAGAGTATGGTTCTTACCTAAAAAGGTGTATCTTAAATAAGAAGGTAAGGGTTTAAGATCTAATGTGGGGGTCTTAATAATTGAAGGTGGCGTGGGTGTATCTGTTCTCTTCAGCTTCTCTAGATCAACTTCCTCATATAATTCCTCTTCTTTCACACTTTCATCCCTATGCACTTCATTAATTTCATCAACTTCCTCTTCAACCTCCTTCACACACTTATCCACAACATAAATTTTCATACACACATTATAATTCGTATGTTTCTTCAAAGATTTTGACATATTAAAGTCAACCTACTCATCGCCAATTCTCAACACAAGCTCCCTTCATACACATCAACTAATGCCTTACAAGTATTCATAAAGAGCCTACCCAAAATCAGTGGACAATTTCTATCAGCCTTAAAATCCAACACAACAAAATCAATAGGAATAATAAATTTGTCCACTTTTACCAATACATCTTTTACAACTTCAAATGGCCTCTTAATGGATTAATCCACAAGTTAAATTAGCATGGATGTTAGCTTGACCTCTCCTAGTACCAATTTCCTGAAGATAGACAAAGGCATCATGTTAATGCTTGCAGCTAAATCATACAAGCATTTAGAGAATTCAAAATCACCAACAACATATTAAATAGTAAAACTCCCTAGATCTTGTAGTTTTGAAGGCATTTGTCTTAATATGATCGAACTACAATCTTTAGTCAAAGTTACTGTTTGATTGTTCTCCCAAGTGCGCTTGTGTGTGATTATGTCCTTAAGAAACTTTGCATACTTGGGCATACACTCCAAGGCTTCCACTAATGATAAGTTAATTTACAGTTTCTTCAGTTTCTCCGAGAACTTGGAAAACTGAGTGTCCACCTAATGCTATCTCACCCTCTGTGGATACGAAAGTTTAGGCTTGTAGGGTGGTGGTAGTACATAGGGCCTTTCTTCTTCTTTCTCTACTTCTATTTCCTTTCCTTTTTCTTGGCTATCCTTTTGCACACTTAGTTCCTCCATCTGCTTGACGCTTCGTAGTGTAATAGCCTTGAGTTGTTCCCTTGGGTTGACCTCAGTATTGTTTGGTAGACTACCTGCCCTTCTAGAATACAAAGCATTAGCATGTTGACCTTCTTGGACCTCCAAATTGTGGATGAATGAGGCATGGTTCTTCACGATCTGATCAAACATTGCCTCTGTCTTTTTTTGACTTTCCTCCTAACTGGAAAACATCCTCTTTTGGTTGTCTTCTTGAGTTGTTAGTTTGGACCCCAAAACATCTATCAACTTGTCCATTTTTCTCTCCACAGATCTAAGTCGATCTTGCTGAAATCCAGGAGGTCCTTGTGGTCTTGCTTGGCTACCTATATTGTTAATACTCCAAAAAACTTTCACCCTAGATTGTAAGTGTTAGAGTAAGGATTGTTACAGTTTTATGGTTGACCCAAATAATTTACCTGTTCTATACCACTGACTCCCAGTAAAATACATTCAGCTATGCAATAGTTGTTTTCCCCACATAACTCACATTATAATTGTATAGCTTTGGCCGTAGATGAAGATACTCCTTACATGTTGCTCAACTACTTGGTAAGGGCTGTGATCTAGGCCTGTAAAGCTGTAACAGAGTTAGTCAGGATCATACCTTTTTTCTCCTTTTGCCCCTGGCTACTCCTCTCACTTGACCACATATAACTATTGCTCGCTAGTTCCGCCAAAAGGTCATGAGCTACATCAATAGCCTTTCTTATCAAAGAACCTTCAGCAGCTACGTTTGTAGTTCCTCTCATGCTCTAATTTACACCATTATAGAATGTCTACAACAGGAAATCCCTCGAAAGGTTGTGGTGGGGACAACTTCTCTGTAATTCTCTAAACCTCTCCCAGGCTTCATATAAAGACTCTGTATCACTCTTTTGAAAATTTGTGATCTCTTTTATAATCCTTGTTGTCTTGGTAAATGGGAAGTATTTCACGAGAAATGCTTGGGCTAGCTACTCCCAAGTAGTAATTTGCCTTAAAATGAGCAAGCTGTACCACGACTTCGCCCGATCTCTTAAAGTGAAAGAAAACAGTCGCAACTTTACGACATCATCAGACATCCCATGAAACCAAAAGATGTTCCAAATCTCCAAAAAATTTATGATATAGGCATTGGGATCTTTGTTAGACAACCTATAAAATTGTACACTACTCTGAAGTATGTTGAGGAGGGCTGACTTGATCACGAAATTGTTATCTTAAATCGCTGGCCTTGCAACTCCTTGAGGATTAAAACCTGGCCTCATAAAGTCCGTCAATGTCTTCTCAGCTCCTCCTTGCTCTCCTTCTTCTTCCATATTTCTTTGTATAATGTCTTGGCGCTTCGCTCTTCTTAACTCTCTTTTGTGCCTTATGTTATCAGATAACTTTTCGTCACTAAATTCAGTAGACCTTTGCGTGCTGCTTGAGTTCATGTAATTGCAAATACACAAGAAAAAGTATCAAAAACTTTTAAATCAAAGTAATCTAAACTAAATAAGATGCTAAACAAACAATCCCCGGCAACAGCACCAAAAACTTGTTGAATGAAAAACAGACTCCTAGTTTTACACTTAAAACCACAAGTATACGGGATGTGACTTGTAGTAATAAACGGATATCGATCCCACAAGGATTGTGCTTAGGCACCATTTAATTCAGGGTGATCTTTGTTTAAGAACCAAATTATTTATGGAAATAAACTGGAAAATTAAATTAAATTAAATAACTAACAATGCACAAATGATAATGCAAAAATGCAGAAACTTGGAATTCAAGATTTTAACAACTAGAGATCACTTTTTCCCTATCTTATCTCCCTCCTATTTTGTTAATTGAATTGTGCCTCAACTAAGATGTCCTCATGTATTAACTACCTCCTCTCAAGGTGTAATTAATTGTCCCTAATCAAATTAAATGGAGATGATTAAGCAATCTCTCAGTCTACAAAATCAATCTACTAATTTAACTAGTTATTAAGTTATCCTATGGGTGATCAATTAATTAGCCAAGATCTCTCTTCCAACTAATCAATTAACGTAATAAATGTAGGTCTATAGAGTGCTAATTCTCATTGTACAACCCTACATAAATTACCCAACTCAATTTCTCAATATATTGAAAGGTATAAATTCATCATTCATCAAAAGCTTCATTTATTTGAATCAACAAAATAGGAGTTTAATAAGAAGTTCAAAAGTAATCTCTATAAATAAATCAGTCATTCATGATGTCTATAACATACCCAACAATCAAATAATCCATCATACAATTGCTAGAGGAGAAAAAATAAAAGAAAAATAGATGAATCAAACTTCTCCTCTTCTTGGCCTGAATATGAAATATCTAGCATTGGTGTGGTGTGATATTTTCCCAATTGTGAATGAAAAACCTTAAATCTCTACCTCCCCCAAAACTTTAAACCTGCATTTTACTCAAGGAGGCAAGTCTCTATCGAAGCTCTCTCGTCTATAGGGGTTTATAACCTTATATAGTCATGAAAACCTAAAATATAAGGAAACCATATGTGTATCCTCGAGTTAAACATCCAACAATTGTGGGAATTAGCATAAATCCTATGATCGTGGGTTCTTGCATTATAATTCCTCATGTTCTCTTCTCCTCTCTTCGTCTCTAGCTCAATGAAAAAAGTTGCCACCTCCATTCCTACATCAAAATAATCAATTCTTACCCTAAATCAATACCAAACATAAAAGAATATAAAGAAGATCAAACTAAATAAAACATACAAAATAAATCCTAAAACATAACAATAATAACCTATTATGCAAGAAACTAATGGTAAATGCTTTAGAAAAACACACACTAATGCACAACTATCAACTTTCCCACACTTAAATCTTTGCTTGTCCTCAAACAAAATCAAATACAAACAATCAATTCCATCACTTCATTTTCACAAAGATTGAAATATGCAATCCCTCAAATTTTAGCCAACTCAAATTTTAAGCTACTACACATATCATGATTACTTTTCATTAGTGTACATAAGTAAACTCAACATATGGCACCATTACTAAAAGATAAGTATAGTTGCAAAATGAATCTTCCTCACAGTTTAACTCATTTCTCTTAAGTGTTTGATGGTGAGTGTTTTACTTAAGCTTCCTACAGGAAACTACATTACCATAGGCTTGCTAATACACCAATTCTCCTCCACATTGATTACATGCATAAATAAATCAAAAAAACTTGCTTTAGGCTGTAATGTGGTAAAGGTTAAGGTGGGTAAAAAGGGTAAAGGGTTTAACATAAGCATTTATAAAGTAATAAGTGGACAAAGGGATAACAAAACATAATTTGAGATATATAAGTGTAAATATACTACTACTCTGCACTTCTTGATGCTCCTAAAGTGTTCTTCCATTTTCTTTTCTTTTCTTTTTTTCTCTTTTTTCTTTTTAATAACATGGAAGAAACAATGAACAAAATAGCAACTAAATACAATATGATTCAAGAGTAGAAATATCACTTAACTTATCTCGAAAAAATTTGTAGCAAAAATCCCAACTAATGCATCACTTAATATTATACTAAGCTTATGAATACGTAGGTTAATGGGGTTTCGGGTTTTAAAATTTGGGGTGTTTTCAAGAAACAAAATGGTTAAGGCTCAATGGGCGTAACAAGGGATAATAAAAGGTAGGTGATTTAAGCCAAGGGTTAATACAAAAAGGGCCTTAATCATCTCTATTAAGCACGCATCCAGTAGACTCAAACCGATTCAAAACAAGTTCTGAAAGTAATAACATAAGAAAGTATTACATAAACAAAGAAATAAAATGACTATATATGGAGTCATATAGGCTTAATCCTCACATTGACTCAAATGAAAATTCATTATACCTCTTTACACTACCTCGTTGCTCAACTGTCAAATTTTAAGTAAGCTCATGTAACCAATGACTTTTCATCACTCAACATGGTTCACTCTTTACTCAAGTAGTCTAATCTGAGTTCAAGCATGCATTCAATCTCATTCTAACTAGCTCGATAGAATCTCATGGCATAACAAATCAAAATGATTCAAGTGTGTTTCCATTGCTTAGCACAAAACAACATAAAACAACTTAATATACCTAAAACATGCATCCTTTTTAACAAAATGCAAATAGTGACTAAAATAAACTAAAACAATGCAGTTGACAAAGCAAATGTCACCTCCCCATACTTAGAGAACACATTGTCCTCAATGTGTCAAGGCAACCACAAAATAAGGTAAAATGACATCAAACCAAACAAAAAGAAATCAAACCAAACAAAAGACAAAACAACTAACAAAGTAATTAAAACAATGTAAAAATTTGAGGGTAAGGAAGGCTCATGGAGATTATGGTGGCGAAGGCGTTGGAGACGGGACTTCAGTATTATTCCTCTGGATGAATTTGAAGGATTTCTTTTTCATATACCATTTTTCCTTGTGCACGTTCCTCATTTAGGTTCCAAGCCCATTAATTTGCAACGTTATTTGTTAATGGTTAAAGGCCATTTAATAGAGGATGTGCTGGAATCTGTTGACCTCTAGTGCTACGGTTGGCTCCTTTTCCACTGCTTTTTCTTATAGCTATAGGGGCACTTGAGACATGGATGATTGGGAAGTGGTTGCATCCTTACCTTTTCTATTTTTAACGGTTATGTGTAGCTGAGGATTTTCGAGCTCCATAGAATGGGACTTCAAAATTTCAGAGCGTCTCAAATAAGGCACATCAAAAACATCATATCTAACTATACACACACTATCCACATTAAGGTTGTAAAATGAAGCCAAAACAGTAACAATGTATGACATTCTAAAATAGGAGCTTTTCTTATTAACATAACTCACAGTAGATCAAAAAATTCAATAAAGGGTATTTATTTTGATTTTTCGATCTATATACCAAAGGAAGAAAAGTTCCCTAGCCAAGCACTTATTACTTTTAGTTTTGTTAAAAACCATTAAGCATATAAACTTATGAAGAGGTAAGTTCTCGGTGTTATGAATTAAAGTATTTAGTGCATTCGTAAAGTCAAAATTGGTTTCACTTATTATAATTTTCTAGTAATCATCCACATAAAAGTCATCGTGATCATCTAAAACTTAATTGTTCGATAAATCAAAAAATGCTCGAATGAACTTATAATCAAGTTTATAAACATGGCCACCTATCTTAAACCAGAATGTATCCATTTTAGGATTGTAGTGCACAGTGGTGAAAAATTCGACAGTCATCATAGGATATATCGACCTATCACAACGAATTAACCTAACCTAACCAATATTCACAGCCAATCTCCCAATATTTCTCCTTAATCCTAGAGTTTCTAATAGTTCCAAATCAAAGTATCTAAGAGGCATCAATTCTCTGTCTTTAAAGTCATGAAATCGTATACCTTCATATTCTGAATAAATAAGGAGTGGGCCATGAAAAGTGATCGTCATATCTAGTTTACCTTTTTCGAGGACTTGAAGGCATATTGGTTTTTGGACTGCAATTTTCTTTGGATCCATTGCGGGAGAAAAATCTGTAAAAATAAGCAAGAGAGAGGAGAGGACTTTTTTGAAGAGAAAGAGAGAAAATCTTACCAAATCCTTGGATTTTTGAGAGATTAATGTGAAATAAATGTAAAGGAATGAAAAAATTGATGGAAGAAATGAAGAAAATACCAAGATTTGAGTAAAAGATGAAGGATTTGAGAGATTGGGAGAGTGGGTTCGTGTGTTAAGGGAGAGAGAGAATGTGAAATTTTGAAGAATGAAGAAAGAACAAAGAACAAAGAAGGGGGAAACATAAAAATTTTCGAATGAGGGTTCCCACGATCGTGGGAATCCCTATCATTTCCATGATTATGGGTTAAGGTTCCAGAAACTTTATAGGGAGCCTTCCCACAATCATAGGAAACAACCTCATTCCCACGATCGTGGATTAAGGATCCAAAAACTTTCTGGATAGCCTTCCCACGGTTGTGGGAAACAACCCAATTCCCACGGTCGTCAGTTACTCCAAATTTTCCAACTTCTTAACCCTTTTCCAAGCTTAGCAGGCATTCTTAACATTCAAATAACCTGCAAACACATCAAAATCACCCAACCAACAAGAAATTTAAAGAGAAACAAAGTTAAAATTCAAACAAAATTCAAATAAACACCAAGCAAACTTAAATCAACATAATCACAACCAAATAAATCAAGCAAACAAGTAAACAAAAACAAACATTCAAAGGAAAATAAAATTCTATGAGTTACCTCCATGCAGTGCTTTTTTTAACAATGGTATCTCGACGCTCTCCTTGTGCTTAACGTAGTTGAAATGAATGGTGCAATGGTAGTGTAGTCACTGATCTTACAATCTACACATAAGCTACCATGCTATGGATTCCACCTTCCTTCGCCTTCTTCTACGCGATTGTTTCTTTCTGAATGCATTCCCAAGATCCTTAATATCTTCCCATTATCCTCGAGGTTCAGTTTCCTTGATATTAGTTGGAGGTAGAGGAGAACTATTGTCTTTCTTTGACATTTGAAGATTATTTTCTGCTTTCCTACCCTTAGAGTTAGTTCATCCCCATCTACATCAATTATTGAGCGAGAAGTGGCTAGGAATGGTCATCCAAGGACTATAGGAGTTTCCACATCTTCTTTAATATCCAATATATAGAAATCTGTGGGAAAGATAAATTTATCAATTTATACTTGCACGTTCTTAATAATCCCCTTAGGTTGATTAACTATTATGTTGGTTGTTTTTACTAACACCTTTGTGGGTTCTAACTCTCCTAACCCCAACTTCTGGCTAAAGGTATAGGGCATCATATTGATACTTGCTCCTAAATCTGTGAATGTCCTATCTATGTTTATTCCATTAATACTAAAAGGAATGTAAAAATCCCCTGGGCCCTCTTTCTCCTGTGCTATGTTAGGGCTTCCTTATGCTTTGTGCTCCTTAACCTTCTTCTTTGTTGATTCCTTTACTATGAGCCTTGTTTGTAGTTGTCCTATTACGTCCTTAACCTTGTTTGATTCAACCTCCTTAAAATGCCTCATTGCCTTACTTAAAATTGACTTCTACTAAGCTATAATAGGGTATGGAATTTCATATTGAGGTTTCTTAAATTGGCTTAATTATGCGTTCACTTGGAAGGAATTATGTAATTACTTGTCCTTCTCCCTTGTCTCCATCTTCCTTTCCATTTTCAAATTTCTTTTCCTGGGTTTGAGTGATGGCCATGATTAGTTCCTATGGATTAGACTCGGTATTGCTTGGTAGACTACCTGCACTTCTAGAAGACAAAACATTAACAAGTTGACCTACCTAAACCTCCAAGTTGTGGATAAAAGAGTCATGGTTATTTACAGTCTGATCAAACTTTTCCTCCATCCTCTTTTGACTTTCCTCCTAACTAGCAAACATTCTCTTCTGGTTTTTTTCTTTAGTTGCCCGTTTGGACCCTAAAACATCCATCAACTTGTACATTTTGCTCTCCATAGATCCAAGTTGATCTTGCTAAAATCCAGGAGGTCTTTATGGTTTTACTTAGCCACCTATATTGTTAGTACTCCAAGAAAAATTTAGGTGATTTTTCCACCCTGGATTGTAAGTGTTAGAGTAAGGATTATTACCTCATTACGGCTGGCCCAAGTAATTAACCTGTTTTGTACCACTGGCTCCTAAAAAATTACATTTTGCTGTATAATGATTGTTTTGCTTACATAACTCACACTATAATTGCATAGCTTTGGTTATAGATGAAGATGCTCTTTGCATGTTGCTCAACTACTTGGTAAGGGCTGTAAGCTATGCCTATAAAACTGTAATGGAGTTAATTGAAATCATACCTTTTTGCTCCTTTTGCCCTAGTCTACTTCTCTCACTTAACCATATACAACTATTGCTCTCCAACTCTTCCAAAAGGTCATGAGCTGCATCTATAGTCTTTCTTATCAAACCTCCAGCAGTTGCATCTCTGCTTCCTCTCGTGCTCTAATTTACACCATTATAGAATGTCTGCAATAGGAACTCCCTCGGAAGATTGTAGTTGGGATAACTTTTTTGTAATTCTTTAAACCTCTCCCATAATTCGTATAGATACTCCCCATCATTTTGTTGAAAACTTTTGGTCTCCCTTATGATCCTTATTTTCTTGGTCAACGGGAAGTATTTTGCAAGAAATACTTAGGCTAGATGCTCCCAAGTAGTGATATGGCCTAAACTGAGCAAGTTGTACCATGCCTTCGCCTGATCTCTCAAAGTGAAAGAAAACAATCGCAACTTCATGACATCGTTAAACATTCCATTGAATCGGAAGGTATCACAGATCTCCAAAAAAATTGCAATATGGGCGTTGGGATCTTCGTTAGACAACCCATAAAATTGTACACTACTTTGAAGTATGTTGAGGAGTGCCAACTTGATCTCGAAATTATTAGCTTTAATCGTTAGCCTCGCAACTCCTTGAGGACTGAAACCTGGCTTCATAAAGTCCATCAATGTCCTCTCAGCTGCTCCTTATTCTTTTTCTTTTGCCATATTTCTTTCTATAACGTCTTGGCGCTTCGCTCTTCGCAACTCTCACTCGCATCTTGTGATATCGGATAACTCTTCTTCACTAAATTTAGTCGATATTCGCATGCTCCTTGTATTCATGTACCTGCAAATACACAAGGAAAAGTATCAAAAATTCTTAAATCAAAGTAACCTAAACTAAATGAGATGCTAAAGAAACAATCCCCAACAATGGCGCTAAAAACTTGTTGAATGGAAAATAAACTTCTAGTTTTACGCTCAAAACTGCAAGAATACGAGTCGTGACTTGTAGTAATAAGCAGATATAAATCCCACAAGGATTGTACTTAAGCACCACCTAATTTAGATTGATCTTTGTTTAAGAACCAAATTTTTATGGAAATAAAGTGGAAAATTAAATTAAATTAAACAACCAACAAAGCACAAATAATAACGCAAGAATACATAAACTTGGTATTCAAGATTTTAACAACTAAAAATCACTTTTTCCCTATCTTATCTCCCTCCTATTTTGTTAATTGAATTGTGCCTCAACTAAGATGTCCTAATGTATTAACTACCTCCTCTCAAGGTGTAATTAATTGTTCCTAGCAAAATTAAATGGAGATGATTAAGCAATCTCTCAGTCTACAAAATCAATATACTAATTTAACTAGTTATTAAGTTATCCTATGGGTGATCAATTAATTAGCCAAGATCTCTCTTCTAACTAATCAATTAACTTG
>JAOTAY010000006.1:13753520-13765639 GCA_025629805.1 Erythroxylum baracoense
TCCTTATATAGGCTCAAATGAAAATCCATTATGCTTCTATACATTACCTCATTGTTCAAGTGTCAAGTTCTGAGTAAACTTATGCAGCCAACTACTTTCATCACTCCACATGGTTCACTCTCCACTCAAGTAGCCTGATTTAAGTTCACGCTTGCATTTAAACTCATTCCAACTAGCATGATAGAATCTCATGGCAGCACATTCATCACAAAGATTCAAATGTAAGGGAAATGACACACCTAATACTAGCAACCTAACATACATCCTAAACGACATGTAAAAATGCGAACATAAATGCAAAGACTACCTCCCTACATGTAAACAAAACATTTCCCTCAATGTGCAAAAGTGAACATCCAAAACCAATAAACAACACCATGAAAAGCAAAACACAAAACACAAAAAGAATAATAAAAGAGATTAAGGGTAAGATGGGCTTATGGTGGTGGTGCCGATAGAAATGGCACGTTTTTCCTCTCATCCTTTGGTCATTTAACAAGATATGATGCACAATAATTCTTCAAGTAACCTCAAAATGTATCATTGGAGAACTAAACAATAAAAGAATGAAGTGTGAAACCAGTTAAACCAAATTAGATATTATTAAATCAAAACAACACCACACTAACACAAAGATAAACAAATGAAAGATAGACATGCTAAGTTAAGGTCATTAGCTTGACCATTCCATGTGAAGTCATAAAAGAGTAAGTGAAAGGTAAGAAATTACTTCCCTTTCTTGTGAGAATGGCCCTCCAAATTAAAGCTTGCATCTATGCCCATTAACCTTAAAAGTTTCACCCTTTTCATTTTTTATCTCCAACACTCCATAAGGAACACTTGACTAACCTTGTATGGGCAACTCCATCTCAACTTGAGCTTTTCAGGAAATAAACGAAGTTGTGAATTGAATAAAAGCACTAAGTCCCCACTCTTGAATTCCTTCTTCTTAATGTGGCCATCATACCATTTCTTAGCTCTTTCTTTATACAACTTGGCATTTCATATGCATCATATCTTAATTCTTCCAATTTATTAAGTTGTAACAATCTCTTTTCTCCTGCTAGCTTCCAATCCATGTTCACTTTTCTAATTGCCCAATAGACTCTATGCTCCAACTCCAATGGTAAATGACAAGCCTTGCTATACATAAGTTGATATAGTGTTGTGCCTATGGGAGTTTTAAAAGCTATCCTGTAAGCCCACAATGTATTATCCAACTTCAAAGCCCAATCTTTCCTTAAAGTGCTCACTACCTTCTCTAGAATCTTCTTCAACTCTCTATTCACCACCTTCACTTGGCCACTCGTTTGCAGATGGTAAGGGGCAGCCACTCTGTGATGAACATTATATCTTCTCAAAAGAGCCTCCAACGGTTTGTTGCAAAGGTGGCTCCCTCCATCACTTATGATAGCTCCAAGCACCCCAAATCGGGTAAAAATCTTCTTGATGAATTGTTACATCACCTTGCCATCATTTGTTGGAGTAGCTATTGCTTTGACCCACTTGGACACATAATCAACTCCAACCAATATATACAAGTTACCTAAGGAAGATGAAAATGGTCCCATGAAATCTAAGCCCCACACATCAAATATCTCTACCTCCATAATGTTTGAAAGTGGCATCTCATCCCTCTTCGAAATATTGCCCACTCTTTGGCACGTATCATAACGTAATACAAAATCTCAGGCATCTTTGAACAAGTTCAGCCAGTAGAATTCACACTCTAAAATGCGAGCAGCCGTCTTGTTTGCTCTATAGTATCCGATATAAACTGAACTATGATACTGCGTCAAAAATTCAGGAACATTTCATCTTCAGGGACACACCTATGAATCAAACTATCAGCACATATTTTATATAACATAGGGTCGTCCCAAATATAGTGAGAATACTGAAATAAGAATCACTTCCTTTATTGATGTGAGAGATTAGGGGGAAGAATACCATTTGAGAGATAATTGGCAATATCTACAAACCAAGGAAGAAAAGGATTTTCTACCATCATTAAAGCCTCATTAAGAAAACACTCTTCAATTTCCTTCTCTTCTTTATTTTGTTCCCCTTCAAGTCTCGATAGGTGGTCCATCATAACATTTTCTGCTCCTTTCTTATCCTTAATCTCAATGTTAAATTCTTGAAGCAGAAGCACCCATCGGATGAGCCTAGCCTTAGCATCCTTCTTTGTAAAGAGATGACGCAATGTGACATGATCTGTAAAAACAATAACTTGTGAGCCCAAAAGGTAAGAACAAAATTTTTCACATGCAAATACCACTGCAAGTAACTACTTCTCAATGGTAGTGTAGTTTAGTTGTGCTCCTGTCAAGGTTTTGCTAGTGTAGTAAATTACATGCAACTTTTTTGCCTTCCACTGTCTGAGTACACAACCAATCAAATGGTTGTTTGCATCACACATAATCTCGAAGGGAAGTAACTAATTTGGTGTCATCAAAATAGGTGTTGTTGTAAGTGTCATCTTTAACCTATTAAAAGCATCTAAACAATCATCATCAATCACAAAAGAAACATCTTTAACTAACAAGTTAGTTAATGGTCTAGCAATAAGACAAAAATTCTTGATGAACCGTCTGTAGAACCCTGCATGACCAAGGAATGCTCAGATGCCCTTAATGTTGGTAGGAGGTGGAAGCCTTTCAATCACTTCAATCTTAGCTCGATCTACCTCAATCCCCTTGCATGAGATCTTATGGCCCAAAACAATTCCCTCTTGAACCATGAAATGACATTTTTTCCAATTCAAGATTAAATAAGACTCCTCACATCTTTGTAACACTCTATCCAAATTAAACAAACAATGATCAAAGGAGTCTCCAAAAATAGAGAAGTCATCCATAAATACCTCTATGAAGTCCTTATTCATATCTACAAAGATGGTCATCATGCACCTTTAGAATGTGGCTACTGCATTGCATAGACCAAAAGGCATCCTCCTATAAACGAAAGTTCCATTAGGACAAGTAAAAGTGGTTTTCTCTTGGTTTTGTAGGTATATAAACACCTGATTGTATCCTGAATATCCATCAAGAAAGCAATAAAAAGCATAACCGGCCACCCTTTCAATCATTTGGTCCACTAAAGGTAATAGAAAATGGTCTTTCTTGGTGGCCAAATTAAGCTTCCTATAATCAATGCACACCCTCCAACCTGTGATGGTCCTAGTGAAAATCTGTTCACCTTTTTCATTCTCCATCACTGTCATACCTCCCTTCTTAGGCACACATTGCATCGAACTTACCCACTCATTATCTGAAATTGGGTATATAATACCTATATCTAAAAGCTTCAACACTTCCTTCTTCATAAACTCTTGTATGTTTGGATTTAACTTTCTTTGCCTCTCCCTCACTATCTTGCATCCTTCTTTAAGGTTAATCCTATACATCACCACATTAGGGCTAATCCTCTTAATATAAGAAATTTGCCACCCCATGGTCTCATCCTTTTCTTAATGGTCTTTACCACTTTCTCTTCTTGCTTAACATCTAATTGGTTAGCAATGATGATGGGTAAGGTGTGGTTCTTGCCTAAAAATGTGTATCTAAGGTAAGAAGGTAAAGGTTTTAGTTCTAAAGTGGAAGGCTTTATAATGGAAGGTGGTGTGGGTGCATCCTCTCTCTCTAACTTCTCTTGCTCACCCTCCTCACACAATTCCTCTTCACTAACACTCTCATCCCTATGCACTTCAATAATTTCCTCAACTTCCTTTTCACTTTCCTTTTCAACCTCCTTCACGCAATCACCCACAACATCAATCTTCATACAGGCACTTCCATCCATCAGTTTCTTTAAAGATTTAGTCATATTAAATTCAACCTGCTCATCACTAATTCTCAAAACCAGTTTTCCTTTATGTACATCAACTAATACCCTACTAATATTCATAATGGGCCTACCCAAAATCAATGGACAATTCCTATTTTCTTCAAAATCAACATGAATTATAAATTTATGCACTTTTACTAGAATGTCTTCTACTACCCCAAATGGCCTTTTTATGGATTGATTCGTAAGCTGGATAAGCATTGATGTTGGCTTGACATCTCCTAGCCCCATTTTCCAGAAAATAGATAAAGGCATCAAGTTAATACTTGTGCCTAAATCATATAAGCATTTAGAAAATTCAAATCAACAACAACACATGGAACAGTAAAACTCCCTGGATTTTGTAGTTTTGAAGGCATTGTGCTTGTGATGATCCAACTGCAAGTCTCTGTCAAGGTCACTGTCTGATTGTCCTCTTAAGTGCGTTTGTGTGTCAATATGTCCTTAAGAAACTTTGCATACTTGGGCATACACTCCAATGCCTCCACCAAAGACAAATTAATCTGAAGTTTCTTCAACTTCTCCAAAAATTTGGAGAGTTGAGTGTTGACTTGATGTTGTCTCACCCTCTGCGGATATGGAATCTTAGGCTTGTAAGGTGGTGGTGGTACATATGTCTTCTCTTCTTCTTTTTCTTCCACATTTTCCTTTTATTGGCTATCTTCTTAAACACTTGGCTCCTCCAATTGCTTGCCACTCCTAAGTTTGATTGCCTTAAGTTATTCCTTTGGCTTAGCCTTAGTGTTGCTTAGTAAGCTTCCTGCATTCCTAGAAGACAAAGCATTAGTAAGTTGACCTATCTGTACTTGATATGTGTTTAATTATTAATAAATTTAATCATTTATACTTAGCAATTAATGATACAAAAATGCTTAAGATACTCACTTTAATTCATATATGATTTTAGGTACAATTTGAAAGCAAAGAAATTAAAGTGAGTCAAAAGCACTACATTTAGGTCGTTCTTTGAAGATTAATTTTTACTTATCTTTATGGAGCAAGAAGAAGAAAGAATAAAACACAAGGAAAAAGAATTAAAAATGCTTGCTAAAAAATGAAGAAAAAATCAATAGCAGCAAGAAGAAGAAACGACAATGTGTGGGCAAATGTAAGAGACCAAAAACGACTCAACAGTAGGCATTGTGCATTAAACGCAGACAATGCAGATCTTGTGTGTTTAACGCACAACAACGTAGGTTTTTAAAAGAAGTGGCTTGAACAGTTTGTATGTCCATCTACATTAAATTGTCACATCAAGCTACAATGAAGAAGATAGCAGCGGCTAGGAAAAAAACAAGAGTAGAGTGGCGGTAGAGAAGAAAGAAAGGAGATTGAATAGTAGGGTGGAACTTAATCTTTATTTGTCAAATCAATAAATAGGAGTGAGGAGAAGAGAAGCTTGCGGCAGAGTGGAGAGTTACTAGGGGTTTCAATTGGGGTAGTTTTCATAGGACTGAAGCATTTTCTTGGGAGACCCATGGAAGGCTAAGTTCCCGACACCAGTTCGGAGGTGATATCGACGCCAACGACTTGGGTTAAGCATTTTTTATTGTTTTATTGTTTCTTTCTCTCATTAAAAATTGATTGTGTTATCTTGTGTGAATTGACTGGGTATTTGAATGATGATGATTTTAATGCGCTATTAAATCATTTTTCATGAAAACCCATTACTAGAATTGAATGCAATACGTAATCGTTGTATTCCCGATTTGTGTGTAGCAACTAATGATTTGTAATCATTAGGGATAACATGACCTAGGTTAAATGACGCATCATATGTGGTTATTGCCTTGATTAATCAAGTTTTTGAATTTGTAATGCTACTACCTAATTAATTCTAGAGATTGTTTCCTAGGTTATTCGGTGTTTAGGTTTAATTAATGATCATATCTTGATTAAACAAAACCTAAGGGAAATTTTGGGTTAATTATTAACCCAAGAGAGGTTACAAAACAACAAATCAATGAAATGTGCTTAATTAGGGTGTAAGTCGAGATTGAACCAAAGAACCGGGTCCTTACCGAAGACCTCATTTTTATCATTTTTCGCATGTTTTTTTTAATTTGTTTTCATTAGGTTAGTTTTATTTTATTTTCCTATTTCAAAAATCCAAAACCCCCAAACCTAAACATCGATTAATTTCATTTAAACAACTTTACACATGCTCTCTGTGGGATCGACCTAGACTCACCACTGTTATAGTAGTAGTCTAGTTATTTTATTTTGACTAGCGTTACGACGCACGGTCAATTTTGGTGTTGTTACCGAGGAGTGCAGTGTTTTAGTTTTTATTTGTGATTTAATTGGTGTTATATATATATATATATATATATTTGTTTGTAATTGATTTCTTTTCAGCTATTTCATGATCTTTTTATTTTTTGTTTTGAGTTTGTGAAAAAAATTCGATATGGACGGAGGTAATTTCTTTTATAACTCATATTCTCAATCCTATAACAATGTTTAGACTGATCGACCTAACTTTTGTTATGGATGGGATAATCATCATAATTACTTCCATGATAGTTTAATGGACGCACAATAATTCTCATATAGACCAGAAGCTTCCTATCACGACTCCAGTCCGTCTCTAGAAGAGTTAATTAATATTGTGAACGCTAATACTTTGCAATTGTAGCAGAGTACTCTACAATTCCAGCAGGATGGAAGGCAATTTTTAAAAACTACATGGTCTAGCGCCCAAGATTCGAAGAGCCAACACAACTCAAGTACATCTCTAGAAGAAATGCTTAATATTATGGTTGTTAACAATCTTCAAATTCAACAGGATATGAGCAGTTCCAACAGAATATGCAACATCTATTTCAGCAAGGTGTACAGCAAATCTGATAGGATGCTCTACAATTCTAGCAAGATGAATTGCCTCGATGGGGAGATATCAAGCATCTGGAACCACAATGCAAAGAGGAGTAGCCGTATCAACCTGAGGTGTACCCAATGGATGTTTGCGCGGAAACCTTACAGAGTGAAGAGGAGCTTAAGAATTTTGAGGTCTACCATCAATGAATTGCTTGTGCTGAAGAAGCTGAGGAGGAGCTCGAAGTAAAAAAAGATACATCTTTTAGCTCAGAGGTAAAAACTGAGTTCAAAATTATTGTTAAGACTGACTCTTTACCTTTACCTAATAGGTTAAAGTACTTAAATGAAGAAGAAAAAGGTAAAGAGACGTTCAAAAAATTTCTAGAGTGTATAAACTTAGTCGAGATTGAGAATCGAAGGATAAGGAAGACACTGAATGGGGATGATGATCAACTAAGGCCCTACCCGGAGCAACCTCGTGTGGAAGTGGCACTAACTATAATACCTAAAGATCACAATTTTGTAACGTGAGGCGAAGAAGGAGTCGAGCCAGCGACCATAAACAAAGACTCTTCTTGGGAGGTAACCCAAGGGAAGTAAATTTCTTTTCTTTAAAATTTCACATTTATTTTTTATGCATATGTGTTTCTTTGTTGGTTTGTTTTTTGCTTATTTTTTAGTTTTCAAGCAAAATGAGAGAAAGAATAAAACAAACAAAGAAACATTTGCTCGTTTTCTATTGCTTCTAGGATTATTTAATCATGATTAGAGAATGAATTAACTAGAGAATTTCATAGCACCTGTAGCATGTATTTTTACTTTGTGATTGATCGATATGCATTATCTTTAGAAGAGTAGTGACTAGTAGTAGACAAAGCCGTTAAGATTTTGAGCCTTATTTAACTGACACCTTCATTTTAATCTCATTGTCTTTTGATAATGTGTGACCTTCATGAAATGTACATCCCAATTTTGCATTAAATTTCTATTCGAGACCACATTTTATTCACATGCATTAACATGGAAATAATAAGGCATTTTTTGTTTTTCCGAACTACATTAGCCAAATAGCCTACCCTATTGACATGATTTTTCCCTTATTAACCCCTTTTGAGCCTTATTAGCCTTTCTTTTTGTATCAACCATATTATATGCTTTAAACTTAACCAAATGTCCTACCTAAGCCATAAAGCTAGTGGAACATTTGTGATTGGTGAGTTTGTGGATGTATAAAAGTGTAAGTCTGGGGGGGTACATATGTGTAGGTTAGTTAATGTTGGGATGTTTTGTTATGTCTTATCATTAAAATTCCCATATTAGTGCAGTTTATTTTAATTTTTACAAGGAAAAGAAAGAAAGAAAGAAAAAGAAAAGTAAAAGAAAAACAAAGAAAGAATGAAAAAAAATTATGTTTAAATAAATTTATCTAGGAGCAAGTGCATATGTGTTGAAAAGTTGTTTATGATTAATGTATTCTCCTAAATTTGTGATGAATGGGTTATTTGAGTACATTGAATATGAGGTAGATGTTGACTTGGAAGGTTCACTCTTGTGGTTTCAATGTATTGTTGACATAAATTGTATGAGTAATTCTTTCTTATTGGTATATGCTTCATATGGTTGGTGTGTGAGAGTTGAATTGGGTTGTGAAATATAAATATTGCATTAGTCATAGCTGACGGTACCCAGTTTTTGATGAGTGTTGCTTTGTTTCACTAGCTTAATGGCTTTCATGCTATTTGACCTAATTATATCTCACCTTACCTTTGCCCACATTACAACCCTAAAAAGTCCTTTGATTCATGATTTGCATATGAACATTAGTGGTGGAGAAATGAAATGATACGCAAAGTTGTAGATTGTCATGATCACGAATGGTGTTGAGTGTACCCGTGGATATATTTTAGTTAAACACATTTTCCTAGTCTAACATTAGATTGCTCAATTTTTAAAGTTATTGAATGTTGATTGATCATGAGTAAAAGCTTGGAATATTGACATCTTGCTATGATTTTTGAAAGTCACTCATCTATGCTTGTGATTATATAGCCTTGGAAAATATGAGAATTGAGTAAATGTTTCAGGTCTTTGAGCTTAATTTGCATGTTTTGCCCGAGGACGACCAAAAGCTAAGTGTGGGGAAAATTGATATGTGTTTAATTGTTGATACATTTAATCATTTACACTTGACGATTAATGATTCGAAAATGTTTAAGATACCCAATTGAATTCATATATGATTTTAGGTACAATTTGGAAGCAAAGAAATTAAAATGAGTCGAAAGAACTACATTTGGGTCGTTTTTAGAAGATTAATTTTTACTTGTCTTCCTAGAGCAAGAAGAATAAAATTAAAAGACAAGAAAAAAAACATAAAGAAGAAGAATTAAAAATGCTTGCTGAAAAATGAAGAAAAAATCAATAGCAACAAGAAGAAGAAACAGTAGCGTGCGGGTAGATGGAAGAGACCAAAAATGACGCAGTAGCAGGCATTGTATGTTAAATGCACAACGTCTGCGTCAGCGTAGGTTTTTAAAAGAAGTGGCATGAACAGTGTGTGTGTCCATCTACATTAAATTGTCACATCAAGCTACAGTGAAAAGGATAGCAACGGCTAGGAGAAAAAACAAAGTAGAGTGGCGGTAAAGAAGAAAGAAAGGAGAGTGAATAGTAGGGTGGACCTTAATCTTTATTTGTCAAATTAATGAATAGGGTTGAGGAGAAGAAAAGCTTACGGTAGCATGGAGAGCTACTAGGGGTTTCGATTAGAGTAGTTTTCATAGAGCTGAAGCATTTTCTTGGGAGACCTATGAAAGGCTTAGTTCTCGACACCGATTCGGAGGTGATATCAACGTCGATGACCTAGGTTAAGTATTTTTTATTGTTTTGTTGTTTCTTTCTCTCATTAGAAATTGATTATGTTATCTTGTGTGGATTGATTAGGTATTTGAATGATGATGATTTTAATGCTCTATTGAATCATTTTTCATAAAAATCCATTGCTAGAATTGAATGCAATACGTAATCATTGTATTCTTGATTCACGTGTAGTGACTAATGATTCGTAATCATTAGGGATAACATGACCTAAGTTAAATGACGCATCTTATGTGGTTGTTGTCTTGATTAATCGGTTTTCCTAATTTGTAATGCTATTCCTTAATTAAATCTAGAGATTGTATTCTAGGTTATTCAATGGTTAGGTTTAATTAATGATCGTATCTTAATTAAACAAAACCTAAGGGAAAATTCAGGTTAATTATTAACCTACGATTAATAGTTTCTAGGAGAGGTTAGGAAACAACAAATAAATGAAATATGCTTAATTAGGGTGTAGGTTGAGATTGAACCAAAGAACCATGTCCCTACTGAATTCCCCATTTTTATCATTTTTTGTACGTTTTCTTTAATTTGTTTTCATTAGGTTAGTTTTATTTTATTTTCCTATTTCAAAAATCCAAAACCCCCCAAACCTAAACATCAATTAATTTCATTTCAATAACTTTACACACTCTCTCTTTAGGATCGACCTAGACTAATCACTGCTATATTAGTAGTCTAGTTATTTTATTTCGACTAGTGTTACGACAAGTAGTTATTGTACCTCCAAGTTGTGGATGGATGAAGCACGGTTCTTCATAATCTGGTCAAACTTTGCCTACATTCTCTTCTAACTCTCTTCTTATCTTCTTTGACCTTCCTCTTGGCTTGAGAAATTTGAACCCAATATGTCCATTAACTTGTCCATTTTGTTCCCCAAAGATCCAAATCGGTCTTGCTAAAATCTTGGAGGTCTTTGTGTTCTCATTTGGCCACCTACATTGTTAATACTCCATAAAAAATTTGGGTGGTTTTTCCACCTAGGATTATAAGTATTAGAGAATGGATTATTACCTCGTTGTGACTAGCTGAAGTAATTTACTTGTTATGTACCACTCGCTCCTAATAAGAAACATTCAACTGTGCCATGGTTAACTTGTCCACATAATTCACATTGTACTTACATAGTCTTGACTGTGGATGAAAAAGCTCCTTACATGTTCCTCAACTGTTTTGTAAGGGTAGCAATATGTGCTTACAAGGCTGTCATTAAGTTAAGTGGAATCATTCTTGTCTACTCCTTTCATTTGACCACATACAACTATTACTCGCCAACTCTTCCAAAAGATCATGAGCTATATCATTGGTTTTCCTCATCAAAAACCCTCCTACACCTGCATTTATTGCTCCTCTTATGCTTTGAGTCACACTATTGTAGAATGTTTGCAAAAGAAACTCCCTCGGAAGGTTGTGGTGGGGGTAACTTCTTTATAATTCCTTGAATCTCTCCCAAGCTTCATATAATGACTCCCTGTCACTTTGTTAAAAGTTGGTAATGTCTTTGAAGATTCTTGTTGTCTTGGTCAAAGGAAAGTACTTAGCTAAAAAAGCTTGGACTAGCTGCTCCCGAGTAGTTATTTGGCTTACAATGAGTGAATTATACCATGCCTTTACCCAATCTCTCAAGGTAAAAGAAAACGATCTCAACCTCACAGCATCATCAGACATCATATTAAGCCTGAAGGTATCATAAATCTCTAAGAAATTTGTAAGATAGGCATTGGGATCTTCGTTGGACAACCCATAAAATAGCACACTGCTCTTAAGTATGTTGAGAAGTGTTGGCTTGATCTCAAAATTGTTGGCTTGAATCACTGCCCTTACAACTCCTAGAGGACTGAAACCTGGTCTCATAAAATCCATCAATGTCCTCTTAGCTCCTCCTTGCTCTCCTTCTTTTGCCATATTCCTTTGTATTTGTCTCAGCGTCTAACTTTTTTAGCTCTCTTTTATGCCTTGTAATATTTGAATGCTCTTCCTCACTACGTTTGTTGGACCTTCTCATGTTCCTTGTGTTCATACACCTGCAAAAACTTAAAGAAAAACACCAAACACTCTTAAATCAAAGTTACTTAAACTAAACAAGATGCTAAACAAAACAATCCTAGGTAACGACTCCAAAACTTATTGAATTGCAAAATCAATTACTTGTTTTATGCTAAAAATTGCAAGTATACGGGTCGTTACCGATAGTAAAAAGCATATATCATCCTACAGAGATTGTGCTTAGGCACCACTTAATTCAAGTTATGATTTTTCTAAGACTTAAATTTCAATAATAATTGAAAAGTAAACTAAATCAAAACAAACTAGCAACATTCGAGTAATGTAATAATGGAAATTCGTAAAGAGAATTAGTCAAGTTATGGAAGAGGGGATTTTACCTATCATCAATGTTAATCTAGCCTTTTATGTGTTTATGGGTTGTCGGTTCTAGACAATCATAGGGTTGATTACTCTCTCTCTCTCGAGTTATAATCATTTCCCAAATTATAAACCCTAATCGAATTATGGACTTGCAATCTCTCAATTCAAAAATTACCCACAATTCTAATTAGTTCTAAAGCTCT
>JAOTAY010000006.1:13781057-13795167 GCA_025629805.1 Erythroxylum baracoense
ATTAAGATATTTTAATTTTTAATCATTAATCAAAATTTCTATTTAACCAAATTAAATATATATTATAAATATTTAATATTAAAAATTTCCGACAGTTCTAATTTAAATATAATGAAAATATATATTTTAAAAAAATTTAATCAATAACTTTACCGACGGAACATCTTTACCAACGGAACATCAACAATTCCGTCGGTACATGTCTATAATATATGCCGACGGAGAATAAATTCTGTCGGTAATAGTTAAGCTTATTTACCGACGAAAACCTTGTTACCATCGGTAAAGTTACCGACAGTATTAAACATTATGATGCTAAATTTACATACAGTTAAGGAACCTACCGTCGATAAATTTAACGTTGGAAACTTTTAGCCCGTCGGTAATTTACAGACGGAAAAATTGTGACGGGCGACACATTTTCTTTAAAATTACCAATGGTAACTTACTTTCCAATGCTAAATTTACCGACGAAAATTTCTTTACCATCGGTAAAGTTAGCTACAGCCGAATCTAAGACGTTTTTGTCTGTCGGTATATTTCGTCGGTAATATTGAATACCGACGGAATATTTATCTTTTCTGTTAGTATTTTTCGTCGCGAAATGACTATTTTCTTGTAGTGATGCTCCAAAGTGCCCATATTTAGATAACCTATCAATCACCACCAAAATAACTGTAAAACCATTAGAAGGGGGTAGGCCTATAATAAAATCCATAGAGATGTCCTCCCAGATGTCGTTAGGGATTGGTAAAGGCTGTAAAACACCAGCTGGCTTTGATGTTGTATATTTGTCTGTTGAAAGACATGGAAAGCAAGTAGATATTGTTTCACATTAGATGCTATGCCATCCCAATAGAAACTAGAAGCAAGTCTACTCAAAGTCTTCCGGATACCTACATGACCTACCATAGGAGAGTTATGGAACTCAAATAAAAGTTGTTGTTTTAAGGGTGAGGAAGGGCTCAAGCAGATTCGTTTATGTTTGTAAACAAGACCATGTTTGTGATGAAAAGTTGGTAGGGTAGTTTGAGACGTTGTATTTCACGAAAGGAGTTAGGAGTAATAGGGGTCATGGAGGACTTCTTTGCGTAGATTAGGGAGGAATTGTAGCATGGGCTGTGAGATGGCTAACAGAAGAGTTTGAGAGGTACAGTCAGTATTGGAGTAGAATTGTCTAAACAAGGAATCTGTTATAGTATTTGATTTTCCAAGATGGTACGAGATGTCAAAATCATAACCCATAAGCTTGACAAGGTATTTTTGTTTTTCTGGGGTGTGAATGGATTGTGATAAAATGTCTTTAAGGCTAAGATGGTTGGTGAGGATTGAGAAACGGTTGCCAACAGATGTTGATGCCACTTAGAAACAGCCTGTATGACAGCATAGAGTTCTCTAACATAGGTGGATGCTTTGGAGAGTGTGGGATTTAATTTCTTACTAAAATAAGCAATAGGGTGACCATTTTGTAATAGGACAGCACCTATACCTACTCCCAAAGCATCAGTTTGAATCTGAAATGGAATGGAAAAGTTAGGTAAGGCTAGTATGGGTGTGTTCATGAGAGCAGCTTTCAATGTGTCAAATGACTTTTGAGCATCAGTGGACCATGCAAAACTATCCTTTTTAAGGAGATTAGTTAAATGATTTGCAATGGAAGCATAATGAGAGACAAATTTACGGTAGTAACTAGTTAAGCCCAAAAAACCCCTTAAGGACTTTAAAGTGTGTGGTATAGGCCATACTTGAATGGCAGAGATTTTGTACAGGTCAAGTTGCACACCCTCTACAGAAACGATATGCCTTAAATAGTCAATTTTATTTTGACCGAATGTGCATTTGGATTTCTTAGCATATAGTGAATGATTTCGAAGACAAGTTAAGACAGTGTGAAGATGTTTTAAGTGATCATCAAGTGTGTGGCTATAGATGAGAATATCATCAAAGAAGACAATCACCAATGTAAGGAGAAAGGGTTTAAAAAGTATATTCATGGTGGCTTGGAAAGTGGAAAGGGCATTTGTCAAGCCGAAAGGCATGACAAGGAATTCATAATGACCCTTATGTGCACGAAATGTTGTTTTTTGGAATGTCATGAGAGTGGACTTTAATTTGATGGTATCCTGCTCGGAGATCGATTTTGAAAAAAATGGTGGCTCTATAAAACTCATCTAAAAGTTCGTTGACTGTGGGTATAGGAAATTTATCTTTGATGGTGACATTATTTAAATCTCTATTGTCTACGTAAAAATGTCAAGTGTAGTCTTACTTTTTGACGAGAAGCACGGGTGAAGAGAAAGGGCTTTAGCTGTGTCTAATTATCCAAAATGTAACATTTCAGCAACCAGTTTCTAAATCTCATATTTTTGAAAGTAAGGATACCTATAAGGTTTGACATTCACGAGTTTGGTGTTTAGAAGCAAGTGTATTTTATGGTCAATGGTTCTATGTGGAGGTAAAGTAGTTGGTTCCATAAACACATCCGCAAACAAGTCAAGTAAGGAAAGTAAAAGACTAGGAGTAGAATGTACCTCACAAGAGACCATGGGAATAGCGTGCATTGAAAAAAGCTGAAAACAGTGGGATATAGAGTCTATCCTTGTCATTTGACGTAACTGATTGCACTGGACTTGTTCGACTGGAATGAAAGAGTTCCCTTGCAACTTAATCAACCGACCATCCTATTGAAATTCAATGGTCAAGTGACCATAATCAGTGGTCACCTTACCTAATAGCAGTAACCATTGTATCCCCAAAACAAGGTCTACACCCTGTAACTGCAAGACGTAAAAATTTATGGAGAAAGTCTCTTCTCCCAATGTAAGAGAAACATCCAGGCAGTATCCTTCACACACAGGAGTTTGGCCATTCCCCACCATGACACTAAAGTGAGGGGAGGTGACAATGGGAAGCTTAAAAAACTTAGTAACATGCTCCTGAATAAAATTGTGGGTACTCCCACTATCAATCAAAGTCTACACCTGATACCCAACAATGGTGCCTTGAAGTTTCAAAGTCCTGGGACAAGCTTGGCCAGCCATAACATGTAAACTAATCTCAGGGGTGTTTGAAACTGAATGTGTTTCTAAAGCGTCTGGACTACTAGCAAAATCGGCAGTGGGTATCTCAACATCATCATCATCAATCATCAATAAGAACAAACGACCCTTACATTTATGCCCAACGAAAAACTTCTTGTCACAATTGTAACAAAGGCCCTTCTCTCGTCTAGCCAAAATTTCAGCGGTTGATAATTTTTTTATTAGGTATGATATCGGGTTAGTGGCTTGCTGATTTGGTTTAGTAGTAGGTGGTGTAGGTAATATTGGTGGTAAGCTGTTTGGTTTTGGTGGTGTAAATGGTTTGGTCCAAAGCTTATCGTAAGTAGTTTTTGTGGGAAATCTATGATCTGTGAGCTTATCAGAATACAATCTTACTAACCTTATTTCTTGAACTAGAGACTGAGGTTTGTAGACTTGAATTTCTCTTCTAATATCAGGCCACAAACTAGAGACAAAACAACTGACCAGAATATGTTTTGGAGCCCTAAGTATCCTTGTAGCTAGGTTTTCAAATTGTGTTTGGTAGTCAGCAAGAGAAGCCGTTTGGGTTAGCTTACTTAACTTACCAAAATGATCCTCATACTTTGAAGGACCAAATCAGTGTTCTACTGCTAGCAAAAATTCATTCCAATCCACAATCAAGTTGTTCTTATACATCCAATCATACCAATCCAAAGTAGAACCATCACGATGAAATGAAGCAATAAGCAACCGTTGACGGTTGGGAGTGTTATAATAATCAAAGTACCGTTGAATTTGAGAGACCCAAGCTAATGGGTTGTCACCGGAGAAGCGAGGCACGTCTAGTCACATCGTTTTGACTGGTTGATTATGGAAAATTTGCTGACCATGTTGTGGCATAACTAGTGGCGGGTTAGGTTCTGAAGGTTGGACTGGTGAAGCTAATTGATGTTGTGGTGGAATCGGAGGTGGCAGAGGACGACGTAGCTGTTGATCCACTTTCGCATCCAATATTTTTAATCCTAGAGTGAGATCACATAAGGAGTTGGTAAGGGTTTCAATGGTGGTATTTTGATTTGTGATGAGAGTTGCGTGCATTTCTTGCATCACAGTTAGTTTAGCAATTGCTTCATCAAGACAAGCTTGTCGAGTTCTTTCAGCCATAACAACGAAAGCACCAATGATAAGGGTAACCAGTTAGAGGTGGCTTGCCTCCTATTGTGGTTATACCCAGAACCTGAGCAGAGTAAAAAAAGTAGGCATAGTATGAAAGAGAGAGGATAGAGAGGAGAGAATAGAGGAGAGAATGGCAAAATGTACTCTATTCCTTTTTTTCATGACCTCCCTTTCATAAATACATCATAGAGTAACTAATTACTCTAACCGAATTCTAACAACAATTGCAAAATTCCTTTGTTATCCCTATACAATTATTTGGTTGATGTATCATAGTCCACTAAATCGCGAGGTGTTGTCTTCTTCCTGATGGGTCTGCCCAATCCAGATAACTGTGAAAAGCCTATTGTCGTATCACTGTCAGTTTTCTTCTACAACTTTTTTCATAAGATAATGATGAGTTTGATGCCTATCATATATACCACTCAAGTTGCAATCTTGTTATACTTCTTAACTTCTCTAAACTTCGTAAAAATAGGCACCTGTCTCCTTAGCAAATCTATTGCCTATTATGGCCTTTTCCACTAACTTATCTATTTTTGACATTTTAAAACTTTAATTGACTTCTGATGTCTTTACAAAGTTACTTCCCTTTTAAATTTATTCCAAATGACTTCAAAATCTCTTCAATTGGATAATGGTAGAAAAAAGTTCACTCAATTTTTTATTTTCTCCTTAAAATCTTCACTTACAAGATAATAAACTAAAAATAGGAAAATATCACATAATCTATATAAAACATGCTATAAAAGTGCCAAATGGTAAGTAGTTTAACCCTAGATAGCATAGAAAATAAAGAATCATCACCCATAAAAAGAAAAAAATGTGAATAAATGAGCATAGAATAAATTCACTCTTGACTTCAAACTGAGTGAAAAAGAAAAGGTTCAAATTAAGTAGCAATGCTGGTAGCCATTTCAAATAGTGACCTAATTGACTAACTGAGAGTATTCATAACAAGGAGTTTACTTTCGCGTCAAAGGTTAAGTGAATTTTCAAACAAGCTTTTAAATGCTCTTATATTATTTTAAATTTAGTGTTTTTTCTTTTCATTTAATAAAGGTTATAAAATGTTTAAAATTCGAAGCATCTTTCTCTTACCTGTTCATTTTATGCATTATGATGAATTTTATAGATTGAGTCAAGGTTTGAAGGATTAAGGAGTGAATTGAATTGACTTACAACTTGATACAAGTAGCTAAATGCCTAACAATCTGATGAACTTTACAATTGAATGCAAGATAGAGAATCTTAATTGATATCATTGATTTGTTAAGTTATGAGTAATGAGATTGAATTTCCTAACGACAAAAAAAATGCTTACATGTGGGCGAATTTGATAAGTTCTAATAACTCTATATTTTTATCATGATTTTAAAATTATTTAGCTTGTGTTTTGATGACTTCTAAATGAATTGGTACTTAATTTAGTTTATATTTTTTATAGGCTTTATTTTAGCTCTTTAATAAAGAATGTGTGAATTTAGGCAAGTTGGAGAAGTTTTAGAGTGATTTTACATGAATAAGGTTTAAACATGGCCCTATGTTCACCAAAATGACAACTACATGATACAGTGTTTAACCTTTATAGATTAATGGTGCATAATGATTCTTTGAAAACTTGTCAGATGAAGAAACATGGCCCAAATAAGGCCCTATACTTAAACTATGTCCAACGCATGTATATTTTTCTTCTTTGATAATTTGCCACATAAAGGAACGAACCTTAAATATGGTTCCATTTTTAGTAGCACAGCAAAAGCATTTTTGTTATAGAAAAGAAGTTTAAGGAGTAATGAAGCAATATAAGATTAATATATGCCTATGTTAGTCTTGTGTTGGTCAAAAGTTTAGGGTTTCTTAGCATTAAAAGGAGAGAGACTCAAAAGAAAGAAACGAGAGCCTTTTAGGAGGACCAAAAACTAGTTAAAATTGGATTCAAGAAAGGTTGAAGGATGAGAGGACGGCTAGAGGAGATTTAAGAACAAATCAAGGAGGAAGCAATATTGGAGAAGAGCAAAAATTCCATTAAGAATCAACCAAGAATATCAAGATCCAAGATCCATGAGAACTCATTATTTTATCTTATTTTCTTTGTTATTTATTGTTAGATTTTTTTTTATTTGTGAACTAAATTGGGATATAAATTTAGATGAGATAAACTTTAGAATCTATTGTTTATATTGTTTTCTTTGAATTAATGCACGATTCTAATTTTTCTTAAAAATTATTCATGTTTGCTTATTGTATTACATTAAAGTAACAAATGTAGAAGATTCAACTTCGAATTTCATATATAAGAATTAAAGTAATGAATGCAGAAGATTCATATATATGATTAGATCAAAGCATGAATAATGAGAATCATATAAAAATCTAGAACAAGTATCATATAACTCTTTTATATTAGAGTGAAAACCTTCATAAGAATTCATACAACGAATTAATACATTCTTTTGAGGTCATGATCAATGAGAACTTTCAGTCAATCAACTTAAGGATAGAAGTTATACGTCTTAAGAAAGAATATAGTTATAGCTTTGAAATTTTTACTTATTTAAGAAACTAGGATTGAGCATTAAATTAGAATAAATTTGAGCATAAGAAGGGTCTATGATGGAATTCTTCATCTAGATCTTATTTAATTATTTGTTGTTATTCTTATCTATTGCTTTGACTGATTGTTTCTTACTGGTTATTTTAGCTTAGTTAATTTTGTCTTTTAAAATTAATCACTCATTTTATTAGATTAGATAATAAGAGAATGATTGGTGCTAATAATTATGATCATCAAAGGATCAATACTCAAAATCACTTACACCATACTACAGAAAACAACAAATGCACTTACCTTAAAAATTCTATTAGTATTTTTTTTTTCAAGATATATAAAAATTAGTTTCAATTCACCTAATTCCATTTCTTGATTATCCACTTGATTTTAGCTTTTAGCAATGTTTTTTATTTCGAGTTAATACTTTAGTTGGACTCTTCACATTCTCCTCTAATAACTCACCTCTTTTAGTACCTTCCGTCATTGATCTCATGGTCAAAGGTTCGCTTACTCTGATACCAAGTATTGTAGTGAATTTATCATGCCGAAAATTAATTATAAAATTTTGAAGAATAATAAAAAAGATAAATTTGGAGAAAAGAAGAATAGGGAGAGAAATTCCAAAGAGAAGGAAGGAAATAATTTGTTTTGCTTCAGTTTATTACAATAACTATAAAAATATAAAGCAAAATATTCACCATTATAAGTTTATTACAAATATTTAATTTGATTTCATTTGCTTACTTATTTATTTAGTTACTGTTGTCGATCCCATGTCACCAATCACAGGTTTTTGATATTCACCAACCACAAAAATCCAACTAATTGAGAAATAATTTGAACTGCCAACATTAACAGCGACGAACATAAGAACAAAAGTAAATTTTTTCATTAAAGATGATCCCTTCCCTTACCGGAAATTATTAATATTATGTCTTTTCTTCCTTTTCAGTCCGGTCACTTTCTGTTGACGTATTTGTCGTTATAATTTCAATTTTATATATTACGTTGTCTTTTTCTTCGCATATATTTTAAGAGAAAATCAAATCAATTCAAATCAATAGGAGGATGTAGGAATATCGTGTGAAATGAGATGGGGGAATTTCGCCATTATGATTCTCTCTCTTCGGCTTCTACAACGACAATGAAGGCCCGAATTTGTACGCTGAACTAAAGACACCTTCTCTCTGCAAATTACGCGGCAACAGACCCAAACAGTTGAGGCTCTACAAAGTACAAACCCAAAACATAGTCACAAATCTAAACGGTCCTGATTCGATCCGTACATAAATAGGTATAATATAATACCTGGGTTCTCTCTTTCTCTCTCTCTCTCTCTTATTCCCTTGGGCCTTGGCTTGCGTTTCCATAAAGGTGGCGCGTGTAACTTTAAATTTTGGCAGACGCTTTGTTAAACCGTAAGCATCAACAATTAACATTCTCTCTTTTTAGCAGACGCGGCCAAGTACCGAGTGCCCATCCCATATCCGAACTTATATTTACCCCCTTTCCCTCTAGGGTTTCTCATTCCCAAATCAACTGTCTTTTTCTCTTCCTCCCCCAAATCCGTTAATTTTCTTATTGATGCTACTTTATGTAATCTTATAATGCCAGCAACGGCGGATTTTCCAGGTTCGGCTGCGGCGGCGTTCGGGCGATCACTCTTGAGCCTCCGACGTGAACAGATACATGCCATGGGAGAGACTAACGAACCTTCCACCCTCTACTTGGAGCTCGAGGCCTTTCAAAAGAAGGTCAACGATCGATTCACCGACCTTTCTGCTGTGGGCTCGCAGGAGCTACTCTCGCTTTCTTGGATCAGGAAGCTTTTAGATGCTTTCATTTGTTGCCAAGAGGATTTTAGACTTATATTGTTTAACAACAGGTCCCTCGCTTATCGACAGCCCTTGGACCGGTTGCTTCACGACTTTTTCGAACGGAGTGTCAAGGCCCTGGACGTATGTAATGCGGTCCGCGACGGGATTGAGCAGATCAGAGAGTGGAAGAAGCTTCTCGACATTGTTCTCTGCGCCTTGGAAAATCAGAGATTTCTTGGAGAGGGCCAGTTTCGCCGCGCGAAGAAAGCGTTGGTTGATTTATCCATTTCGATGGTCGACGACAGGGAGTCCCCCACAGGTCTGGCACACAGGAACCGGTCATTTGGACGGCAAAACCCGTCGTCGAGAGACCAGCACCATCGAACCCTTGGACATTTTAGATCCTTGTCGTGGAGCGTGTCGAGGTCGTGGTCTGCGTCCAAACAGCTCCAAGCAATTGGAAACAATCTGGCGGCGCCGAAGGCGAATGATATTGTAGCGACGAGTGGAATTGCGGTGGCGGTTTATACCATGAGCTCGATTTTGTTGGTGGTGATGTGGTCTCTGGTGGCGGCGATTCCTTGCCAGGACAGGGGTTTACAAGTTCACTTTTCTATTCCGAGAAATTTCCAATGGGCTGGTCCCATAATGTCTTTGCACGATAGGGTATTGGAAGAATCGAGGAAACGGGATAGGAGAAGTGCGTGTGGGTTGTTGAGGGAGATTGATTGGATGGATAAATCGACGAGGTTGATGAATGAATTGGCTGATACAGCTCATTTCCCTTTGACGGAAGAGAAGAAGGGAGAAGTGAGGCAAAGAGCGCAAGAGTTGAGATCGATTTGTGAAGGAATAAAAGATGGATTAGACCCTTTGGAGAGGCAAGTCAGAGAGGTGTTTCATAGAATTGTTCATGGCCGTACTGAAGGCCTCCACTCTCTTGGTCGATCCGGTCATAATGATTCATAATGATTGACCATCATTAATGATTTCGGAGATTATGAGTATTGGAGAATAAAAACAGCAAGGAAGTTCAAGTTTTTCATCTATTTATATATATATATATAAAGAATATGTGCGCGTATGGAGAAGGGGACTCTTTGGAATTTCAGGTCCAGGATGCTGTTCTTCAGCTCGTATTGTTCTTTCTTTGTATAATTGAAAATTCCCGAGTAAATTCTATCTTGGTGGTTGCTGTTCTTTTTGGATCCTGGTTTTGATCCTCTTGTAGGGAGGAGATTTTCAATCTTCTTTTTTTGTCTATACATGTAGGTTTCAACTACAATTACAATTACAGTTACGAGTTGGGGAATGTAATGTAAATGCTGCTGCTTCTGCTTAATTATATTGGTTCCTTTGAAACTTTTGATGGATGAAGGATAAATCAGAAATCTTCGTTCTTCTTTCTTTTTTTTTTTTAATTTTGAAATCTCCTTTCTTCGTCTCTTCAATGTTGGGCCTGCATGTGCCATCTGTACGCATTGACTGATCTCGTAGTACATGAGTTGTCACTGTTCCTTTACCTCTGACATTCTATACTTTCTTTGGAAGAGAGACAATAAGACAAAGAATACCGTTGTTAACTTAGAACATTAATTCATTGATGTTACGTAATAATCTCCTGCCGGAAATTGGAGATTCTGCTTCCATATCTCAATTATATTAGTTTGCTGTTCAGAGACAGGTTCAAAAATGCCTTTCTGATTTGCTTCAGTGTTAAAAGTTTTTTCAGATGCGTTAGATTCTTTATCCTGCATATGACTAGAATAATTCAGTTTGTTAATTCTTCATTCTCAGCTCATGTCCTCAATTGTAGTTTCCATGTGCATCCATGCGGTAGTTGACTTTGATTTGGTCTTCTTTGAAGGCCTTGAAAGTTTTTTCAATTCAAGTCTTTGACCCGTCGAAACATCTACTTCGCAGTTGAACGGTTGAAATTATTCCGTCTTGACTGGTATTTATTACGTATGTGGATCATGTAGATGGTGTAGTAAATGTTCCATTTTCCGTCTTGACCTCTTATAAACATCTTGACTCCACCATTAGATTTATATCATTAGAAGAAAGAAATGATGTCAGGCAGGACAGCCATGCCTTTGCTTATAGGTGAAAACTGAAAATCTTCATCTGCCTGTCTGCAAAGTGGCAACCCATTTTGAAAACTACACACTTTCACAATGCAAGTTGCGATAGCGGTTGTGTGTACCAATCAAGGGTCCAGTACAAGTCCGGGTATAAATTTATTGGTCAGCTTTTGACTCAGATCTTCTTAAAAATAAAATTCTTTGGGAGAATCAAATTCATTTCTAGTACCTTTACCTTTAATATTAATAAAAGAATTACTATTAATAATAAAATAATAATTGAAGAAAACTTTAAAAAATCTGTTACTAATTAAAAATTGTTAAATATAAAAAGATGAGATTTATCAATATATTTACCAATAAAAACATGTTATATTATTAAAACATAGGAAAGGGATATACCTTTATTAAAATCCTTTGAAATTAAGGCTAAAAGTTCAAATCAGAGCTTAACATTTTTGAGTTTAATCATCTTAAGACATAAACTTATAACTTGCTTAATAAAGGTCTAAATTTTTTCGAGTCTGCTTAATTTAAGACTTTTTTGGACGGAAATTACGAAGTTTCATACATGTGGAAGTACCTACAAGAAGTTTTTTACTCTTTTCGTAATAAAAATAAAAGACTATGAGTAAAAGCATAGGAAACTACCTTAATAGAAAAGGTATAATAAGACAATTCTCCATGTTATAAAATTAAAATTTCTTGCAAACGAACATCATTATAACCTCTCCTCTTAAATTTAAGAATGAAAATAAAAGAATAAATTTAAAAGATATAAAAATATTATGCATCAAAATAATTATACAAAAATAGCTAACTGCATGCATAGTATAGGAGGTTAGCACTTTAGAATAGAAGAAACTTTAAAAAATCCTATTATTATTACAAAAAAGGAGTTTATTAAAACTTTTTGTTCAAACCTTATAAAGAATCTAATAGTAACTCTAACCAATCGTTTTCAATTTCCTTTATTCATTCAAATCACAAAATCCTAAATGGTTTTGCACTTAAAGCCAAGTTAGAATAAAAACTAATAATGCATAATAAATAAATCCACAAACTCTTAATAAGCTTGAAAAAGACTCTAATAACTTTCAACCTCCTTCACTAACAACAAACAAATTTCTTTGAAAAATTATTATTATTACTAAACCTTATTTTAATAAGCATATAGCCCTTCGCATAAACCTAATATTTTACAACAAACAAAATATAATGCCACATCTATTTATGAATAGTTTCTTAATATAATATATTAAATACATTACAATAAATGATAATGGCTGCAAATGCTTATAAAACATAACTAGGAACCTCTAACATACTATATTTGAGTTACTAATACTTGGATATTAGGGTTATCAAAGGGATGTGACGATACCAAATTAAGTCATATATGTACAATATACTAAGAGCAATTAGGGTAGAGGAAGAAGAACAAACTATATTAGATAAAAATAATGAACATATACGATGTTGTCTCCCCCCTAACGCTAGCAATTTTCTTACATTTTATAGGTGATTTATCTTATTTAAAAGATAAAAATGGAGAATTATTATCAAACTTAAAATGTAAAAAACTTTCAAATTTCAAATGGTATAATAATATTTTCTTAGTAAGAGTAATGCTTAAAGAGCATTCAAACCAACCCTTTTGGAAGAAGAATTTTCTTGCAAGACTTCACTCTTTATTTGGAGAAAAAATTACAAACAAGATTAACAAAAACCATAATTACCAAGTACCATATAATATATTAAAATACGGAGAATTAAGCAGTTACATTAAAAAACAAAGTTTAAAATTATGTGAAGATATGAAACAATAGAAACAACTCAAATATGAAATAATTAAAACTAACAAAGAATTAGGATCATTATGTGGTGGTAGCAATAATAATAATAATAATAATTAAAAAAAAAGAATCTTGTAAAGGATACAATAAATCTTTAAAATTATAATAAAAATAATAAAAATAAATTTCCTCTTTAGAAACATAGAAAACCCTATAGATAATTGAAGCAAAACCAAAATTGCTAATATAATTAAAAAAATTTCATCTTTCTTCAAATATAGAAATATAATATACTGCAAATAAAATACATGCTTTAATGATACTAACAAGTGAAAATCTAAAAAATTATCTAAACATGAGTAAGAAAATGAACCATTATTATTAGAATCCTTTTCTTTTCCCTTCCTTCCTTCCTAGTCTAGTAGGTACACTTAGATTTAGGCCCCTCATGGTTCCTATCTATGTTCTAACGTACTCAGTAACTGATTCTTCTATTAGGTTTGTCTTTACTCTTCTAGGTTCTTATATTATCTTCTTTTCTGTTTTCCTCTTTCCTCTATATTCTTTTGGTGCTTTCTATTCATTGATTATAAGCTTCTAGGCTCTCCCTTTCTTTTCCTTTCTTCCCTTATCAGTTCTCTTTTTGAATTCTAGTCTTACTCTTGAAACCATCCTAATTCTCAACTACTTCCTTCTTAGGTTTTGGTTAAAAAGGGTATCTAGGTATATCCCCCTTCCTTTTACTTCCTGCCTCCATATTTTTACCATTTTAAAAATAGTTTTTAAAAATATCCTCTCTTTAATGTTATTGGTTTTTCCTTTTCCTACTAAATGACATCCAACTCTGCTACTTTTGGTTAGGCCCTTATTTCTTCTGACATTTTCCTTCCTTACCATTCAGTCCTCTCCCTCACTTCTACCTTCCATTCATATTACCTTAAGCTCCTTGCCTCTCTATTTGGAAAAGGTACAACCTTCCTCGACAAGGACTCCTTACCATCTCCTTATCTTCCAAGTTCTTATCTTCTACCTCTCTAGGGAACAATGGTCCCAGTGAATTGCAAGTCTTTGAGCTTCCTTCTTAATTAGACGTAAGTGGGGGAATCCTCTAAAATTTTCCTCCATTTTTTCCCTCTTCTTAAGAAAGATGACATTAACATAGTCTCACCTACTTTAGAGACCCTTATGGAAAGAGATAAAACTTGGTCTTCTACACTTGTTACTTTTTTCTTAGGAAAACGTTTAACTTTCCCAATCATCAAACTATGGGCTTTTAAATTTAGAAAAGCAAATGATTAGAAGAAGTTCTTATTAATGAGGACATTATCTTCCTATTTAGATTCTTCTTAATCTCTGAGCTTAACAAGTCTTGGAGGTAGGGCCTTGGTACTTCAATAGCCTACCTCTCTTCCTTTAGCTAATGGAAGCCAAGCATTGAAAATTTTAAATAAGAAATATTTACAAATTTGGATAAATTTTCACAAAACTTGTCGGCCCCATGAAAATTTTTCCCTTAAATTAAGCATAAGAACTTATGAAAGAATGCATGAGAAGAATTTGAGGGTATTTTTTATATATAGCCAAAAGGACAAGGGTAAAGAGGACTTTTGGGAGAGGCATGGTGGACATGTCTTCTTGGCAGAAGGTAGCGTGTTTGGGA
>JAOTAY010000006.1:13800261-13814532 GCA_025629805.1 Erythroxylum baracoense
AGCATATTATACTGTAGGGGCATTTTTGTCATTGACACTGTTTTTATGTTCTGTCCACTGCAACCAAACACATTTCTATCCTCAAGGCGGGGACAGTTTTTTCTGTTTTGTCCACCACAACCAAACACCTTACTGTCTCCAATTTTTGTTCTGTTTCGTCTCCAAATTTTCGTCTCGTTCCATCTCCGCACACAGGAGACAGTAACCAAACGCAACGTGAAGAAATATGGAGTCGTTGGCAGCAATATTAGACATCACTTAAGCCAATGTTTATTTCAGAGCGTAATTCTACCAATAGACGTGGAGGACCGAGGGGAGAGAATCTTCCTATACACACTAAAGGATTTATTACGCATCACGAGCATACAGACTGAGTTGTAAGTATCTACACTTTACACTTATATTTTGATTTGTTTACTTTGATTTTTTCAATTTAATTTGATGTGTGAATTTTCAAATGAAAATATGTGTATTATGGAGAATGATAATGTTATAAATGTTTGATGCCATATGTGGCTGTGTTGTTGAGTTACTTTCTTTGTTCAATATGGGGTAAATATTATAAAAATAGAGAAAATTCTACCAAAATTTTTGTAAATTATAATTCACTTATAACATTTTATTCTAATGTAGGAAGAGTCTATAGGGAGGAAGCCTACACCCTGTCAGCTCTTTTTGCACACTTACACTAAGAAGCACGACGATGTGACCTTCATCAACACCAAATGTAGAGAATTAAATGTATGTGAAATTTATGCTTTAATATTAATGCTTAATAATTATCACTTATTAATATAAAAATTGTCTTCTGATATGACCAAATATGAGAAAGCATTCAACAGCAGTCTCAATAGTTTGAAAATGTTGATGAGATTCAAACCTATCTTTATGTAGTGGGTGGTAGGAATCGTCGTGGAAGGATCTTCAGCTTAGGTTCATTTATGAACATATGTTATTCGCAATCCTCGACATCTAGTACAACAACATCTAGTAGGCGGTTCGTATCCAATGAAGTTCATGAGCTTTAGAGCACAGTACAGGCACTGACAACTTAGTTGCAGCAGTCGACGGAGTACATATCCCAACTTTGTAATGAGATGGAAGAGTTGAAAGGGAAGGGCAGTACCTCATCACAACATTCAGAGCGTTCGCATTCACCAAATGAATAGCGTAGTTGTAGTCATTTTGTATGAATTAAATACTTATTGTTGTATATAATAAAGTTTTATTATCAATTAAGATAACTTTACTTTATATTATTAATCAATTTTCTGTTTTAACAAATTAAATGTAGAAACAAATCAAAATATTATCAACAAATAACTAATAACTTTATAAATTATACATCAATCATAACATTATCAAATAAAATTATATACAGGGAAAATTTTATAAAAAATATCAGTAAATTTACTGACAAAAAATAAAAGTCATGGTAAAATGCAGTGAATTTACTAACAGATAACTAACCTCCGTTGGTAAAATGTAGTAAATTTACCAACAGCCCTCAATATCCGTCGGTAAAGTTAGTCGTGAATTCATTGACAGATTGTGGTATTTGTAGGTAAGATTACCATTAGAAATGACATGTCCATCGCTAAATTCACAGACCGAAACACATCTATCGTCGCTAAATTTATCGACAGCTTAAAAATTACTGTCGCTAAATATAGCGACTGAACAGGAGCTGATCGTCGATAAATTTTCTACGAAAACTCTGTACTCTGTCGCCAATTATTACCTACGGTCGTTTCTTCGATGACGTGTTCCGTCGGTAAATTCCGTCGCTAACTTAGTTTACTGATGAAAAACCTTCATATTCTGTTGGTAATTTCCGTCGCTAAATCTCATTTTTCTTTTAGTGTTAATTGATACGATTGATTTGTTAAATTATTTCCAAGACTTGTCACATATTCAAGTTAAAAGTGATGAAACTGATTTGCTTGAGGACAAGCAAATGCTTAAGTATAAGAGAATTTGATAAGTTCTAATTATGTTTTGAGTATGATTTTGGGAGCTTTTTGCTTGTGTATGGATGATTTTTACTTGATGGTACTTAATATAACTTATATTTTGTTTACATTGATTGTTTTAAGCCCCTAATGAAGAAGAAATTTTTTTAAGCAAGTTGGAGACAAGCTAAAGAAGTTTTAGTATGATTTTGGTTTAACATAGGTTGAAAGTGTACCCATATTCAGAATATGTGTCAAACACAACCCCATATTCTACCTTGTATAGGCAATCACACAATTAATAGTCTTGAATAACTTTCCACATGAAGAAACATGACCTAGATACAAACATGTGTTCATGGCCTTTAAGCCCATGTTTCTAAGGTGAATCGTCAAATGTATGATTATATTTTTCCTTGTGAAGGAAGTAGTCAATCTCATAGGCTAAAGTATGAAGATAAACAAACGTGTAAGTGCTTGTTAGAGAACACATTTACTGAATGGACCTGACATGAGAAATCCATTTGGAACATTACTTGTATGTATGTGAAAATTCTTATTGCGATGATTGTATAAGTGATCATTTGACTTAAGGTCTCCAAAGTTATCTTGTATAGGAATTGCTTTGCTTTAATACTACTTATGACCTATTCTAATAATAGTTTATTTAATCGGTAGTCATTGGATATAGCATGAATTGTATGGAGGTAGTTGTATGATCAAAATATGATTCATTACCTAAAGTAATTAGGGAGAATTTTTTGTTCTTCTCAATTATTATTGATTTTGAAAATCCTTGACCAAAGTGAAATGACATTTTGTAAATAGTTTACAAATGTCATTAACTGAATCAATAGCTAATGATAGCGAACTAATACGATTAGACTAAAAAAAGTAGTCATTAATTTCACGCTTTGTCTAATTGGAACATTTTATGATGAAACGATTGAATTATACGAAAAAGTTAGATAAAATTACTTTGACATTCTTAAATATTTAGGTGGTCAGATGCATTGCTAGACACCAATCTGGATCTATGATTATAAATTGTTTAATTAGAGAATTAAAGATCAGTTAAAAGGAGTTTTAATTTATCTAATTCTAATTTTGAATTAGAATTATAATTTATAATCATTACTATCATATTTAGAAACCTAATAGGTTACACATAATGAACACATTGAAGAGAGCAAAGATATTTTTAATCAAGTTGGATTTGATTGCAAAGTTTGAGAAACTTTATGATTAAATATGAAATATTTAATAACTAAGGATCAATATGAGATATTGGATCTTATTTGGGCATAATTGATATTTAATTAGAATTATTTGTAATTTTAATTAAATTTTAATTGAAATTAAATTACTAAAATATTCAAAACTAGTTGTAAATAGACTTAAGCTCTAATGGAGCTAGCACTTATTGCTTAACCCTCTCTGTAATACTATAGAGTTCTCTCAACTTATTATGTGAATATTATTAGAGGCCAAGAACTTGTACGACTACAGTGGTTAAGATAGATCGATTTCGCAAACTGTTTGAGGGAGATAACAAGATTATGATCAAGCTTCGAAATAAAGTACGAATTAAGATTTATGTTTTATTATATTTTAATTTTTAATCGTTTTATAGAATTAAAGTAATTTTGTTTTTTAGGAAATTAAAATATAAAAAAACTTCGTAATTATTCCGTTGTATTCGAGATCTGATCCGATCCCAATTTTCCGGCATAAAGACAAGCCGGTAAAAGGTTGAAGTTAGTTAGTAGGCAATTTATGTAGATAGAGGAATGCATACACCAGAGTTGGTGATTACGTTTATTGTACGCCTACAATATCACATAAAAACCCATCTTTCACCCAAAAGTTGGCCTTCTGATACGGGCACTTCAAATTTCTCCATTCAAGTACATAAAAAATATCCTATTGAATGATTTTTTTTTAGGATAAAGAGAAAGAAGAAAAGGGCAGCAATTGATTGCATAAGTAGGGTCTAAAGGTTTACATAATAATGATTATCATCATCAAGCTACTTTAAACTCATCAAACACAGTACTGTTGGTCCAGACTTGGCCTACTCTACTTTTTTTCTCCGGAGGCCTATTGTTGACTCCTTTTCACTGCAGCAGCAAAATCACGGGAAATAGAGTCACGTAAACTCCATGTAACCCCACTGCCACCTGCAATGCCCCCGAAGCAATTTTAAACACATAACGTTCTTTCAACTGGAGCACATAAAACTTGCCATTTCATTTGTATGCATAAAATTGAATTAAGCTCCATTGTAGTGTATACTCAACAAAGCTTGTCATGTTCTTATTTCTTAGTACTACCTTTAACTTTGTAACCAAAAACAAGCACACGAAATCAAAATGTGATTTTCCAAGAATAAACGTGACACTTGTTTACTTGGATATCTATATGAAGGGAGAAGAACAAATTAAAGTTTATCTATGACGTTAGCTTAAAAGCATCTTAAGTTTCATATATATGCAATCACATTGTTTATTGCATTATAAACTTTTTTTGTTACTCTCATTTAGATGAGATTTGTGGCACCATTAAATGGAAGAGCATTACTAAAAGACATTGACTACAAAGTTTGCACATGAACACATTCATAATACAAGGGAATTTAGCAGTATATCTGTAGATATATAGCATAGTTTATAGTACATAGTACGGTAAGAGAGAATGAAATACCTGTTGATGATTACCCAAAAAAAACATGATTATCCAAAAATACCTGTTGATGGTGGCCAGAGGCTGGCAACGGTCTGATAGTGGTAGAGTCGATTTCATCGGTGGGCAAAGGAACGGCTGGATTACTATTTATGAATGGCATCCCTCCTTTATCTGGCACTACTGTTGTTGGCACCGGACTTGGCGAAGAAGCTGCTGGTTGTCGCGGACGGAAGGGCCATGGGTATGCCGGAGAAGAAGGTATCACACCACCAGAAACCGGCGATGGAACTGGAGACGCCATTGGAGGGAGTTGTTGTGATGGTGGTGGCAGTGACGCTGGAGAGACCTTTACAGCGAGCTTTAGAGATTGTTGATTGCAGGAGTGTAGAGAGCCATTGTGGAACGTGAAGTAGAAAAAACCAGGTCGTGATGGTTGCCACTTTGATTTTCATTTTGATGAACAAGAATATGACTGTTAGTTTCAGTTTTAAGAAAGTTGAGACGTGGAAAAGGGAAGAGAGATATGAAGAAAATTAAGAGTACTATATATGTAGCCATACTTACTAAAATTTCTTTGACAGAACAGTTAAACTTGGAAAATTGAGTAACTACAAGAACTGGAAGACATGTTTAGAATTACGTCAAATCTTTGATTTTTGAGCCATTTCTCGTTGTTAAGGTAATTAATGCTTCTCAGGCTTTGCAACTTCTAACCTTTTTGTGCATTATACAAATACAAACTGAGAATATGAGAGAGGAAGATACCGTATAAGAGGTGGAATTGAGCTTGGTGAGAAGTGTCGCTTGAGTAAAGTTGCAGATGTTAAAGGCTCTTTGGTTCTGGAAAATGTAGAGGTTGTAGTGATACTGGTGTTGAAAAACTAGGAAGAATATGGTAAGAAGTAGACAAAGAAAAAGAATGTTAGTTGGCATCTAAAAAAAAGTAAGAAGATCAGCAGATAGTGGAGTATAAGGACTTACTGATGCAGTCTCCTATGTGAACAACGGGGTTTTTCCATTCTGAAACACCATCTACTAATATTGTGCTGGATTGAGAAGGTTGAGTAAGTAAAGATAAGAGAGGTAAGAGCGAGAGAAGCATTGAAAAAGTCGTCATTCTTGGTTGTTTATGAGAAAGTGATTAAATTAGAAAGAAGTGTCGAGACTTTTAGTGGACTTACTGTTGCTCTTTGGTTCTCACGGACATTAATAGGCAACACGAGAGAGAGAGAGAGAGAGAGAGAGAGAGAGAGAGAACGGATGGTCATCGGAGAAAGTGGGCATGGAAAGACTGTTAAAGTGTCAGGTGTGTTGGGCTTTTGATGCGAAGAGAAATGGGAAAAACATTGGTATCGAAGATTGTGTTGTTTGTTACTTTTTCACTGTAAAAGCTGGAATGATTTTTATTTATTAAGTCCAAAAGAATAATTGAATAATATAAGTGAGAAAATCTTGGACTAGCTCTGGGAAAAAATGATGGGGATTATTATTCTCAAATGATTAATCCTGTGATTCCGATCCTTCAGTCTAGTTATTTTCTTTTCTTGGGATATGAGGAATCATGTTTGCTTTTCTTTCATTTCTCTAAAAGAATTCATCTTTCATTTCTTTGATTTGGACTATGCGACGGTGCTCATGCTCCGATGTCGAAAAGAATAAATAAGCTGTGTAAAGCAGGTCATTTTAGAAACCGAGAACAGGAGCAATGTGCCATCCCAAAAGTCTGTTTAAGAGGTCAAGAATGGGGTGCGGTCCATTTTCTATAGTTAACAAGCTTATGCAAAGAAGTGGCCAGGAATTCCAAAATCCAAGCTATCTATTAAGAAACAATCATAAGCTTCATAAGCCAACCATGAAAGTGGTTGGTCCAGAATGCCACAAGAACATTGCATTCAAATGCCACCCAAAATTTCTTTTTATTTTCTCTTTCTTTCTCTAGATATGGTTTACAGTCATCCCCAGTGCACGATGGCAAGACATTATGGTTGTGGAGAGCATATTCACAAGTATTAGTCGCTCTAGTCCACTGTTTTACTGAGCTTAACTCAAATCAGAACATGTTTCCAAAAAAAAAAAAACGCAAATCAGAACATGAATTATAAAAAGCATAATATATGATGAGTATTACTATTATTTTCGATGACATTATCATTTTCCTCGTTAATCAAACAATGAGTTGATTGAATAAGATATTTGTGCTGCTTTACACTTCTCATTACATCACACTTAATATCATTACAAAAGATAAGGTTAAGGATTATTTGTATATTTTTCAGCCTAAGAAAGTAGAGATAAGTGGAAGAATGTGGAAGGAGTACTAGTTCACTGAAAGATTATAACTTATCGGTATTAAAAATAAACAAATATAGGGTTAACAATTTAGATTTGGAAACTCGAGTTGATTGACTTTTAAATTAGGCTTGGACTTAAGAGGTTTGGCTCGGTTTGACTTAAACTAGGTTAGACAAAATATCCTTATTTTGTTAAAATTTAACCAAATGATGTTTTGTTTCATGGTTAAAGAACCAATCGATCAAAACAACGTTATTTTGACTCTTAAACCATTTAGTTTTTAGGCTACTTGAATTTGATCAGGCTTTAAATAGAAATTAGGCCAAACATAGTTCGTAATTAAGATGTTACCCCTCTAAAAATACAATACTTGAAATTGTTGCGTTAAAAATTTATTTAAGTTTTAAAAATTGTCCAAACACTTTTGGTTAAAAGTTTCTGAAAATATTTAAGGAAATTTTTTTTGCTAAGTCAGGTTTAACAAATTTAATAGTTAGAATTATGACATAAAAGTTTATTTAGGTTTTAAGAATAATTTAAAACATTTACAATAAAAAATTAAAAAAATATTTAAATAGGAAATCCTTTAAATGATTTTTAGAGGTTGATCTTTTTAAAATTTTAAAAAATGGAACACTAAGTTCAAATGTTACCTACTTTTATAGGGCTTCTTAAAAATATTTTAAACATAATTAAGAAATCCATTTCAACACCATTAAATTTTGTTGATAATAATGTTACAGAAAGATTTTAAGGGGATATGGAGAGAAATTAGACCAAATCCGAATGAGTTCATATGCAATAGGGACACCATATCTGATTTTAAGACTTGCGGATGGAGACTCTCAAGTGTAAGGCACAATTAAAGTATCCTATCTTAAGAGACCCTCTCAGATATATCAAAGGAAATCTGGAATCTTATAGGAAAGAAATTTAATAAGGGGATTATTAGGAGCTAATGGAATAAACTTCTTGCTTATGTGGAGGAAGGCAAGGACTGACTCGATACTTAAAAGGAAGCTACCTATGAGTGCCCTATAGTAATGTAGGAAAATGTTATTCAACACAATAATTAGAAGATAAACCCTAAACCATCCAACATGATTAATTAGGAGATGGCTTGGGGTTCATTTAAATCCAACTCTCTATTAGCTCAAAATTAAACCAACCTAGCTCCCCTCTGGAGGAAGTTTTTATTAGTCCAGGGAGGAAGAAAACTGCGAGGAAATGGAGATTTAAACGATTTAGGAGCTAACTAAATTCCTAATGCCATTGTTCACTAAAAATGTTAGGGGCAATAATTATCTTAAAAGTATGTAGTGGAAGATCATATTCAATTAATAAAAACCAATGATAGTTACTGTTTTGGAATCTACAAATCAAATTTGATAAACTTAAGTATTAGATTTTTGTGAGCAAGGAATGGAGTATGCAATTCAACCATCAATATCACCATAATGGGAGGATTCTTTCAGCATTTGATTTATATTAGGCACAAATCCCCCTCAGCATAATGACTAATCAACTACTGCAAAAAAAAGTAAGCTTGATTCAAGGCAATGCTAAATTTCATATGTCACTAAGTATATGGTTCTCACATATCTTACCAGACGAAAGATCTTTGGAATATCCTAAGGGTTGTTCACTCATCTATTACTGTTCTTTAGATAGTTATGGGTAATTTTAATAGTAACTCTAGCTTAAGAAACTAAAACACTAGTCTAAAATATTATGTCAATGACATTGAAGTCATGGATTTGAGATATGGTGGCAACTTCTTCACCTAGTGTTTGCTTGTTTTATGTTATACAATAAGTAAACGAGTCGTATATTATAGTAAAATTAATATCAATCCTATAAAGATTGAGTATAGTCACATAAAAATTTAAATAACATTTTGTCTAAGTTAATAAAAGATTGAATTAACTAAAAATTAAAGTAAACTAACAAAACTTGATGATTGAACAAGTAAAATATAACAAAGAAATTAAGTTACTTAATGATGGAAACTTTGGGATTATTCTATCTTTGTTTTGTCTTCCCTTTACCTTGTGAATTCAACTATGCTTGATCTTATATATCCAAATGTTTTTATTACCCTCTCTTGAGATCTAATCAACTAATCTAACTAAAATAGATAAAAGTTGAGCTGCAATCTCTAGATTTCTCAAAACTACTCCTAGTTACTTAATTGGATTTAAAGCAATCTTAATGATTGTTAAGTCACAATTAAGATCTCTCTTCAATTGCTTATTAACCTGATATTTGTAAGTCTATTGAGGTACTAACTCTCGTTGTGTAACTTCTCATAAATATCTCGATTCCACCTCTCTATTTAAATCAAGTATATGCACAACAAATATCACAAAGCAGTAATATATTGGATTCAGCAAGGAAAAATCTTACAAAACAATTCAAGAATAAAACTCTAATATAGATTTAACAACCTGTAATCATGTTTAAAACACAAATATTCAAATTTGGCATACAAGGTAATGAAATAGAAAAAGAGAAGAGAATGAAATAAACTTGAAGACTTGATCTAAAAAATCTGGAATGTTAAAGTTGATCTTAATGTTTCCACTTTTGATCTTATTTGTGATATGCAACCTTTTTTATTTTTTTTATTTTTTGGTGTCCCAATCGACTTTGAAATTTGCATCCCTTTGTATAGCCTTCGTAATATCCTTTTATAACAAAAACTAGGTTTTCTGGAATATGCACGGTCACTTACACAACCATGTAAATGACCATATATCTCCAAAAACCTCTCAATCATGACTTTACAAAGTCACAGAAGCTTACATCGGCATATACACAGTTGTTTATGTCAACATACACAGGTGTGTATCTTCACATAGGCATAAATAACATCTTTGAAGCTCTACACATTTATAGTGACTTTCATGGACCCTATACACAGCCATGTAACTCCAAGGTTGCTTTTATTCTTCCATTGTACATTTGATTTCACATGAATTCTTACCATTTTGGTATATAAAGGCAATTATCACCTAAAAATACACCTGAAGCATAATAAGTACCACAAATACTATAAGACTCTCAAATACTAAGCAAAACACACTAAAAATGAGTATATAAATATAGTCAATTAATTATTTATCAAACATCCCCACACTTAAATATTTGTTTGTTCCTGAGCAAAACTAAAACCAAAAAATAAACATACAATCATGCAACATTACAATAATGGTTCAATGGAATCAGATCTCCTAAAATTAACTTAACCTCAAACATAAACTATTCAAAAAGTTCCAGCACATTAACTTATTCCATTCATGTCAATTACTTTGATTGGAATACACATATCAATCAAAATATTGATACCCTATTCATGCTCCTATAAAACCTGTAAGCATGCACTCATTATGGAATACACATATCAATCAAAATATTGATACCCTATTCATGCTCCTATAAAACCTGTAAGATGCACTCATTATTATTGATCAACTAAAGAGGTAAATTATCACTAAGTATCCTTTCATGAAAATTCTTGTTATTTTAAAAGATCAGTTTGTTTAATTTTATTACAAGCACCATTTTTTAGATTTTTTTTAACAATCACTTAGTCTTTTAACACGAAGGCAAATACCTTGACATAAATGTCCCATAATTACTCAACTAGGGTACATTTTTTATTTAGCTTGGTTAGAGTCTTGTGTAAAGATTTTTGTGTGTTGTTCTCTCGATTTTTGAATCTTTGTTAATCAACTGAATTATTCCAGGTCATAAACTGAAATTTCAATATAAGAAAAAAAGAAAAATAACAAGTTAATCAAATCAAATAAAATAGAGAAAAAACTAAATAAAATAAAATAAAATGGCTAGTGTAATAAAATCTTGGCTTTCCTAATATTACTAGTCCCTAACAATAGTACTAAAAACTTGATTGATATTGTTTTTATATTAATATTAAAAATTATTATAAGTGCATGATGTAACTGTAGTTAGCACAAGTAAGTATATGTCAATCCCACGAAGACTTTAAGTATTAGTAAATATTCTTTTTCTATTACCTAAATTATGAATCGAATTTCATTTTTTATTTAAATATTAAACAAAATAAACAAACTAAGAATTAAAACAATTCTGAACGCAAAACAAAGGAAAATAATAAGAAGAATCAATATTAAATAATAGTTTCTAGGTAATGAATCCCCCTAAGATTCCTTAAATATTAACCCTTTATCATGAAATTATATTATTGATTATTAGACTGTGGAAATTCCTATATTATGTTTCTCAAGACTATTAACAACTATTCCATCAGTTGATTATCATAAATCTTTCTATTTATAACCATAGGATTGCATTATTGATTTATGAATTTCACTATTCGGTTTAACACTATTCTAGAGGATTTATGTTGGCCTATCTTTAGTTTTACATGCAACTCCTTCCAATTATGGTAGATCTATTCATATAAGAGGATTTTTAATCTTAATCGTATGAATTCAAATCATGCATTAATATTATGGATATATTAGAACAAGAAAAAAATGCATAATTGAATTGGAATAAATCAATCAATATAATTGCATTGAATAAAATATCAAGTCATGTTGTTATCACAACATAAGGTTCATCATACCTAGACACTAAACAAGTTTATTTACTACTCATAAAAAACAAAACCAAAGATAAATCTACAAAAAAAAACTAATAGAAAATAAAGCAGTCATAATTCTAAATATCCCTTTTTCTTCTATTGGCTCTTCTTGCAAAACTAGATTGATGTTGTTATCTAATAGATCTCTTGACGTATTCTTCTTGTTTTCTCATCCCATGATCATAATTGTCACCTTTCTAGGTTTTTTATGACTCAAAATTGCTTAATAACTTAGCTCTCTCTAGTTTGCATCCACTTATGTCTTTTTATAGAAAAAACTATTTTGGGATATACATGGTTAACTTACAAAGGCATATGAGTGATTGTGTATCTCCAAAACTACTTGAATTTGTAACTTCCCACGAGCATTGAGACTTACATAGGAAATATACATAGTTGTTTATATCAACATATATGGGCTTGTATCTCCACATGACTAGAGCTAAAATTATTCAATCTTCAAACATTTATAGAGACTTACACAGTTACTGTACACGATCGTGTAGGTCCTTAGTTTCTTCAAATCTTTGTTCCATGCTATGATTTCATCTGAAATTTTCTCCTTTTGGTCCATGAAGGCAACTATATCCTATAAATGCACTTAGAGCGAATTAACTACCAAATATACATCAAAACTAATAAATTGAATATGGGCATATAATTATAGTCAAATAAGTATTTATCACTTTGGTTTTATCTTTAAGTGTAAAGGGAAAGAGCCTCATCTTGGTTACATCTTTCGTCAACCTATTATATCTGAGTTTGTCACAAATCTCCAAGAAGTTAGCTAAATGAGCATTGGGATTCTTATTGGCTAGTTTATATAATTGGAAGTTGATTTGTAGCATATTCAACAATGTTGGATTTATTTAGAACATATTAGTATGGACTGGTGGCTGTATTATCTCTTATTAATTTACATTGAGACCTAGCCTCATTAAGTCCATAAAGGTTCTTTAATGTTCTCCTTAATTTGTTTCCTCTACCATTGTCGGTTCTATTGCTTCTTGGCATCTCACTTTTGGAATTTCCCTTTTTTACTTGGTAATGTCAGAAGTTTGGATATATTTTATGTTACTTGAACTCCTTGTTGATCTTATGGTCATGAAACTTTAATTAGATAAGAAGAAAAGTATCAAATTCCTTAAGTCACAAGAATTCAAATTAGATAAGATGACAAAATTGTAATCCTCGACAATAGTGCCAAAAACTTGTTTGCTTGTTTTATATTATACTGTACACAAGTCATATATTATAGTACAACTGATGTCAATCCTATAAGGATTGAATATAGTCACCTATCAATTTGAATTAAACTTTGTCTAAGGTAACAAACTAACGAATTAACTGAAAATTAAAGTAAACTAACAAAACCTAATGATTCAATAATAAAAAGATAATAATGAAATTTCATTTACTCAATGATGGAAATTTAAGGATTATTCTATCCTTGTTTTGTCTTCCCTTCACCTTGTGAATTCAACTATGCTTGATCCTAGATGTCTAAAGGTTTTGATTTTCCTCTCTCAGAACCTAATCAAGTAATCCCATTTGAAATAGATAAAATTTGAGAAACTACTCCGAACTACTCAATTTGATTTGAAGCAATCCTAAGGATAATTAACTCACAATTAGGATCTCTCTTCAATTGCTTATTGATATGTGTTTAATTGTTAATACATTTAATTATTTACACTTAGCAATTAATGATATGAAAATGCTTAACATACTCACTTTAATTCATATATGATTTTAGGTACAATTTGGAAGCAAAGAAATTAAAGTGAGTTGAAAGCACTACATTTGGGTAGCTTTTAAAAGATTACTTTTTACTTGTCTTCGTGGAGCAAGAAGAAGAAAATTAAATTGTCTTCGTGGAGCAATAAGAATAAAATTAAAAGACAAGAAGAAAAACAAAATCAAAATACAAAGAAGAAGAATTAAATGTGCTTACTAGAAAAATGAATAAAAAATCAATAGCAGCTGAAGAAGAAAACAACGCATGAGGAGAAAGCCATGAGCAAAACGACAACACTAAGCATCAAAGCACAGTCTACATTTTGCACAGATGACGTCTACATTTCACATAGATGACGTCTGTATTTAACACAGTTATTTGGCCAAAGAGAAGGTGAGTGAGGTTTTAAGTTAGATGTATAGTAGCCTGGGCCATTAAAGTTAATTTGTCACATCAGCTACAGTAAAAAGGAGTGGCGATAGAATTAGAGAAGAGTGGCAGCATAGAGGGAGCTTAGTGCAGCAGAGAAGAAAGAAAAGAAGATTCAATAATAGGTGGAACAAAGAGTTTAATTGTCAAATCGGTGAAAAGTAGCTAGAAAGAAAGCTTGCAACGGTGAGAAGAGAACCGAAGGGGGTTTCAGTTAAGGAAATTTTCATAATGGCTAAGTTCTCGACACCTGTTCAGAGGTAATATCGACACTGACAACCTGGGTTAAGCATTTTTTTGTTGTTTTGTTATTTCTTTCTCTCATTGGAAATTGATTATGTTATCTTATATGGATTGATCGAGTATTTGAATGATGATGATTTTAATGCTTTATTGAATCGTTTTTCATGAAAACCTATTTCTAGAATCAAATGCAATATGTAATCGTTGTATTCTCGATTCATCTGTAGCAACTAATGGTTCCGAATCATTAGAGATAACATAACATAGGTTAAATAATCCGAGCTTGTGTGATTATTACC
>JAOTAY010000006.1:13822646-13833675 GCA_025629805.1 Erythroxylum baracoense
AGCTTGCTGAATTTCCAGATTTAAAGTAATAATTGTGTGTGTGTTATAAGAGGCATTTTGATCATGAAAGTGTTCAAGGATAAGTGTAAAGTACGGTTGATGAATTTGGAATAAATCAAGCTAACTTAAAGGTAAAAACCTGATTGCAAAATAGTAGTATACAAAATATGATGTCTGAATTGTCAAGATTTATAAATAGTTACACACATGGAAAGGTCAATTAAGCATGCATTAAACATGACACATTTATATGTGCATGATTGAATATTCATATGATTGACAAATTGAGTAATGTGTGAACTATATATGTGTATTGCATGACTAAAGAAGTACAAATTGATCGTCAGCATCCAGACATTGCCAGGCCATCAAGGCAATAGCTTATTTGAAGCATACTGTGAGTTAACCTAGATGTTTCTCCCTATGATTGAATTGTTTTTGGTTAACTATCAATTATGGAATAGTTACTTATATGATTGCTATGATTCCAGACATTGTTGGTCTGAGGAGTTTGACACTTGGGACTGTATATGGAAGTGTTTTCAAATTGTATATGTAATATGGAATGTGTACTCAACTGAATATTGAATTCCAAACTCAGGCCTGATGAATATGGTAAATGACATGAACACATTGAATGAAAAGTATTGATAGCATATTATGTGAATTGATGCATTCTATTACATTGATATGCATGATCAAATAAACGAGTTTGTGACTAGAGTGACCAACGTGAAAAAGAGCTTTAAGCTCAGGAATTGTGCATAAAGAGCCACAAGCTCAGTTAATAATGAGTTTTATATCCACAATGAGTACAGGACAGTAAATAAAATAAGCCCGGTATCTACAAAAGATACGGGACAGTAAATAGGTGCTTAGTCACAATAAAGTAAAATAGAAATGGAGTCACATGTGCATTTACATAGTTATAACTTTACACGTATCATATGAATGATTGAGATGAATTATTGGATTGTTCTGAAATGGTGACATTTTGTAAACATGTTGTACTTATTGAAATATGATAAAAATAAAATATGATGTGGGATTTGATACTGAATGAGGTGATATACTTGTTAAACTTGGTTATATACTTGTAACGTTTATATTCTAACTTGAGTGAGCACATCGATGATGGTTCACTCATTAAGTTCGCAAACTCATCAAAATTCAAACGTTGATTTTCAGGTACAAGGGAGTTTTAGCTTCTAAGGCAATCTAGTAGAATTCTAATACTGTCATTTTGGGATCAAGAATGTCTCAGAGGTCTGGTTAGCTGATATTTGAGGAGTTTACTTAGAATGTTTTTAGTTAGATCCCATTTCATATTGTACATTTTGTATGGAGTAGTAAACTCTAAAATGTTATGTAATGTATATACATCGATTATGAATTGTAATGACACAATGTAAGTTTATGTTTATGAATGTAAAGGGAAGATTTAATCATTTTGAATGCTTGTGAAATGTGTAATGCCTTAAATAAGTTAATGTGATTATTCCAACATGCCATTCTCATAGGGTATGTTCTCGAATATCCTCAAGATGTTCGGGTATATGCACTATCGAAGTGGTATGTTATATAGGACTGCCTATCTCTACCAAAAGTTATTATGTAAGGATTTTGTCCTACTCTTATAATGAATTCAAAACAGATTGAACAATTAGCATAACAAATCACTAACTTTTTTTAATAATGAATTCAAAATAGATTGAACAATTAGCATAACAAATCACTAATTTTTTTTAGTCTTACCTGATAGATTAACTCAGTCCTAAGTACTCTCTACACCTACTGGTTGTCAAATATATTTATTTATAAGGGTACAATCAAGGAAATTGATTAGTTGCTAAGGAGACTCTTTTAGGGAGGGTTATAAGGAAAGAATGTGATGGAAAAAAAGTGAAATGGGATGAGGTTTGTAATACTAAACAAGCTAGTGGATTAGGGATTGAACCTTTTTTAATCACAAATAACTCTTATTATTAAAAGAGTTTAAAGAATCCTATCAAACTTAGAGGCACAATAGGTAAAATAAATAAACAACTATTTTATAAAGGCAAGAGCTGGTGGAAAATGAAAATCAGACCAATAACCTCTTAGTTTATAACTCAACTAATGAAAATGAGGGGTATGCTTTATATAAACATTCAGAGTAGAATAGGAAGAGGGAACTTACTTCACTATGGTTTGACACCTGGTACACAACATGTCCCTTGACAAATTCCTTTATAATACAATCTTTAACTCTTCTGTTTCGTTAAAATGCCAAAGTGAACTTGATTGTTCAAAATAACTGGTGGAAAGAGGAATTCATTGATATGTTTGGGCATTGTATGCCTAATTGATAAAAGATTAATTGACTATATTTATACACCCATATTGAGTGTGTTTTGCTTGTTATTTGAGAGTTTTATGGTATTTTTGGTACTTATTTTTCTTTAAGTGTTTTTTAGGTGATAATTTCTTTTATAAACTAAAAAGAGAAGAATTTAAGTGAAATCGAGGCATAAAATGGAAGAATTAAAGCAACTATAGAGATACTTGTTCATGTATAAGGACTGTGTAAGTCACTGTAAACATGTAAAGTTTTAAAGATGTTATTTATGCCTATATAAAGAAACACACCCATGTATATTGACATACAAAAATGTGTATATACCCGTGTAAGCTTCTGCAATCGAGTAAAGTTGTAGCTTAGAAGGTACCTTGAGATACACAATCTCCAATATGGCCGTGTAAGCGACTGTTTATATTCTTAAAAATGTAGTTTTTACAATAAAAGGATATTATGAAGGTGATAAAAGAGGAGGAAGACTTCAGAGTCAGTGTTGACACTAAAAAAAGGAAAAACACAAAGGAGGTTGCACATCATAAAAAAGAAGACCAAAAATGGAAACAATAAGATTAACTCAAACTTTTCAGATTTTCCAAATCAAGGCATTAAGTAAATTTCATTCTATTCTCTTCTTCATTTCATTTCTTTGTATGCCAACTATGAATAGTTGTGTTTGAAGATGATTATGGATTTCTAAATCTATATTAGGGTTTGATTCTTTAATTGTATTGCATAACTTTTACCTTGATGAATTTAATATATTACTACTTTATGATTTTTTTATGCTCATCCTTGATTTGAATCCAGAGATTGAATAAAGATATTTATGTTAAATTGCACAACAAGATTTGATATCTTAATATACTTAAAAATATCAGGTTAATAAGAAATTGAAGAGAGATCTTAATAATGAGTTAATTATCCTTTGGATTGCTTCAAATCCAACTGAGTAGTTAGGAGTAGTTTTCAGAAATCGAGATATTACAACTTAATTTTTATCTATTTCAATAAGGATTACTTGATTAGATCTCAAGAGAGGACAATAAAAGTCTTTAGATATCTAGGATCAAGCATAGTTTACATCATTAGGTAAAAAGGTGAAAGGAAAACAAAACAAGGAAATAAGAATCTCTAAGTTTACATCATTGAGTAACTTCAATTTCATTGTTATCTTTTACTTATTCATTCATCAATTTTTATTAGTTTACTTTAAGTTAGTTCAATCTTTTTATTACCTTAGACAAAGTGTACTCAAATTGTTAGGTGATTACATTCAATACTCATGGGAACAATATCAGTTGTACTACAATATACAATTCGTATACTTACAATATAACATTAAACTTAACAAACAAGTTTTTGACGTTGTTATTAGGGATTACGATTTTAGAATCTTATCATATTTGAATTTTTTGATTTCAAGAGTTTTATAATTTTTTCTTATGGTGATTTTTGGTGCACAGACACAAGAATCATAAACAGCTTAAGCAAATTAGGAGATACATCAATTTCTGACATCACCAAACAAGAAAGAGAAATCTAAAGAAGAAAACTCTAAAAATATATAGATAAAGCAATAGCAAAAGAAGGAAATCAAAGAGGACATCAAAGGAACCTTATAGATTTTATGAGGCTAGGTTTTAATGTGAACCAATAGGGAATCACAAGACCCCTGTCTTAGCCAATAACTTCAAGATAAAGCTAGCCTTATTAAATATGATAGACCCTAATGCACACTTGACAAACTTCTTAGAGATACGTGACACATTTAAATATAATGGGTTATCCGAGGATGCTGTAAAGATGAGGTCATCCCTTTTGACACTGAAGGTGTGGTGAAGTCTCTCAACCCTGAGAATGTCAAAACTTGGGAGCAATTTGTATATGCCTTTTTAGTCAAGTATTTTGCATTAACAAAGACCATAAAAATCATTAAGAAGATCACAAATTTCCAATAAAGTGACGGAAAGTCCTTATATGAAGTGCTAGAGCAATTTAAAGATTTATAAAGAAGTTGTCCACACCACAACTTACTGATGGATTTTTTTGCAAACATTCTATAATAGAGTTAATAGATATATAAAAGGGACTATAGATGCCGTAGCTGGTGGTTATTTGATGAGATAGATGATTGATTCCATACATATCCTATCAGAAGAAATGGAAAATAATAGTTGCCTATGGACCATAGAGAGGGAAAAGCAACAAAATTTCATATAGTAGAGGGAAGTCATAGCTACAATTTTAGTAATATCTTTGCAAGCTTAGATGTTAACCCTTACTAAGCAATTAATCAGCTTGTAGGCCTCTTCTTCCAACCTAATGAAGGTAATATAACAGGAACATGATTTATGTGGGGAAAAAAGCTACATCATCGTTGATTGTTTTTTAGATAGTAATATTATAGAATAAGTCAATTTCATAGGAGCTCAACAAATGGGAGGTAACAATCCATACTCTTAACACATATAGTCATGGGTGGAAGAATCACCCAAAGTTTGCTTAGACTAATAATGAAAAAAATAACATGAGAGCACAACGTTTACCAAGTTTTTAGTATGATAGGTTTGAATCCTTAGAGTCAAAGATGGAAGAGTCAAAGGATATGCTAAGCTCCAAGTTCAATAGCCAAAATGAAAGTCAGAGGAGGATAGAAGCCAAATATGATCAAACAGTGAACATCATCTCCTCTTCCATTCATAGCTTGAAGGTTCAAGTTAGGCAACTTGATAATGCATTGTTAACAAGAAATGTGAGAATTCTCACAAGTAACATGGAAGCCATTCCAAGGGAGCAATTGAAATGAAACAGAGTTGGAAGAATCAAAAGAGAAGGAAGCCACCCTTATAAAGAAGAAAGCCCAGAAAAAGAGAAGGATAAAAACAAAGATAAAACTTATGTGCCATCACCACTATATACTCCAAAAATCCCATTACCAAAAAGGTTGAAAAATGGATGCACAATTTTCCAAATTATTAGAAAAGTTGAAGAAGTTGCAGATCTTCTTCTCCTTTTTGGAGGCTTCAGAGAACATGCCCAAGTATGCCAAATTCCTCTAAGACATCTTAACTAACAAGCATACTTAGGAGGACAATCAAATGTTGTAGCTTTATAATTATCTATCACATCCATTCAAAGTTGAAAGATCCTATGAGTTTCACTATTCCTTATGTATTTGGTAATCTTGAATTTTCCAAATGTTTAGGCAAATTAGGGGCTAGAATTAAATTAATGCCTTTGTCCATTTTTAGAAAATTGGGACTAGGAGACAAAAGACTAACATCTATACTTATCCAGTTAGCAAACTAATCAATTAAGAAGTTATTTGGAATGGTGGAGGACCAATTAGTTAATGTGGGCAAGTTTATCATCCCGAGTGAATTTGTTGTCTTAGATTTTAAGGAAGAAAAATGTCTATTGATTCTTAGGAGGCCATTTATAAACATTGAAAGAGCATTAATTGATGTGCATGAGAGGAAACTAGTTCTTAGGATTGCTAATGAGCAGGTGGAGCTTAGTATGAGCAAAAAATTAAAGAATATAGCAAAGAGGAGTCTTGCTTGAAATTTGTTGTGGTTGATGAATGTGTAAAGGAGAAAAAGGAGGAAATTGATAAAGAAATTGATAATGTCATGGATAAAAATTGATCAAGTGATTGTGGAGGAAGAGGAGTTGGGTGAGATGTCAAAACAAGAACGGTTAATGCAAACTAAAACACCTACTCCAAGTTCTACTAAGAGACTACCTACCTTGGAGTTGAAGCCTTTACCCAAAAACCTTAGGTATACATTTCCAGGTAAGGGCCAAACACTACCCATTATCATCTTAAAGCAGTTAGATTCGGAACAAGAGAAGAAGGTGGTAAAGATTATTAAAGAAGAGAATGAGATAAAAAGGATGGAAAATTTTAGACATAAGAAGCATGAGTCCTAATGTGATGATGTATAAAACTTTAACATTCAAAAGATGAGTTGGTTGAAAAATAATGGCACTAAAATGATCAAACTGGTGACCTTAAAATTAACATATTATACTTTAGTTAGGTTTTTCGTAACTTCATGTTTGATAGTTCTTTGTTATTTTATGTTTTAGTTTTATTTTGTAGTGAGTTGAATGATGGATTTCATAATTTGAAGTGCATCCATATGTCATCTCCAATTTTGTCACCTACACATTTACCATAAGTACTATTGCCTTTCCTTTTTATTTTAGTAGTTATGTTTTGTTTATGATTTCATGTTGTTTTCTACATTGAAGACCATGTGTTGTTCATGTATGCGAACATATATGCACTTGCATATCATTTGTTGTGTGAATTTGCATTTGCATTATGTTTGTTATTTGCATTATGTTAGTTTTTTATTATGCTAGCATTGTATAAACATTTTGTTACCTATGAATGCATTATGTGAATGTGTCATTGGCATAAAATTGAAAGGAATTAACTTATCTATAAATATTATTATTTAATTTTTGAAGAAACATTAGGTTGTAAAGTTTTTTTAAAGCATTTTAAAGATAAATATGCATGTTGATTAGAATATTGTACTTATTATATCAATTTATAACATTTGTTTATTAACACTTATAACTAAAATCATTTAAATTGGTAGACAATGTTTATATTTTTTCATAGGAATCACTAACTAAGGAGAAGAGATGTAGGTAAAAGTTGAAAAAAAGAGACAAAAAAATGTGATACAAATGTGTTAAACAAATTTCCTCGTTCATTGACCCATTAAAAAGTTGGGAAAAAATAATGCTAATAGCTAGTTGTGACTTATGATATAGCTAAGCAATCAAGGGCATTCATAACAAAAAAAAATTCTTCACTTCAAAAAGATAGAATGACACTCAAACCAAGCTTGATAAATATTATTTTTAAATAAAATAAAATTCATGAAATTCATGTGAAATGTTAAAATAAATTTTATTAATGGGTATTTAGTGATTGCCTACCTCTTTAATTGGTATCTAAGAATAAGTGGATGCTTACAAGTAACACAGATGTATGAATCGGTGTTGATATTTTAATTGATATGTATATTTAAATCAAGGAATTTGAACATGCATGTAATAACTTATTGTATTGGAACTTTTTAAGTAATTGACATTTATAACTAAGTTAATTTCATGAGCTTTGAAGTCATTGTACCATTATTGCATTGTTGCATGATTGTGTGTTTGTTTGTTTTTTGGTTTTAGTTTTGCTCGAGGACAAGCAAAAGCTTAAGTATGGGGATGTTGATAAATGATTAATTGATTATATTTATATATCTATATTCAATGTGTTTTGCTTGTTATTTGAGAGTTTTATGGTATTTTTGGTACTTATTTCGCTTCAAGTGTGTTTTTAGGTGATGATTGCCTTCATAGACCAAAAGGAGAAGAATTCAAGTGAAATTAAGGCATGAAATGGAAGAATTGAAGCAACTCTAGAGATACATAATCGTGTAAGTGATTATAATCATATGGAGCTTCAAAGATGTTGTTTATGCCTGTGTGAAGATATATGCCCATGTATGTTGATATACACAACTATGTATATATCCATGTGAGATTCTGCAACTTGTGAAGTCGCGATTAGAGGAGATTTTAAGATACATAGTCATTTACATGGTCATGTAGGTGTTGTGTGTATTCCATAAAACCTAGTTTTTGCTATAAAAGGATATTATGAAGACTATAGAAGAGGAGGGAAATTTTAAAGTTGTTATTTACACCAAAAAGAAGGAAGAAAAACATAAAAGGGGTTGCATATCACAAAAAAAGAAGATAACAAATGAAAACATCAAGATTAATTCCAAGTTTCTAGATTTTCTAAATCATGGCTTTAAGCCAATTTTATTGTCTTCTTTTCTTCTATTTCATTACCTTGCATTCCAAATATGAATAGTTGTGTTTTGAACATGATTATAGATTGCTAAATCTACATAAGGGTTTTATTCTTGAATTGTTTTGTATAACTTTTACCTTGTCAAATTCAATATATTATTGCTTTGTGATGTTTTTTATGCTCATACTTGATTTGAATCAAAAGATTGAACTAAGATATTTGTTTTAAGTTGTAAAAATAGATTTGGTATCTTAATAGACTTACAAATATTAGGTTAATAAGCAATTGTGAGTTAATTATCCTTAGGATTGCTTCAAATCCAATTAAGTAGTTAGGAGTAGTTTTGAGAAATTGACATATTGCAATTCAGATTTTATATATTTCATTTGCAATTGCTTGATTAGATCTTAAGAGAGGGCAATAAAAATCTTTGGATATCTAGGATTAGGCATAGTTGAATTCATAAAGTGAAGGGAAGACAAAACAATGATAGAATAACCCTAAAGTGTCTATTGTTGAGTAACTTCAATTTCATTGTTATCTTTTACTTATTCAGTCATTAAGTTTTGTTAGTTTAATTTTCAATTAACTCAAATCTTTTTTTACCTTAGAAAAGTGTAATTTAATTTGGTAGGTGCTATATTACGATATGGCATAAAATTAGCAAACAGTAAACTTAAAGTTATGAAAAATCTATTGAGAAACTAGTATAATCACCTGTGGACTAAGATCATCTAGGAGAAAAAAAGTGCTTTAAGTATTAACATTCCTATGATTGACATTAAAGATGAAACTTGTCACCTTGGATAAGCTCAACTTCCTTAATAATCCTAATATATAGGAAATTATGAAAAAAACTTATAGCTTATTAGCCCTTAACTATCCTAGGAACAAGGCTTGCTAAGCAATGGCTTTAGGATGCATAATATATGTTATTTGAAATGAAATGAATATAAGAATCTTTTAAGAGTCAATAAAATAGGGGACAAAGCCAAGATGGACCTATTTGCATAGAATAGGGAATAATTCATTTTGTAAAGAATGGATTACAATTATGGCCCCTCCCTAATTTATGTATGGAGATTATGAAAGGAAGAGGGAACACTAATGATCATCATTTTAGGAAATGTTGAGATAGTTATATACTACTAAATAAGGAAGCTAATTGATAGGATTCCAAGAGTCCCGAAGTATTGTTTCTAAAAGTTTGTGTTTATGTATATTGGACTTTTATGGCCCTTTATTTAATTAATTCAATTGTTTTTATCATTCATATATATATATATATCTCACAAGATTCCTTTCTAATGCAAGATAACCTTATATATGAATTTTTAATAATTGTAGTGAAAAACACAAATATATATCTTTTGTAAGTCATGATAAATAGTGTTCCAATAAAGATTAAAATATACTTAATAAAATTTTAAAATTTCAAGATATTCAAAGTAGCTTAACAAAATTATAAAGTAATTCCAATTAAGATAATGAGAAATTAAAAGAACAAATTATTAGATGATAAATGATAACAATGAAAATTTCAATTTGTTACATCATAAAATATCATACATAAGAATAATATATAGTTGAACAGTCATACTTAGTCCTTAATTAGTAATTTTAGAGGTCAATCATACTTAGTCCTTGATTATTAATCATAATGTTTTCACTTTTGTTTTGGAAAATTGTAAAAGGACAATTAGATGGATAACAATTGCGAACCAACCTCTAACTTTGAAGTTGAAGTTGTAATAAGTTTGGATTAATATGAATATAATTAAATATGAAATATGTTATTGAATGAAATTAAGCACACAATCCATCACATTTTACTATAATATTTAACTATGATTATTAACCCAATAATTAACTTTTTAAACAATCAATGCCAAATAAATATTCACAATGCAATATAAAATATTCTAGCATGTATGTTATTATATACAAATAAGTTTTGTATTTCATATATTGTATTTAGTTGTATTTTTATATGTTATCTTAATATATTTAAAATAAAATGAGATTATCTCATTTAAAATATTTAAATTATAATTAGGAAATGAATCAACTTAACTGCAAATTATATTTACTAAAATGTATTTTATTTTAAAATATGAGTATTCAACTTAAAACTAAAGCGAAACATCAAGTGTATGTATATTTAATCATAAGAGGATTATTTTATATATCTAATAAAAATAAATTTTCTCCTCATAATAAATAGTTTTAATTTGTAGTAGATTTTATAATAAGGAGAACAGAAGAGAAGTAACTAATAACTCTTATGTTCTAATTCATGGTTATGTATGGAGACATTAATCAGATTGATTGATCATTCTATAAGGAAATAAGAGAATTTCAAGTTCCAACACAAGTATAAGAAGTTGAGAATTTTTAACTTATCTTTTGTAAATGACCTACTTCTCCTATTTAGAACTAATGATAACTTAAAGAGCTCTTTGATTATTACTCTCTAAACATTCAAGGAATTCTTTGGCTTCTCTATTAATAACGTTAATAGTTACTTGCTTGTCTCAAATGGAGCCAATCACCTTGTTAGATAACTAACTAACTTGTCAGTTATAAACTTAAAGAATCCTCCATTTACAACTCTTGTTTTACCTATGATAACCAAAAGAGCAAGTTATATAGATTAATTACTATTGATTAAGAGAATTCAAAGGAGAATTAAAAATGAGCGCAATACATGCCTATCATTTGTTGGAATTGTTTATCTCATTAATTTAGTTATCAACACCATGCATATATACTAGTCCCCTCATATCCTTTTTTTCTAAAAAAACTTAATCAAAGCAAATTAAAAAATATTTGGATGATTCTCTTAATCAGGGGAC
>JAOTAY010000006.1:13838249-13855832 GCA_025629805.1 Erythroxylum baracoense
AAAAGCCAAAGGAAGGAACGGATGCGTGGAGGTCCCTTCCATTGCCAGATGGTCGTCCAGACGCCATGGGCCGAGGCGTCTGCCTGGCCCGTGGTCAGGCTGTACGCTGAAGCCACAGTGAATTGTCCTGTGTCAGAGCAGCCCCAGATAAGTGTATCGGGCCCAAGCGCAGGCCTAGGTGGAAAGGTTCCCGCTATTAACCGGCAAACAGACGAGGGGAGGTAAGCTTGAATGACATCCCAATTCCACTGTCCGTTGACTGTTTGCTTTGGCTTCACACAACTGTAGCTAACTAGTACAAGACTATCGGTCAAAGCATCCGATGCCTTGGACTTTTTTTTACTTGGATTTGTCTTGGATAGAGGAATCCGAGAAAAACGGATGTCATTTGATCTGCCCTAGAAATTAATTAAATAGGAGACAAATAATTACTACGGATACACTTGTCGCTTCTGTGGGGTCAATGTTTTGTGGCAGAAGCAATAATGTATATTAATTTCAAATAAATGAAGAGAAAATTATTGAAAGATATTAACTGATTGATATCAAAATGCTTTGTTTATTGACCTCAACTATTGACTACATATTTGAATGATTTTCGTCTGGTGGTTAGTAATGCTTTGTTTTGCATTTTTTAATCCCAATGATAACGTTGAGTGTCAAATTTGTTCTTTAATAGATCAAATTCATGACAAGTTTTTTATCAAACAAAAAAAAGGAAATGAATGCACAGACTGGAGTACCCCCAGTACTAGTTCTTCAGAATGTTTGCGGCTTTACCCACGTTAATGGTCCTTGAAACTGTGAAGAAAAAGGAAACTTCGATTATTCTTTTTCATGTATTTGTTACAAGTTTTATCTAAAACGTGAATTCTCCTTTGTTATTTTGCTAAATGGAGTTGATATACAGCAAGAAGGCATTTTTATCACAATCCACGCGGAAAGTTCGAACGAGTACTAATTTTACGACTAATTGTACTTCTATTTGAGTGGTATCAAATTCAATACGCTCTCTCTCTTTATATATTTTTAAAATAAAAATATTTGTATCTATATAATCGTAGGGATGGAACTTGGGCGTCCAGCCCAGGTTGACTATAAAGATTTAGAATATTTTGCAGCTCACTGCAACTGGCCTTCAAGATTCTAACTCAGAATATATTAAAGAAGGACTATAAGAAGATAAGAAAGAAATTTTAAGAAAGTTATCGAGTATTGAAAGAAGGATTGCCATTACAATAGACATATGGATAGTTAATAATCAAAAGAAGAGCTATATGGCAGTGACAACACATTATGTCGACAATGAATAAACTCTACATAATAAATGTTTGAGGTAATTTATATTCTTTAATAGTGTTATCATTTACTTTTTTATTATCTTATGATTGGTCATATTTGTATATGGAAGGTTCATTAACATGTCGGTGCCACATACAAGGAAAATGTTGAAAACTATGTTGGGAGACTGTTTGATATATTCGAATATTGACACCAAATTGTCCACCATAACAGTCAACAATTGTAGCACAAATGATGTTATTATTAAAAAGTTGAAGAATAACATAGAGGTTGGGAGCTTGTTGGTTGGTAAAAGTTATTTTATATACGTTGTTGCAAATATTCTGAATTTAATTGGGAAGGATGTGTTGGAGATGATAAAGGAGGCAATATATTTGATTTGAAACAGTGCAGTTTATTGGAGTGTGACACCTAAAAGAGTTGAGAAATTTGAAGAAATTACACAACTACTATGCATTCCGAATATGAAAAACTTAGATTTCGATTATCCAACCAGATGGACCTCAACCATTAAAATATTGGAGTCGATAATCTAATATGTTGAGACAAAGCGATTTGTAGTACACTTTCATGCCTATAGAAGACCCCTGTGAGTTGGCTAGAGAACATTTCACAATGTTAGAATTATTTTATGCTACAACTAAATTATTCCTGGAAACAAAATATCCAACTTTTCACGGTTGCTTTAGTGCTATGTGTGAGATAAAGAAAGCTTTACCTGATTGGATGTTTGATTCCAAAAAGGTTATTTGGGTTATGGCAGAGTAGATGATGGAGAAGATGAATTCTGATTAGTACATGGTAGGTCATACTATTACATTCACATATGTGTTGGACACAAGATACAAGATGGAGGAGGTTAATTTTATATATAATTTTTTTATGGTGATTGAGCTCAAGAGCATATAGATGTCATTAAACAATTATTGTATGATTTGTTTAATAATTATTAACTTAGAAAGGACAAAATTCTGGATTGAGATTGCAGTAGTTGAAGTTGTTCAACTCTAACTTCAGTTTCAAGTTTAGGCTCATCTTCTAAAATCATTTTGTTACTCTCACTTACAAAATTCATGAAAGAAAAAAGGGCTAGGACTTTGTACAATATGATGTAGTTTGATAAATAGTTGACGGTTGATTGTGTAGTCAAAGTTGAAGGTGTTCGATTGACCTATTTCGGATAGTCAATATGGTAATAAACCATAAGGGCATATCATAGCTATAGCTAGTACCGACAAGTATGAGTCAATCTTACGAAGACTATGAATACTAGTAATCACTCTTCCCCTATTATCTAGCCTAAGTATTGATTTTAGATTTTTAATAAAAAGAAAATAAAACTAAACCAATTAAAGAAATAGGAAACAATAATGAACAAAAAGATAGTAGAATTCACTTAAAAAACTATCGTTGTAAGAAATTTGTATATATGTTCGAATCCCCTTCAACCTTTAACAAATTAATCTTTTATCTTGCAATTACTTTATTGATGTATTGGCCCGTGCAGATTGTTATGGTATGCTAGTAGCTGACCTTGAGTCTATTAACAACTAATCTTAAGGTCTCTAACCGAATTACTCAGGTTAAATCTTATAGGATTGCATTACTGATTTATAAGTCCCTCTATTAGGTTTAACCCTAATTTGAAGGATTTATGCTATCCTATCTCTAGGGTTACAATCAACTCCTTCTAATTATGATAGATCTATTCATACTAAGATTTCTCAATCTCTATATATAAAATCAAATTATCAATAAAACACTTAATCAGATCACAATAATCAATCAAACCAATTGCATTAATAAAGGAATCAAATCATATCAACGTATTAGCATAAGGTTCATTTAACCTAAATACTAATTGGATGTTTAGTTACACATAATTGAACACGAAATCAAACATATATTGAAAGAGAAACAATTAGGAAACAACATATTTATAATTCTAAATCTCCTCGATTGTCTTCTATCGAGTATTCTTCTGATATGGAGATATGATCTTGTATTTTGATGGATCTTTCTTAGATTTCTTTATGTTTTCTGCTTCTTTGATACCAAAATTGTCCTTTTTGGATGTTCTTGGAAGTCGCCTCCCCACTTCTCCTGCTTTTATTTGCCTTTGAAAAGTTGAATTTATATGAAAACCTAGATTTTTGGGTTATGCACAGTCCTGCATAAGACCATGCATTGGACCGTGCATAATAAGAATCTACCGAGTCTCGCACTTTTGCACGCCCGTGCACTCCTTGTAGATTGCTAATTTTATGATTTAAGTCACGTTTTTACCCAAATTCTTCCCCTTTAAGTCCATGAAGGCAATTATCACTAGTAAACACATGGAGAAAATTAAATACAAAATAATTGATAAAAGTATAAAATATCAAGCAAAATACATCAAATATGAGTGATGAAATATAGTTAAATATCCATCTATCTTTTTAGTTTGATGTATTACTATGATGGAAGAGTTGTGGAAATAAAATTTTGATCATGCAAATAATTGTATGAGACCTATTAACAATTCCATCGTCTATGTTGTCTTATAGTCTACTTTTAGCATTGGTGGTCAAGTTATGAGTCCTCATTGTGCTTAATTTCATCTTCGTACTGTGGAAGCCCTTATGTGTGCCTGAAGTTGGTTAAAAGATGAAGATATTGAGGGTAAACTCTTTTCTTTTTAATATATCAATTTCCCCTATTATTTATATTATCTTACCTTATACTTTTTTAATTTGAATATTAATACAATCATAGGTATTGGTACTAAGGTGACTAGTCATAAACATACTCGTACTCATCAATCAATTGAACATTATTTTGTTAAAATATTCAATGATGAAGGTATATTTAATTATTTATTGAATATTACCATCTGCTTAATATTCATTTAATTTTAATATTATAGTATTAAATATAATGTTTCTATATACAAAAGAAGTAGTGCAAGCTATTGACGATTGTGACTACAATGATTAGCTGCTTTCTTTAGTCTCCACTCTCCATTCGCACAGTTCGAGTCCAGAACATTATTTCATGATTTTGTCTTGAATTTTAATAAATTTATCATTTAAAAAATTGGATAATCATTTTTGTAAATTATTTCATCAATTAATGAATTTTGTTCTTATCATCAATTAAACGAATTTCTCTCTTTATATATATATTTCATTTCCTATAATCCTATCCTCTTTTATTAATGAATTTGGTTTGATCTTATTCACTTTTGAAATTTTTATTTTTATTAATCAATTGAAAATTTGAAATTTGTAACTTCAATTATTTGAATTTCTCACCTTATATATAGTCTTTTTTATTTCCTTTAATCTTATTCTTTTTTATTAATGAATTTGGTTTTACTTTATTCATTTTATCAATATATGCATGTTTATATATTCATCCATTATGGAATCTAAATTTTATTAATCATCTAAAAATTTCAAATTCGTAAGTTCAATTAATTGAATTTCTCACTTTATATATAATCTTTTCTTTCATTTCCTACAATCCTATCCTCTTTTATTAATTAATTTGGTTTAATCTTATTCATTTTATCAATATATGTACATTTTATGTATTCATTCATTATGAAATCTCAATTTTTATTAATCAATTAAAATTTATAACTTCAATTATGTAGATTTCTCACTTTATATATAATCTTTGTTTTCATTTCCTATAATTCTATCCTCCTTCATTAATGAATTTAGTTTCATTTGATTCATTTTATCAATATATGTACGTTTTATATATTCATTTATTATAAAATATCAATTTTTATTAATAAATTGAATTTTTCATTTTATATATAGTAGCAGTTTATATCAATAATTTGATGCTTTATTCAGTATCTGAATTTCATTATCAATTATAAGTGATGATCTGAAAAATGGCCAAAAGCCATGCAATTAGAGCCATCTACTTATATGCATGTATAATATACACCTGATTCACCTCTTTGGAATTTACTTTTTATGGAAATTGTAGAAGATGGTGTTTGGAAAGAAACTTATTATTTCCTTATTGCATAGTACTTGACCCATTCACTATAGCAGCTCTTAAATACATATTAGACTAATAAACTCTGCAACAAACAAAGTCTGATAATAAATGTTATTATTAGAATAATGGCCTATACTATAAACAACGCCTGGGTATTATAGGATTAGAAAGAATTGAACTGGATTACAATATTTATTTAAAGTGTAAAGAAGTAGAAATGTTTTGTTAGTATATAGTTCAATTGCATTAGCTATTTGCTTTCGATCTAAGACAAGTAATATAAATACTATTTATGTAATAATTCTTTTATTGTAAACAGAATTGAAGTTAACTATAAATTTTAAATTTACACTATGAAATTTAATACAACCTTCAAAAAACTTAAGATACTCACCTCTTACTTTATGAGAAAACTATAAAAATAAGTAATCAACTCGCTTATATTATTCTCAAAATTTAAGAAATTAATTAATTTGTCTAATAAATAGAGGTGTATTACTACTCGTTTTGGCAATACGGGTTTGAAACTTTCTTTTAAATAGATACCTAAAAAGGAATATCCTAGAGCAAAATCATTTAGCATAATATTCTTCCTCCATAGGTATCCTTCCTTCTATAGCTTATTGTTAGAAATTAGCTTAATACAACTGCTAGATTTTCTTACCTTAACATCAATAGAAGCTGCACTCTATGTTCTACTCAAGATGAATATAGAAATCATCTATTTTTCATATGTCAAGTTTATAAGTTTATTTGCGAACAAGGGAAACTAAAATGCTTACTGAATGGTTATGATAATTCTATTTCCATCATTATAAATTGGCTAGTCACACAAGACTCTACTCCTGTGATGAACAAATTGATTTACTTCCTAACTATAGGATTATGTGTTCAAACAATCTAGAAAGAAAGGAATGCGAGAAATTTTGAATCCAAATGCAAAACCGTAGATGCACTTATCATTGAAGCTATAAATAGGACTCGATAAATTATTTTACTGAAGAACATTGTATCAAATAGTAGTTCCACTATACTATGTTCATTGAATATATAGGTCGTGTGCTATTTACATACTATATGTTCTCTTTTTTGTTTTAGGTATATCCATTGTGCTACTTTGCGTTGAGGTTTTATCTTATGAACATCCTTTGAGGATGTAAACTTCTGTATTTATTAATTCATTCCTTCTTTCTTTTTCAAAAAAAAAAGGACTATCCTTGTACCTAACTAAGATAGTTAAAGCCTTTTAATTAAACACTTATATTAAAGGAAATTCCATAAACAATATTATTCTAATTAAGTTTCTAAAATCATCCTAAATGATATTATTCTACAAAATAATTGTAATGACTCAAATTTGAAATAAATTGGAATGGAAAATTTTGAAGATTAAACTCATATTTTTTGGCAGGGGAGGGGTTAAAGTTGTTTTTTTTTCCCCTTTTTCCCTCATTCTCCAACCTATAAGTGTTTATGGTCGGTGAGAAGCAGAGATATATGGTATACTATAGAGTGCAGAAGTAATTAATGTTTGAAAAGCAGTGAATGTTAATTGGATCTAAAAGAATGTAGAACATGATAAGTATTTTGTACTTTCCAAAAAAAAGACAAGTATTTTGTTAGAGAAGCATAATACACAACGATAAACCAACTTGTTAGTCCATGAGTCTTTAAAATACTATCATCGTTTCTTTAAAGCTATTTGGAGCAGGATTCTTCACCTAATCTCAATGGGCAACTTTATGCATAATTAGGAGCAAACATTGAATCGAATCATTTGCCATTCAAAAAAGAATATGCCCAATGGTACAATTATTAAAGCTACTTTTACTACTACCATTTATACACTATAATAGGAAAGGAATATCATAATTTATACACACAAGGAGGAAAAGAAATAACAGTTAGTAAACAGGACTATAAATTGGAACAGAGTAACTATTGTTGCAAAGAATGTCTAGCATTCCCTTTCATCAGATATGAAAAATAGATCACATTTATAAGTTGAAGTTAGTATCAATCTGATTCTTCTTTTTGTACAGTTTTCAGTAACTATTTTTTGTAACTAATTGTAGGCTAACTGCCTAGTACTCACAGTGATGTTGTATTAGCTTCACATATAGTTAATGCAATTCATTAATTTTTCAAAAAAAAAAAGAGACACAACTACTTTGGAATAAAATTATGTACCATTCCAAACTTAAAAGTGCCAAGAATTCATTTTCTTTTTAGTATATGAGAAGTCTTCAAAAACTGTTTATGCTTTTCTTTTATAAGGCAAAGTTTAATAATTACTATGGTCCAGCATTGTTAGCCATTTCTATGTTTGAGAAGAAAATTTTAAAAGGGTTTTTGTTTTAATATCAGTTTCATGTCTCAATAAGATTGCATACTTAACTAAGATAACATACTATAAATGTAATATGTGATTTTAGTTGTTAGATCAAAAATTGTCCTAACAGTTAGTGAAATTTTTATTTTATATCAAACATATAATATCCTTGGAAGATATGATAAGTAGAAAGATAAAACCAAAGTAGTAACTTATTAATGTACACAAATATTCCCTTAGCATTCTTGGCTTAATTAAGACCATCATATCAACATGAACAAACATTTATACATAGAAATTAAATATAGATGCTTGTAATAATATATATTTTAGGGATCATATTCTAAAGGGAAAATTTTCTAATCAATATAATGAATTAGTAAATTACAAAGAAGTTAACTTTTAGGGATTGTCTCCCTCTTATAAAATCAATTAAGAATAGAATTGCTTGTTAGCGAAATCATTTACTCTTTTATACTAGAAAAGTGTAACTCGTCTCCTTAATCCTCTCTAATTTGTATATTCATTAGAATTTTCATTTAATTCTTCTTAATAAGATTAACAAAGAGGTAAAGAGAGTGTTTAATAATTTATTATGGTTAGGATATGTTAATAACTCTATTAGAGATAAAGTTAAGTGGTTTGACCAGTGTTGTCCTAAGTACAAACGGGTTTGAGTTTGGTTTTTGTCAAGTTAATGAACTAAATATTATTTTCAAGATAGTATAGAGGTTTTTTAGTGATATAGAGGTTATTTAGTATAAGCTTTTAGGGATTAAGAGTTAGTAGAGAACATTTATGGTCACCAATGCAGATGTTAAGATAAAGAAATATGCTAAAAAATTTTCCTAAAAAATTGTTAGGAGATGGTGAACATACATTGTTTTATTTTGATTTTTAGTGTAATTTATACCTTTTTACTTATGATTTAAACTTAATAATCTAAGCATTCATATTCCTCTTAAAGCTAATTTGGAAGAAATCATTAATGAAGGAATATGGTTCTGTAACTCGAGGGACTTGTCTATCACTAAAGTTAAGCTAGCAGGGAACAATTTTGATATCCTTGATTTAACAAATTTAATGTGGCATAATTCAAACATCTTCACCAAAAATCTTGCTTGGAGATTTATAGACCTTAATTTTATAAGCTAGATTAGGCCAATTTTGTTTAGGAAAATCTTTACTCCCAAACCTCCTTTTATCTTATGGTTAGTAGAGCAAAGACTCAGACCAATTATATATGTTATATTAGATTTTTCCTTAATCCATTCCCCACTAATTTTTCCAATGCTCCTTTTGACAAACTCTTTATTCAAAATCTAATCAGAGATAGTGAACATACATGGTTTTTTTTTAATTTTTAGTGCAATTTATACCTCTTCACTTAAGATTTGAACTGAATACTCTAAGCACTCATATTCCTTTGAAAACTAATATGGAAGAAATCATTACAGAAGAAATATGGTTCTGTAACTCGAGGGAATTATCTATCACTAAAGCTAATCTAATAGGCCACAATTCTGATATCCCTGATTTCACAATTTGATGTGGCATAATTCAAACATCTTCACCAAAAAGTTTTGCTTCGAGATTTATATACCTCAATTTCATAAGGTAGATTAAGCCAGTTTTGTTAAGGAAAAACTTTACTCCTAAATGTCCTTTTATTTGCTGGTTAGTAGAGCAGCATTGATCAAGAAATAAAGATAGCATTAATAGAGCCTCAGATCAATTATGTATGTTATGATATATTTTTCCTGAATCCATTCCCCACTAATTTTTCCAACGCTCCTTCTGACAAACTCTCTAGTCTAAAATTTAACAGCTGCTCTATACTACTTAGTTGGTAAGGGATTGGAAAGATGTGATTGATTGGGATAGAAATATGAACTTCTTGATATAGAAGGAAAGGAACACAAAAGTATATAAAAGAGTAAGCTTGAAGAAATATGCCTTTATAAATAAGACCACTTGCTAGATTAAGGAAGTTTTTATGGCATCCAAAATTTATGAGGAAGTAAGCAATATGTTAAAAGCTAGTTGGAGCTTGCCTTAGAACATTAGCATTATATAGTCATCTAATCACCTACAACTAGATGTTAGAGCTTTCACTATCTCTACTGTTAGGGCCATTTCTACTCTTTGACCCTAGATTATATTTTAAATAGTGCTTATGTTTTGTTGTTTGTAAGACACTTTTATGACACTTCTTCTTAAGCCTCTTGCTTAGTTTCTATATATTTTATTTTATTTTTTAAAATACATATTTATATAAAAAAATTTTGCTTTATCTCATGTTTGACCATAACTATCTAAACTACAGCTAAAGTTATAGTACTATTCCTAAATTCTTATAAGATATAAATGAAAACTATTTGGTCAAATTCATGGAACGTTACAAATAAAAAATCTCATATATATCAACATCTCAATTATTGTTGTTATGCCTCTTCTGTATATTTATAATTGATTTCCTCCAAAAAAACAATTTAATGTTATGTAATGGAAACCATCCATATTATTATATTCTCCTAATTCCTTAACTCTCCCACTCAACCACTGAAAAAAAAGAAAAGGAAAAGACAACAATAGCAGTTCAAAAAAAATTAAACTTTTAATTTAGGACTATAATAACATTTATGTGCATTTTTCAATCTAGTGATTGTAATCTTCATTTAATCCCAGCACTAAGATTTGAAATAATTTCAGTGGAAAGTGGAGAAATTTTAAAATTGGGAAACTATTAAACCAAATTTTAGATTAACAACTACATAGCATGCTTTTCCTAATTTTTCTTTTAGACATTAATATAAAAGCACACACTTTACTTCATTACCAACATCTCCAACTAGACATTGATTACTCCAAAAATAAATTTAGCTAAGATAGGAAAATTTTCCTTGAAGACCTTGAATAACAGCTACGTGATTAAAGGAACATAATTTTCCTATTATTTATATGACATCATATATGCAATTTTAGATATTTCATATAAAAATAATAATTTTTTATCCATCAACTTGAACTTGTCATCAAAATTATATATGTTAGAGTAGGAGGTGAAAACAAGGAAGCAACTAATTCAGTGAATTTTAAGTATTTAATCTTATAACAAGTACTAAGAGAAAATGAAAGGAACACGAGGTTTATTGTTGACTTCTAGTTTAAGATAGAGAGTTCTACTTATCCATAGCTCTTGCTTTCCTTAGCTTGGCTTTTACAAATTCTTTTTTGTTTGATATTAACCTCATCTTCTGTAGATGTCAAAGTAATATATATATGATAAAAAAATTCGTCACTTTTTTCTTAATGAAATAATTGTTTTTAAAGACAAATTAATTAAGTAAATCTATCAGTTATTTCACATACTTTTGCATTTAAAATAAATATAAAAATAATATCAATTCCTTATGAAATATAAATATTGCTTTAATAATTTTGATTTTAGTTTTTGTTTACCAAGGACTATATGCTATCGAAGCTTCTTTTTCTCACATTCATCAATAAAACATAGTTACACAAAACATGTTAGAAATTTAATTAACCATTTAATCTTTTATCTCTTACATCTTGATTTTCTCTTTCCAAAACATATCTTATAATGTCACCTAAATTATATATGCATATTTTGAAATAAAATGGAGACCAATAAGCTTAACTAAGAGCTTAGTTGGGTTTCTTTCAAAGAAAGAATAAACATATCATATGCATATACAAAAAACTTTTTGTTAACTATCAAACTTTACCTAATAGTTTAGTGACAAAAGTTTTAACCTCTCTCTAACCCTTTGACCCTTTTCTTTTTTAGCCATCATATTTTCACAGTCAGCCTTTATCGCACGCACCTTTTCAAATTTTATTTCCAGTTTAGTCTCCTCATATTTTCCTTTATTGTCTTAATCATTATCCCCTAATTAGTGTTTGTTAGAGGAAAGATGTCGTCCACCTTACTCCATTTCAACAACCATTCCCCTAGAGAGAATGTTGAGAAACTTACCTTTCTTTAAAAACTAGACCTTACTTCTAACCTTATCTTCCCTACTTTACCAAACTTGGATCCTAATGTGACCAAAACAGTCAATATCAAGGTAATTAATTACTGAGACTACTAATAGCAAAATGGCTAGGATTAAGGTGATTGGAGATCCACAAACTCTTATTAAATTGCACTACATTCCTAATGCTTAACCTATATACCTATCACTTCACCTAAGGAAATTCTTCAGATGGGAGAAAAGAAATGGCAAGTGGCGTTATTTCGATATTTTCTACATAAATGCCTTTCCGTTTCATAAATTTAACATCAAGCAAACTCTAATTGGAAGCATCTTATTTTGAAAAATACCATAGTCAGTAGGGATGATTTCTTTGCTTTTAAATTTACATATGAGGACAAGGTGGAAAGAAAGATTAAGTAGGGACCTTGGAACATTTAGGAACAACCTTTAATTATTCAAAAAAGGTGACCATGCCTCTCTTTAAATAAAGCTAGGTTAAATACCATACCTTATGGGTGAGTTTTCACCGAGTTCCACTTAAGTACTAGACATTAAAATGGTTAAGCAAACTTACAAGCTCTAAGGTCGACCTCTAAACCTGGATAAAAACATAACTAACCTTAGGAGAGTTGGTTTTGTATGTGCTTGTATTAAGGTTGAGCTTAATATGGATCTATTGCATTCAATTAACATTACAATGCTAGATAAAGATGGAAGCTAGATCAATGACTCCATCAAAGTTTCCTAACTTTGGAGACCTATGAAGAAGGATTTTCTGCAAGTTTGGAAGCAAAAACTGAGAGGGGTTATACAAACCATTGGTTTAACTACATCAAAAGCATCTAGAAAGAAAGACATGAATAGCACCACTTCGTATCAGCTTTTATATAAACCACCAGAGAACAATCCCATTTCTTCTAGCACATCTAGTTTTACGAATTCTATAAAAAGAACACCCTTGTTGAGAAAACTCAATACGAGCTTTATCAAAGATTGAAGAAATAAATAAGAAGAAAGTTGCTACTTCCCCTATTTGATGACTATGCTCATTAAAGATGTAAGGGGCCTTAATAGCCCTAGAAAGCAATAGGCACTCAAGGATTTTCTCATCCATAAGAAATCCTTTTTATATATAAACAAAAATAAAGAAGGAACATTTTCAAAAATGACTATGGTTTTTGGAGAAATATTGGATATATCTTAGTATTCATAGAGCTCATTATAATGGAAGAATCATCATTTCTCTTGACCTATAGGTTTATCAAATTTAAAGGTAGTGTTATTCTAATCAATTTCTGCACTGCAAGGTGCTTCTCACCTAGCTCTAATCTCCAGATGTATAATTGTTATATATGCTAAAAATCATGATTTTCAGAGGGTGAAGCTTTGAGATAATTTGGCATCTTTGAACTCTAACTCGTCCATTCCATAGTTTCTACCTGGTGACTTCAATTATACTTTATCCTTTCAATAAGTTTAGTATCGTAAGAAAATGCTAAAGTATAAAGGTAAGAACCTATCATCACTCATAAGAATCCATTTATTCTTAGAAAGGCCTATAATTTTGTCGGAGTTCTTTTTACTTATGGTGACCATAAAAAAAGAAAGTTGAGAGTTTATCACCATCTTTCAACCATTGAACTCTTGATTTATGTCTGATTAGGGAGTTATAAACATTAAATACTCTAATATAATGTCTTAAAGATAATCTTTCTTATTTAATATTAATATTATTTTTTGATCCATGTCTAAGTTGGATTAAGCTTCTGTGAACATGCTTCTACTCTCCTTAATATCAAGACATTTACTATTCATAAATTTTTTATGTTGATCTTTAAGCTCCTTTATTATTGTTAGAATCTTTCTGAGAGATTTATATTGCTCAAATTTGTATACCTCATAAGCCATGTTTATTTTCACCACCTCCTAAATCCTTCAAACTTTGTGTGGTAGTTTATAAGTATAAAAGGGTTTCGGGTTAAAGTGTTATCATATTTTGAATTTCAATTATTAAATGGTTTGAAGTGAGATAGTTGTAAAAAAAATAACCTTCATACTTTCAAGTTACATTTGCTAGAGGTTATTCACCAATTTAAACGTTTTTCATATATGTTATTGCTCTATGTGATCTGGTTACCCTTATAAGCATAACTTATAACTCCTATATTGTTAATGCAAGATCTAAAATTACTATAGGCCTCTTTAGGCACATCTCTCCTTCAGATTCTAAGTCATATAATTTTTTATTAAATTCATTAAATATTATCAAAGGAAATTTCATTTTTAAGTTTCTATCCTCCAGGTCTTTCCAAAAAGCAGATCTTTGAAAAGTCAAATCTACAATATAAATAATGAAAAGCATACTTTAAATTTTCTTAACTTTAACTTGGTGTATATATGTATAACTTGTATATTGAGTATATAATCTAGGACATCAAGCTTTTTAAAGTCATAAGTAGTTATTATCATATCTTTATTGTGTGCATTATGATTGGAAATTATTTCTAATTACTTATAATAAATCATATTTTCTTGCAAATTTTTTGTTCTATTTCCTAAAGCCTAATAATCATCGATTTTAATGAGTATAGATAATTAGAGAGTACCTGCTGCTTTTTGGGTTTGTTAAGACCCTTTACTTTCTAAATTATTATGGATATTCAAAATAGTTTTATGGGATTAGAGGTACCTTTAACGTTTTTCTTCTTAACAAATCTTTTTTTTAGGGTGGGATAAAACCTATTAGGTTTGTAATATCTTCATCTATAAATTCATTAGAGTTATGAGCCAAAAACTTTACAAGTTCATAAAGGTTTTAACTATATTATTAGCATAAATAAAGAGCCTTGCATAACCAATCCTTTTAATTAAATCTATGATTTCATCCATACATAAAGTTTTTCCTATATTACTTATAAGGTAACTTAAACCTATTGTGAAGCAATATTCAATTGGAATATTATTAATAGTTTTCCAGGTAGGGATGTGTTTAATTTCATTAAAAAATTGGTTTATCATTCATGTCTTAAGGGTTAGCTTCTAATATTCTTTAAGCTTCCTTAATTGAGCTAAATTTGCAAATTAATTATCCTTGTTGATTGATCAATATCTTTGTTAATCCAAACTTTTTCTAATTGACATTGGCATAAGATTGCATTGCAAGAAATGGAGGTCTTCTACTAAAAAAGAATTTAACTAAGGATGCAGCATTTCACATAGTCATTTCTTTCTTCAAAACTTCTTTTAGTTAAGTGAAAATGAATTGCTCTTCATTTCTTAAGGGAGGGAAGTAGCTCAGCTTGTTTGTTGGAGATACATTACCAACTACCTAACACCAAGTTTTCCTAGACTTATTATCAGCATCAACTTCTGTATGACCCATACGAAGGGATTCAGCTGGTCAGACCATTCCCAATTCAAATTCATAAGAGTTCTTGGCTTCACTTTGGCTAAAATTGAAAGTTTGGTGCATGTCTAAGAGGGGAGGAAAATTCGAGCTTGATAAAGGAACTTCCATTGTTTTGGGAAAGAAGAAAAATTAAACATTGGGAAAGTAAAAAATTTGTTCCTTAATGGGTAAGGCAAAAAAATGCTGCAAGAAAACAAGACCAAAGAGGCAAATGCAAAGAATCCGAAGAAGACAATAGAGGACATATTGAATGGTGAAGGAGTAGTAATGATTAGGAGGAGGAAGTAGAACCTAAAAATTGCCACTAAAGGGTAGCTAGTATGATATAGTTAAGGAGTATCCAAAAGAGTACTATAAAGTTTAGGAAAACCAAAACCAAATATTCAATTTAGTCAAGAGGAAATGGAGAGGCTAAAAGTTATAAGATTAAGGTGAAGTTGCAAGTTAGAAAGATAAGAAGCCAAAAATAGGTCGTAAGAATTTTAAAGAAAGGGAATAGCTTATCTTACTAGGAACCATAGTTTAAATTTAAAATAGTTAATTAAGATTCATATCCTTACTCTTTTGAAATTGAAATCATGGAAAATGTAGTACATATAGACAGTAGGTGATGCATATTATAGTTAAATAATTGAGAGAAGATGAAGTTATGTTGTTTGAGCTATTTACTATACTTTTATGCTTAATTTACCTATTTAAGTTGAATTAGTTTAATGTTGTTGTGGTTTGCATCAAAATAAATACTTTCAAAGTAGAATAGTTATAAATTGTTCAAAATTAATTTCTAATTTCTCATGCAAGTAGGTTAAATGAACTTGTTAAGATATCATAAAGTGAACAAAATGTAAGGAGAAAGTCATTACAATTCTGCCAAATATTTAATGCACACAACTTAGTTTTTTATATTATAAATTCAACAAATAAAATTGTTTATGTAATTGCAATGGTGCTTATGGACTATAAATTGTAACCTTTTAAGTTCTGTAATATTCTACCTTATGAGAGGGCTTATATTTAATACAAATATTAAGAAGTCAAATTACAATATTGAAGAATGAATCTAAAAATAAAAGAACAAAAGCTTTTATAGAAATTGACTCTTTTATCAGCAAAGACCATATTGCTAGGTAAAAGTTTAACTAACAGAGAAAGTAAATTGAATAAAAAATTCAAAGAATGAAGCTTGATGTTAAAACTTTAAAGAGGGAAAATAAGATAATATGCGTAATGTTTATCAAATTTATGTTTAATTATGTTGTTCCTGGGATTGTCATTGTAATTTATTATATGTAAAAGAGTAATTGGGTCCAATTATAAAAGAATTACATGTTAATAAGGTCAACCAATAAGACCTAACAAAATCTCAATACTCTAATCCCACTCAAAAACCTAAATCCAAAATCCCAAAAAATTTATAAAATTAACGAATATGTTATGCCTAATAAAAATAAGAAAAATTGCATTCAAGCCCTAAGTTCATAATCCAAACCGTGATTTATGTTTGTTCAAGACTCATTCAAACATGTCAAGCCCAATCTCATTTGTTTTCCTCATCAAATTAAAACCCGATTTATCTTTCAGAAAAATTGAAGTCCATTTTTAATCATGTCAAAAGTTCATTTGTATACAAACAAAAATTTTATTTTTTCTAAATTATTTTTCATTCTTTAAAATAAAGTCCATCTTTTTAAACAAAAAATATTCATTTTATTGAAAATCAACTTTATTTTCAAAACATAATTCATATTTATATCTCTCTTTCTTTTTAAATACACTAAATAATAAAAAAGTGTATATCTCCAATTCAGTAATTTTTAGAAAAATTATTTGCTTTTATTTTTTATATTTTTCTAAATCCTCTTCCCAATCAATTCTTTTTATTTACAAAACCTATTTTATGAACTACATAATTGTTTAGGTAAATATAGGCTTTGCCAGTAAGTTTGGGCCTAACTTGGATTGACCTGATCTGGTCTAAAGTCAATAAATCTAACACGGTTTTATCGACCTTCTAATTAGGCTCGAACTTTTTTTAAAATTTTTGAGCTTTCGGTTGGACTTGGATTCTAGTTGCATGGCTTGACCCAAAGCGCATAAGTTTTATGAAAAATAATGTTGTCTTGACATTTGTTTCTCAAATTTTAAATTAAAAAACTTAAGTAGAGCCTAGATACAGACCCATACATGTTAAACTTAGTCCATCCTATTATCATCCTCGTTTCTAAAATTTTAAATTAAAAAAGATGGATAGAGCCTAGACAGAATTTTCATCCTCAAGTAAACAGAGAGGAGTATTTAATATCATCCCTATTTCGTAATCAAGACTCTTATTTATTTTTCTTATGTTTTTCTCTCCATCTTTTTTAATAAATTAAGTATGTGACTCTGTTAACTATTAATTTGACCATTAGCCGTCCTTTCTATTGTTTCTTTTTTCAAAACGGCAACAACTTTTATTGAACCAAAAATTACAGTATACAAGACCACTGTCTTGAATCAAAGCTGGCTAACTCAACTAGCCAGTTGGGAAACACAGAATC
>JAOTAY010000006.1:13855932-13880377 GCA_025629805.1 Erythroxylum baracoense
TGGATTGGTTTAGAATACTTACGTCTAACTTATCAAATGCAATGTCCAATTCCTCATTAGTAATTTTTGAAAATTTTGTTCTTACAGGTAAGGAAGTTCGGGATACCACACCAATCTCACTCGATAATCTGGCAAACTGTACGGAATTAGTTGGTCGTCCTTCGGTAGGGGAGATCTCTATCTTCAATCTTTTACCTATGACCTTATTAATCTTGGCCAATTCGTGTCCTTTTGTGACACCCTTTGTTTTTTTACATCAGTCGTGGATCCTAAAATAGCAAAGGAATAATTTATAATTAGCATATAACATACTCTATATTGGTTAGATAAACAAAATAATTAATCTTAATAAATTTAACCAATGTGATGTGAAAGAGAATACCTACAGTGCTTGCAGAAGAGGAGCCCACAGTCGGAAGAATAGTGTGATTTACTGGTGTCAGATAATTAGAAGCTAGAGGCATCTCTTGAGAAGTTGATGGAGAGCTAATATTGCATCGTATATTCAAAATTTGTTCATACTTATCTCTAGGATGAGTACTAGGCATAGAAGTGATTTCTCTTGGTGTTAAAGGAGGCTCAAAAGGTGCATATGTGTGATCTTGTGCCTGTGTATGTGCAGGTGTATGATCTTGTGCCTGTGTACGAGCACATGGCTCATTAGCTGCACTTCTAATTAACTGACGGTACCGCGACTGTAGTTGTGTAGGTACTAAGCTACTTGGTTCAGCCTTATTCTTCTTCTTGGGTAGACCAAGTCCCATGTGATTCACCTGCATTCACATCGACATTAGATTTTAAAGTAATATTGATCAACTATATTTAAAGAAATGTGTATTGCATTCGCAAGTTTTTATGTATAGATAAGTGCTTTTATGTCTTCAAGCCAAGTACACGCAAATTATCTGTTTTTAATGGCTGTTCTTGACGCATACATGATAAAACAAATTAGTGGTTCTCGCCTTTAATTTCTTTACTTTATCCACTACTCTTCTTCTGTAAGCATTATGCTCTATATATGTTACTCAAGTTATAGAAATACTGTAATGGTTTCTCAGTTTTTGTGGGTTTGTTGAACCATTATTTTGTGGTACTTAATATCTTCTTCTGTATAATTTCTTGAGGTTTTATGTTCGAAGAGGGAATGCGCTATTTGTTATACATATTGTCATCTACTTTTCTAGTTTAACATATATATCCACTCTAACTTAATTCGACTTTCAAAGAACTCTCATTCTTGTACTTAACTAAGTCTTAAATAATTACACAACTACTGCACACTATCGGATGCAATTGCTAGTAATGTAAAAATAAATATTACAATAAAGGATAACTTTAGTGGAATGCAACTTCAATTTAAAATCACATGCCAGATAGTTACCATTAAAGCAATTTGATGATTGACATAACAAACCCAGTTTCATTCACTCGATCTAGGTTAAGAAGTTAAACTAATCAAAAATGACCATAAAAAGATGATTGTTTTACCCATTATGATATTGCCTTTGGTTAGACATGCAAATGACTCACATTTGGTGCTTACATGTACATACTGATTTACAGTTTAAAAGAAATCACTCTTCATTCACTATCCTCCCTCATATATGCCATAAGGCTTTATATGGCAATATATGTCTCACCTAATTTAAAAGATCTCTATGCCAATTATTATCATTTTTGGTTTTGTAAAAGAAATGACAAAATATGAGAACCTTTCTATAGAAATTCAAAGCTTTTGGATAATGATTCTAGTTGTGGAGTACTACGTTGGCAATGCACAATATGGTCTTAGTAGACAAGCAAATCTTGAAGGATCTTATGATTAAGTTTAGTCCACCATTCATATATAATTATGTAAAAGTTCAACCTGCTATTATATGACAATTCAAGGAAAACAGGGAAAAAAGCCGAGATTTTGAGATTAGATTTCTATTATGATGTTAAAGCCCTAGTTGAGGTCTAAAATGCCATTCGAAGCATTAAAGACTGTTGAAAATGAAGTTCTAATAGATAATGTTAAATTCATAAACATAAAGTGCAGCTATATGAAGTGAAGAGAGTGAAATAATTATTGGTGGCTTCAAACACTGCAGAAAAGTTCCTCGAGGAGTCGAAGAAGAAGGGTTATGAAGTCCTCTACATGGTTAATGCTATTGATGAGTATATGGTTGGTCAGTTCAATGAATTTGAAGGTAAGAAGCTTGTACTTAGATCCTGAAGTTTTTCTATAGTTGATACTGATGTACATAGAGGAAGGAATGATGGAGAAATATCACCTATATTTCTCCTAAAATAATACCCTTTCACATATGTTAAAGCCCAATTGATTCTTTCATCAAATAAAGACAACCCATCAGTTTTTTTCTAAGTCAAACTCCATAATCATTTCATTCCATTTTAATATAAATTCTTCATTTGTTGGCATCATACACAACATCTAGAAATGTATCCTTCAAATTCTTATAACTTTTGTGGATACTAAATTTCTCAAGTAATTTCTTTAGTATATACCACAAACATAGTTTATTATAGTTGGAAATACCACCTTAATGGTATATTAATACTTTTACACTCATTTGTAATTATAACATTAGGCATCTTCTCATTTATACACCTTAACAATGTACAAAAGAGCCAATATAAATTGTCAATAGGCTTGTTGGTTAAAAGTGTATAACTAAGCAATATAGATGTCCATGATGGTTTACACTTACAAATGGAGCAAACGACATTTGTAAGTGTAAAAAGAATTGGAAAACCATTTTGTAACCAACATGCACATTACAATATAAAATTTTTTGATTGCATACGATCCTAGTTCAATGCAACTAAACCATTATACATTCACTAATTAGTACATCATTGCTAAGTACTTATAGAACATCATTTAATTTTGAACATCATCTTAATCTCCAACTTAAATAAATTGGTATTTAACTGTCCAAAGTTATTATAGATAGTGTAGATTACAGTCAATATAATTCCTTAGGTAATAGGTGTCAAATGTGTTTATTACATATTAAGTATAAAATGTCGTTCCAATAATGTGATTAATACACTTTATCATCTACCAATAATTGATAACCTACCATATAGATAAACAACCTAAGTAAGGAAACAATTAGGCAAGGTAGTTCGATGAGTACTTGTTAATACAGGAACACAATATTTAATAACTACGTCAGTTTCTATTTTGCCAGAAGGAATTTGTGAAACTATTTGAAGAGCCGATTTTTTAGGTTAAGGAAAAAAGTGAATCCATAACAAATAATCTTATAACTCATTTGACATATATATACTAGATATATGATCCTTTAAGATTACCTTGAATTATACGCTGCAATTTTTGGCCAACATTACCTTAAATTCAACTTATAATAATAGGTGAGCTCAATGCATCTTTAGAATTCATTTTCTTCTTTCCTACATTAGCTGGAAATATATTTGTATTATTAAAGTCTCTAACTAGAATTTTATTTTTAAAATGTAGTACAAAACTTTTGGTCTTAAATATTTGGATAATATTCCATCTTTTAAAATATTTATATAAGAATGTCTATCAATTTTATATTAAGAGTTTTGTTATCTCTTTCAATAATTACTAATTTGAGTTGATTCAAAATTTTGATTTTTTTGAACAAATTTACAATATTATCATTAATTGGACCAACGAGATGGCAAGTTCCTTTCATTCTACTAAGTATATATGCTTTTGGAATTTCTAGGAATTTGGAATAAGAAACAAGCATATATCAACTTATATTTAACAGACTTAATTAGTATTCAATATATTTGATCTAATTAATATTGACTAACCACCAACAGAGAAATCCTTATATAAGCCCCCATGATTAAACGCAATTGTACTCATCCCAAACAGAACAAACTTCTTACTTCAAACTCTCCAATTAGAAGAAACCTCCACCAACACACATAATTAAAAAACAATGGCTTCCCCCAAATCCTTCATCATATTATCCTAAACCCTCTCTGAACATTCATCGAACACTTCAAAGCCTTCATCATATTATCCTAAATCACCTAAGCATATAATCTCTTCTTCCTTAACATACTATCACACAATGCAAACTCAAAGGCATTGTGTTACAAATAATCAAAACAAATGAATAAGCAATCTTAAAGCCAGATTAAATCGTCCACTTCAATCGACTCAAAAACTAACATTTTACCCGACATTAATGGCAAGAAAAGTAGTTGAATGACTTACCTCAACCAACACGCACATGCACTCTAGCTGTAGACGACAGAGGGACGTCAAATGGTGAAGCAACCTCTACAGATTCCACAAGCGCGACAGAAGATGAAAGATGGAAGGTGGCTCGAGGAATGGGAAGGCGACAGAGCTAAATGCGGAAGACTGAGCTACCACTATTTTTCATTTACACAGAGGATGAGACGATGTCGTTATGGGGGCAGGGACACGACGTCTTCTCATCTGGTTGGAGGGCGGGACTAATCACTTTCAAGGGTACAAAATCAACGTCGTGTTGGGCCAATGACAGGACATCGTTCTGTTGGGGGCGAGGGGAGCGTTAATGTGGACCTGACCTTTCCGACGTTTAAATCACCAGAACGTCACGCTTAGTATTTTGCGACGCCTTTCTCACAAAACGACGTTAAACACTTCATTTATCCGCGACATCTGCATACAACGTTGCAAAATCATGGTTCTTTTCGTGACATTTTTTCAAACGTCACAAAAGCCACATACAATTCGCGACGCCTACTTTAAAAATGACGTGAAATGTATGTTTTTGTTGTAGTGACCTTCAGTGAGAAAATAGCCAGTTGGCACACTTGCGATGGCGAAAAGAACCCATTGGCATGGTCGCTGGGCACCTTTGATGAGCAAAACAACCTATTAACACGATCACTGCGCACCTTCGATCAGAAAAGAACCCATTGGCACAATAGTTAGGCACCTTTGGTGAGAAAATAGCCCAATGGCACAGTTGCTAGGCACCTTTAGTAAGAAAAAAGCGAGTTGGCATTGCTGTTCTACATCCTCAGTGGGTTAAATAGCCCATTGCCATGATCGCTAGGTGCCTCTGGTGAGAAAATAGCCCATTAGCACACTTATGGTGGGCAAAACAATCAATTAGCAAAGTCACTGGGCATCTTCAATAGAAAAACAGACTATTGGCATTACTGTTGAGAACCTTCATTGGACTAAATAGTTTGTTAGCACACTTGTGGTGTGCAAAACAAATTGTTAGCAAGGTCACTAGGAGCCTTTGATGAGAAAAACAATCTATTTGCACGATTGTTGTGCACTTTTAGTGAGAAAAATGCTTGTTGGCATTATCGTTGGGTGCCTTCAGTGAGAAAACAACCCATTGGCATAACTTTGGTGGGAAAAACAACCTGTTGGAATGGCCGTTGGCCACCTTCGGTGAGCAAAACAAATCATTGGCACTTTTACAGGGCTCCTTTGTTGAGGAAAAAAACTCGTTGGCTTGGTCCTTTGGCACATTTGATGAGAAAATAGCCTGATGACACAGACACTGGCCACTTTTGATATGAAAAAAGCCTATTGACATTGTTGTTTGGCACTTTCGATGGGCTAAATGGCCAATTGACACAGTCTTTGTGTACCTTTGGTGAAAAAATAGCCCATTAGCAAACTTGTGTTGGCCAAAACAATCAATTGGCAAGGTCGCTGGCATCTTCAAAAAGAAAAACAGCCTGTTGGCATTGCTATTAGGAACCTTCAGTGCACTAAATAGCCCGTTAGCACACTTGTGTTGTACAAAACAACCCATTAGCAAGGTTGTTAGGCACCTTTAGTGAGAAAATATCCTGTTAGTACATTTGAGGTGGCCAAAACCACCCATTGGCATGGTCGTTTGGCACCTTCCGTGAGAAAACAACAGGTTAGCACACTTGCGGTGGGCAAAACAACCCATTGACATTGTGGTTGGGCACATTCGGTGAGTAAAACAACTAGTTGACACAGTAGCTGGGCACCTTTAGTAAGAAAACAACCCATTGGCATAGTCTTTGAGCACCTTCGGTGAGAAAACAACCTTTTGACATTTTTATTGGCAAATTAGTTAGTGAAAGAGCCCATTAATGCAATCGCTGGGCATCTTTTGTATGAAAACAACCCATTGACTAACCTTTATTTGGCAAAACATTCCATTAACATAGTCGTCAGGCATCTTTTGTGAGCAAAAAAACATGTTGGCACGGTTGTGGGGTGCCTTCAGTGAGAAAACAACTCTTTAGCACCATCCCTAGCACTTTCAGTGAGAAAAAAGCCTGATGGCATAGTAATTGGGCACCTTAGGTGAGAAAAAAGCCCGTTGGCATTACCATTGGGCACTTTTGGTAGGTTAAATAGCCCATTGGAACGGTCACTAGGCCCCTTTGGTGAGAAAATAGCCCATTAGCACCCTTGTGGTGGGATAGACAAACCACTGGCAAGGTCACTGGGCACCTTTGGTGAGAAAATAGGCTATTGGTTCATCTTTGTTAGGCAAAATAGCCCATTGACATAGTCACTGGGCATCTTTAACGAGCAAAACAACCTATTGGCATAGTCTTGGGGTACCTTTGGTGAGAAAACATTTTGTTGACATGGTCCCTTGGCACCTTCGGTGACAAAACAACCTAATGGTATAGTTGCTAGGTGCCTTCGGTATTATAAAAGCCTATTGGTGCTGTCGTTGGCCACCTTTAGTGGGCTAAATAGCCCATTGACACAGTCCCTAGGCACCTTTGATTAAAAAATAGCTCGTTAACACACTTGTGTTGGGTAAAGCAACCCATTGGTAAGGTCGCTATATAGCTTCAGTGAGAAAAACAACCCTTTGGCATAGTCGTTAGGCACCTTCGGTGAGAAAAGAGTCATTAGCATTATCGTTGGGCATGTTTTGTGAGAAAAAGAGACAATTTACACAATCCTTGTGCACCTTCAATGAGAAAATAGTCTGTTCGCACACCTGCGGTGGGCACAACCCATTGACGTGGTCACTAATCACTTTGGGTGAGCAAAACAATCTTTTGGCATCGTTGCTGGGCACCTTAGGTGGGAAAAAAACTTGTTAGCACGGTTCCTAGGCACATCCTGTGAGAAAATAGCCTGTTGACATTGTCATTGGGTGCCTTGGTGGGAAAAAGGGCACATTAGCAAGATCGTTAGGCACTTTTGGTGAGAAAGTAGCCCGTTGGCTTAGTGTTGCTCAAAAAAATAACCCTTTGACATGATCATTGGGCATCTTTAGTGAGGAAAACAACTTATTGGCACAGTCCCTTGACAACTTCAACGAGTAAACAACCTAATGGCATGGTCACTAGATACTTTCAGTATTAAAAAGCCTGTCGGCATTGCCATGGGGAACCTTTGGTGGGCTAAATGGCCCATTGGCATGGTCGCTGTGCACCTTTGGTGGGAAAATAGCCCACTAAAACGCTTATGTTGGGTATAGTAACCAATTGGCAAGGTCAATGGGCATCTTCAGTGAGAAAAACAGCTCATTGGCATTGCTGTTGGCAATCTTCAGTGGCTAAATAGCCTATTAGAACACTTGTGGTGTGCAAACCAACACGTTGGCAAGGTTATTGGGTGCAAAGCAAACCAACACATTGGCAAGGTCGTTGGGTGCCTTGCGTGAGAAAAACAATCCGTTCTTATGATTGTTATGCACTTTCGGTGAGAAAACAACCTATTGGCATTGTCATTGTCATCGGGTGCCATTGGAGAGAAAATAGCCCGTTGGCATACCTTTGGTGGGCTAAACAAATCGTTGGCATGGTTGTTGGCCACCTTGGATGAGCAAAACAAATCATTGACACAGTTGTTGGGCATATTAAGTGAGAAAATAACCCGTTGGCACGGTCGCTGGGCACCTTAGGTGAGAAAACAACCCATTGGCATGGTCGCTAAAATAGTCTATTGGCATTGTCATTGGCAACTTCAGTGGGCAAAAGAGCCCAATGACATAGTCTCTAGGACATTTATGGTGTGCAAACCAACACGTTAACAAGATCATTGGGTGCCTTGGGTGAGAAAAACAATTCGTTCATACAATTATTATGCACTTTCAGTGACAAAACAACCTATTGGCATTGTCATTAGGTGCCTTTGGTGAGAAAACAGCCCATTGGCATACCTTTGGTGGGTAAAACAACCTGTTGGCATAGTTATTGGCAACCTGAGGTGAGCAAAACAAATCACTGACACAGTCGTTGGGAACATTCAGTGAGAAAATAACCTATTAGCACGGTCACTTGGCACCTTAAGTGAGAAAACAACCTGTTGGCACGATCGTTGGGTGCCTTTAGTGAAAAAATAGTCCGTTGACAATGTCATTGGGTAACTTTGGTGGGAAAAAGAGTCTAATGACACAGTCGGTAGGCAATTTTGGTGAGAAATTAGCCTATTAGCACACCTTTGGTGGTAAAAAAAACCTGTTTACATGGTCGTTGGGTACCTTCAGTTTGCAAAACAACTCAATAACATGGTCACGGTGCACTTTAAATGAAAAAATAACTTGTTTACATGGTAGCAGGGCACCTTTGGTGGATAAAACAACCCATTAGCACAATAGCGTGGCACCTTCGATGAGAAAATAGGCAGTTGGCATACCTACAGTGGGAAAAACAACCCATTCACATAGTCGCTAGGTACCTTTGGTGAGCAAAAAACCCATTGACACTGGTTCTTCACAACTTTGGTGAGGAAACAACTCATTGGCATAGTTGTTGGGCATCTTCGGTAAGAAAATAACCTTTTGACATTGTTGTTAGGCAACTATAGTGGGCAAAAGAATTCATTAACACTGTCGTTGGACACCCTTGATGAGAAATCAACCCTTTGGCTAACTATTTTTGGGCAAAGCATTCCATTTACAAACTCGCTGGGCACCTTCTGTGAGAAAACAACTTGTTAGCACAGTCGTCGGGTGCCTTCGGTGAGATAATAACTCATTAGCACTGTCCCTTGACACCTTTGGTGAGAAAATAATTGATGGCATAAGAACTAGGCACCTTTGGTAAGAAAAAAGCCAGCTGGCATTGCCATTGGGCACCCTTGGTAGGCTAAATAGCCCATTGGCACAGTCGTTGGGCATCTTTGGAGAGAAAATAGCTCGTTAGCACACTTATGGTGGGAAAAATAACCCATCGGCAAGGTTGCTTGGAAGCATCGGTAAGAAAAAAAACCTATTAACACAATCGCTGGGCACCATCGGTGAGAAAATAGTCCGTTAGCAATGTCATTGGGCACCTTTGGTGGGAAGAAGAGGTCATTGGCACAGTTGTTAGGCACCTTTGATGAGAAAACAGCCCGTAAGCACACTTGCAGTGGGCACAATAACCCATTTGCATAGTTGCTAGACACCTTTGGTAAGAAAACAGACCGATGGCATTGTCATTGGGCACTTTCGGTGGGCTAAATAGTTCATTGGCACAGCTGTTATGTACTTTCCACGAGAAAACAATCTTTTGGCACAGTTATTAACAATCTTTTGGCATGGTCATTGGGCACCTTTGGTGGGAAAAAGAGGTCATTGGCACAGTTGTTAGGCACGTTTGATGAGAAAACAGCCCGTAAGCACACTTGCAGTAGGCACAATAACCCATTTGTATAGTTGCTGGACACCTTTGGTAAGAAAACAGCCCGATGGCACGATCGCTGGGCAGCTTCGATAAGAAAAAAGCCCATTGGCATTGTCATTGGGCACTTTCGGTGGGCTAAATAGTTCATTGGCACAGCTGTTATGTACTTTCCATGAGAAAATAATCTTTTGGCACAGTTATTAACAATCTTTTAGCACGGTCATTGGGCACCTTTGGTGAGAAAACAACCCGTTGACCTTGTTGTTGGGCACCGTCGGTGGGAAAAAGAATCCATTAGCGTAGTCACTGGACACTTTTGATTAAAAAAATAGGTTGTTGGCTCACCTTTGTTGGACAAAATAGCTTGTTGATATGGTCATTAGGCATATCTGGTGAGCAAAACAACTAGTTGGCACTATCATGGGGCATCATCAGTGGGAAAACAACTCGTTGGCATAATCCCTTAGCACCTTCAGTAAGAAAGTAGTCTGATGGCATAATCACTGGGTGCCTTTGGTAAGAGAAAAGCTCGTTGGCATTGCCTTTGGGCAACTTAGGTTGGCTAAATAGTCTATTGGCATGGTCGTTGGGCACCTTCGGTGAGAAAAAAACCATTGCCATGATCGCTGGGCAACTTTTGCGAGGTAAAGAGCTCGTTGTCATTGTCATTGGGCATTTTCAGTAGGCAAAAGAGTCCCTTAACATGGTCGTTGGGCAGCTTAGGTAAGAAAATAGCACGTTGGCACACCTTTGATGGGTATATAAACCCATTGACGATGTCGTTGGGAACCTTCGTTGAGAAGACAACCCGTTAGCATAGATGTTGGACACCTTTGATGAGAAAAGAGCCCATTGGCATTGTCGTTGGTCACATTTGGTAGGCAAAAATGTGCATTGGCACAGTCGCCGGACACTTTCAGTGAGAAAATAACCTGTTAGCACATCTTTGGTGAGCAAAACACTCATTGGCCTAGTCATTGGGCACCTTCGGTGAGTAAAGCAACACATTGGTACATCTTTGGTGGCTGGGAATTTTTGGTGGATAAAAAAGCCTAATGGCACTATCGTTAGGCACCTTCGGTGAGAAAACAAATCATTGGCATGGTAGCCGTGCATTTTCAGTTAATAAAACAACCTTTTGAGATAGTCGTTGAGCACCTTCGATAGAGAAAAGAACCCATTGGCATAGTTGTTGGGAACCTTTGATGAAAAAATAGCCCACTGGACATGATTGGTGGGTAAAACAACCCATTGGTATGGTCGCTAGGCAACTTTAGTGAGCAAAACAAACCAATGACATAGTCGTTGGACAAGTTCAATGAGAAAATAGCCCGTTAGCACAGTTCCTCAGCACCTTAGATAAGAAAACAACTCATTGGCATAGCCACTAGGTGCCTTCAGTGAGAAAAATGCCAGTTGGTGTTGTCATTTGGAACCTTTGGTAGGCAAAAGAGCTCGTTCTCACAATCATTGGGCACCTTCTTCTCATCGCATTGGCACAGTCCTGTGGCACCTTAAGTGGAAAACAACTAGTTGGCAAAGTTGATGGGCACCTTCGATATGATAAATAGCTTATTCATATGGTTAATACGGACGTTTGATGAGAAAATAGCCCGTTAGTACATTTAAGGTGGGTAAAACAACCCGCTAGTACGGTCACTGAGCACCTTTCGTGAGAAACAACCCATTAGCATGGTCATCGGGCACCATTGGTCAGAAAAGAGCCCTTTGGCATTGTTATTGGACACCTTTGGTGGGAAAAAGAGCCCATTGGCACAGTCATTGGGTACCTTCAGTGAGAAAACAACTCTTTGGCACAGTCGCTGGGTTCCTTCAGTGAGAAAACGACCCGTTGGCAAAATTGATGGTCACCGTCGGTGTGAAAAATAGCTCATTCACATGGTCAAAGAGCATTTTTAATGAGAAAATAACCTGTTAGCACACTTGAGGTGGATAAAACAACCCACTAACACTGTCGTTGTGCAACTTTTGTGAGAAACACATCCCATTAGTAGGGCCATCAGGCATCATTGGTGAGAAAGGAATCCTTTGGCATTATTGTTGAGCACCTTTGGTGGGAAAAAGAGCCCATTGGCACGATCACTGGGCGCCTTTGGTGAGAAAATAACTCTTTAGCACGATTGCTGGGTACCTTAGGTGAGAAAACGACTCGTTGGCTTACCTTTGGTAAGAAAAACAAACCATTAGTATGGTCGTTGGGCACCTTTAGTCAACAAGGCAACCTTTTGGCATAGTCATTGGGCACCTTCGATGCGAAAAAGAACCCATTGGCATAGTTGCAGGGTATTTTCGATGAAAAAATAGCATACTGGACATCTTTGGTGAGCAAAACAACAAATTGGTATGGTTGCCAGGCAACCTCATTGAGCAAAAGAAATCGACAACACAATCGTCGGACAAGTTTGGTGACAAAATAGCCCCTTGGGACAGTTCCTCAGTACCTTAGGTGAGAAAACAACTCATTGGCACGGTCACTGTGTGCCTTCGGTGAGAAAACGGCTAGTTGGCATTGTCATTGGGCACCTTTGGTAGGTAAAACAACTTGTTGTCACAGTTGCTAGGCACATTTGGTGAGAAAGCATCTCATTGGCATAGTCCCGTGGCATCTTCAGTGAGAAAACTTGTTGGCAAAGTCAATATGGACCTTCGATATGATAAATAGCTCACTCACACATTCAATGCGCACCTTTGATGAGAAAATAGCCTGTTAGTACACTTTAGGTGGGTAAAACAACCCACTAGCATGGTCCCTGGGCACCTTTCATGAGAAAAAATCCTTTAGCACGGTCATCGGGCACCATTGGTAAGGAAAGAGCCCTTTGGCATTATTGTTGGACATCATTGGTGGGAAAAAGAGCCTAATGGCACAATCACTGGGTGCACTTAGTGAGAAAACAACTATTTGGCATAGTCATTGGGTGCCTTCGGTAAGAAAATGACCCGTTGGCAAAATCGATGGGCACCTTCAGTGTGATAAATAGTTCATTCACATGATTAATGGGCACTTTTGATCAGAAAATAGCCCGTTAGAACACTTAAGGTAGGTAAAAAAACCAAGTAGCATGGTCGTTGGGCTCCTTTCATGAGAAAACAACCTATTAGCATCGTCATCGGGCATCATTGGTAAGAAAATATCCATTTGGCATTGTTGTTAGGCAACTTTGGTGGGAAAACGAGCCCATTGGCATAGTCACTGGGTTCTTTCGGTGAGAAAACAACTCTTAGGCACGATCGTTGGGTACTTTCGGTAGGAAAACGATTCGTTGTTACACCTTTAGTGATGAAAACAAACCATTGACATGCTTGCTGAGCAAATTCAGTGAGCAAAAAAACCTTTTGGCCTAGTTGTTGGGCACCTACGATGGGAAAAAGAATCCAAGAATCCATTGGCACAGTTGCTGGGCACTTTTGATGAAAAAATAGCCTATTGGACATCTTTGGTGGGTAAAATAACCCATTGGCACTGTCTGTAGACAACTTCAGTGAGCAAAACAAACCAATGACACATTCGTTGGGCAAGTTCGGTGAGAAAATAGCTTGTTGGCACGGTTCCTCAGTACCTTAAGTGAGAAAACAACTCATTGGCACGATCAATAGGTGCCTTCGGTGAGAAAACAATCATTGGGTGTTATCATTGGGCACTTTTGGTAGGCGAAAGAGTTCGTTGTCACAGTCGCTGGACACTTTCGGTGAAAACATCTCATTGACATACTCTCGTGGCACCTTTAATGAAAAAAGAACTCGTTGGCAAAGTCGACGGGCACCTTTGGTATGGTAAATAGCACATTCACACGGTCAATACACTTGAGGTGAGTAAAATAGCCTACTAGCATGGTTATTGGGCACCTTTCGTAAGAAAACATCCAATTAGCACGGTCATTGGCACCACTGGTGAGAAAAGAGCCCATTGGCATTATTATTGGACACCTTTGGCGGGAAAAAGAGCCCATTGGCATGGTCATTTGGTGCCTTTGGTGAGAAAACAACTTTTTGACATAGTTGTTGGGTGCCTTCGGTGGGAAAACAACTCATCGACTCGGTCGCTAGTCCCATTAGTTAGAAAATAACTTGTTATCATCGTCACTAGGCACCTTTGGTGGGCAAAAGAGCCTATTAACACAATTGCTGGGCACCATCGATGTGAAAATAGTCCTTTGACTCACCTACGGTGGTCAAGACAATCCTTGGATAAGGTTTTTCCATACCTTCAATGGGCAAAACATTCTGTTGGCATAGTCACTAGGCACCTTTGGCTGGAAAACAACCTGTTGGCACACCTTCAGCAGAGAAAACAACCTGTCGGCATGCTCACTGGGCATCTTTAGCGAACGCAACAACTTGTTGAAATTGTCGTTAGGCACCTTTAGTGGGGAAAACAGCCTGTTGACATAGTCGTTAGGCACCTTTGATGAGAAAACAATCCATTGTCACAGTGGCTGGGTACCTTCGATAAGAACAAAACTGTTGACATAGTCATTAGGCACATTCGGTGAGAAAATAATTCGTTGGCAATGTCACTGGGCACCTTTGGTGAGAAAATGGGCTATTGGCACACCTGAGTTGGGAAAAGCAACCTAATGACATCGTGGTTGGGCACTTTCGTTAAGAAAAACAATCTATTGGCATGGTAGCTGGGCATCTTCGATGAGAAAATAGCCCGTTGACATTATTGTTGGGCACCTTTGGTGAGGAAAAAAGCTCATTGGCAATGTCGGTGGGCACCTTTGGTGTGCAAAAGAATGCATTGGCACTGTCATTGGGTACTTTCGTTGAGAAAATAACCTGTTAGCACATCTTTGGTGGGCAAAACAACTCGTTGGCCTAATCATTGGACACCTTTAGTAAGCAAAACAACACATTGGTACATATTTGGTGGACGAAAGAGCCCATTGGCATCATTACTTCGCACCTTCAGTAAGACAACCTGTTGGCACACCTTTGGTGAGGAAAACAAACCATTGACATGGTCGTTGGGCACCTTTAATGAGCAAAACAACGTGTTGGCATAGTCGTTATGCACCTTCGATGGGAAATAGAACTTATTGGCATAGTTACTGCACACTTTCAATGAAATAATAGCCGAATGGCCATCTTTGGTGGGCAAAATAAACTTCAGTGAGCAAAGCAAATCGATGACATAATCATTGGGGAAGTTCAGTAAGAAAATAGCCCATTGAAACAGTTCCTCAGCACCTTAGGTAAGAACAACTCATTGGCACAGTCACTAGGTGCCTTCGGTCAGAAAATAGCCAGTTGGCATTATCATTTGGCACCTTTGGTAGGCAAAGGAGCTCGTTGTCATAGTCACTGGGCACCTTTGGTGAGAAAATATCTCATTCGTATAGTCCCATGGCACCTTTAGTAAAAAAACAACTCGTTGGCAAAGTCAAAGGCCACCTTCGGTGTGATAAATAACTCATTCACATGATCAATGCGCACTTTTAATGAGAAAATAGCTCGTTAGTACACTTGAGGTGGGTAAAATAACCCACTAATATGGTCGCTGGGCACCTTTCATAAGAAAACAACCCATTAGCATGGTCATCGGGCACCATTGATGAGAAAAGAGCCCTTTGGCATTGTTGTTGGACACCTTTGGTGGGAAAAAGAGCCCATTAGCATGGTCATTGGGTGCCTTCGATGAAAAAACAACTCTTTGGCACAGTTGTTGGGTGCATTCGATAAGAAAATGACCCATTGGTAAAGTCGAAGGGCACCTTCAGTGTGATAAGTAGCTCATTCACACGGTCAATGGGCACCTTTGATGAGAAAAGATGGGTAAAACAACCCATTAGTAAGGAAGATATGCACCTTTCGTGAGAAAACAACCCATTAGCACAGTCATTGGGCATCATTGGTGAGAAAAGAGCCCTTTGACATTGTTATTGGGCACCGTTGGTGGGAAAAATAGACCATTGGCACTATCACTGGGTGGCTTCGGTGAGAAAATAACTCTTTGGCACGATCCCTGGGTACCTTTGGTAAGAAAATGACCTGTTGGCATACCTTTGTCGAGGAAAACAAACCATTGGCATAGTCACTGGACGCCTTTAGTGAACAAAACAACGTGTTGGCATAGTCGTTGAGCACCTTTGATGGGAGAAAGAACCCATTGGCACAGTTGTCGGGCACTTTCGATGAAAAAATAACCCACTGGACATCTTTGGTGGGCAAAACAACGCAATGGTATGGTCGCTAAGTAACTTTAGTGGGAAAAACAAACTGATGACATAGTCGTTAGATAAGTTCGGTGAGAAAATAGCCCTTTGACATAGTTCCTCAATACCTTAGGTGGGAAAACAACTCACTGGCACAGTCATAGGGTGCCTTCGGTGAGAAAACAACTAGTTAGCGCTGTCATTGGGCACCATTGGAAGGCAGAAGAATGCGTTCTCATAGTCGCTAGGCACCTTCGATGGGAAAGCATCTCATTGGCACAGTCCCATGGCACAGTCCCATGGCACATTCAGTGAAAAACAACTCTTTGGCAAATTCAATAAGCACCTTCGGTGCGATAAATGGCTTATTCACACCGTCGATGGGCACCTTTGATGAGAAAATAGCTCATTAGCACACTTCAGGTTGGTAAAACAAACCACTAGCACAGTCACTAGGCACCTTTCGTGAGGAAAAAAACCCATTAGCATGGTCACTAGGCATCATTGGTGAGAAAAGAGCCCTTTGCCATTGTTGTTGGGAACCTTTAGTAGGAAAAAGAGCCCATTGGCACGGTCACTGGGTGACTTTGGTGAGAAAACAACTCTTTGACATGGTCGCTAGGTGCCTTTCATGAGAAAACAACTAATTGGCACACCTTTGGTGAGGAAAAAAAACCATTGACATGGTCGCTGGGCACCTTCAGTGAAGAAAACAACCTTTTGACATAGTTGTTGGGCACCTTTGATGGGAAAACGATCCAATTGGCACAGTTACTAGGCACCTTCGATGAAAAAATAGCCTGTTGGACATCTTTGGTGGGCAAAAGAACCATTGGTACGGTAGCTAGGTAAGTTCAGTGAGCAAAACAAATTGTTGATGCAGTCGTTGGGCAAGTTCAGTGAGAAAATAGCCCATTGGCATGGTTCCTCATCACCTTAGGTTAGAAAACAACTTATTGCCATGGTCATTGGGTCCCTTCATGAGTAAATAGCCAATTGGCATTGTCATTAGGCACCTTTGGTAGGTGAAAGAGCTTGTTCTCACAGTCGTTAGGCACCTTTGGTGAGAAAACATCTTATTGGCACAGTCCCGTGGAACCTTTAGTGAAAAAACAATTCCTTGACGAATTCGATGGGCACCTTCGTTGTGATAAATAGCTCATTTGCACGGTCAGTGTGCACCTTCGATGAGAAAATAGCTTGTTAGTATATGTGAGGTAGGTAAAATAACCCATAAACATGATCGCTAGGTAACTTTCATGAGAAAACAACCTATTAGCACTGTCATCGAGCACCATTGGTAAGAAAAGAGCCTTTTGGCATTGTTGTTGGACACTTTTGGTGGGAAAAAGAGCCCATTGACACGGTTACTAGGTGCCTTCAGTGAGAAAACAACTCTTTGGCATGATCGCTACGTGCCTTCGGTGAGAAAATGACCCATTGGTAAAGTCGATAAGCACCTTTGATGTGATAAGTAGCTCATTCACACGATCAATGGGCACCTTTGATAAGAAAATAGCCCTTTAAAACACTTGAGCTAGGTAAAACAACCCACTAGCATGGTCGCCAAACACCTTTCGTGAGAAAACAACCCATTATCATGATCCTTATGCATCGTTGATGAGAAAAGAGCCCTTTAGAATTATTATTGGGCACCTTTGGCGGGAAGAAGAGCCCAATGGTGCAGTCACTGGGTTCCTTCGGTGAGAAAAGAACTCTTTGGCACGATTGCTTAATACCTTCGGTGAGAAAATGACCCGTTGGCACACCTTTGGAGAGGAAAAGAAACCATTGCATGGTTGATGGGCACCTTCAGTGAACAAAACAACCTATTGGCATAGTCCTTGAGCACCTTTGATGGGACCTTTCGTGAGAAAACAACCCATTAGCATGGTCATCGGGCACCATTGTTGAGAAAAGAGCCTTTTGGCATTGTTGTTAGACACTTTTGACAGGAAAAGAGCCCATTGACTTGGTCACTCAGTGAGATAAGTAGCTCATTCACACGGTCAATGGGCGCCTATAATGAGAGAATAGCTCGTTAACACTCTTGACATGGGTAAAACAACCAACTAGTATGGTCGATGGGCACCTTTCGTGAGAAAACAACCCATTAGCACGGTCATCGGGCATCACTGGTGAGAAAAGAGCCCTTTGCCATTGTTGTTGGGCACCTTTGGTGGGAAAAGAGCCCATTGGCATGGTCATTGCGTGCCTTCAGTGAGAGAAGAACTCTTTAGCATGGTCGCTTAGTGCCTTCGGTGAGAAAACAACTCATTGGCACAGTTGCTGGTCCCATTAATGAGAAAAAAGCTCGTTATCATTGTCACTGGGCACCTTTGGTGAGCAAAAGAGCCCACTAACACAATTGTTGGGCACCTTCGGTGAGAAAACAACCCTTTGACACACCTGTGGTGGGCAAAACAACTCGTTGACATGGTTGCTCTATACCTTCGGTGGGCAAAACAATCTGTTGGGCACCTTTGGTAAGAAAACAACTTGTTAGCAGACCTTCAGCTAAGAAAACAACCCATTGGCAAGGTCACTGGGAGTCTTTAGCGAACCTAACAACATGTTGGAATTGTCGTTGGGCGCCTTAAGTGGGGAAAAGAGCCTATTATCACAATCGTTAGGCACCTTTGGTGAGAAAACAATCCATTGAGATGGTCACTGGGTACCTTATGTGAGGAAAACAACATGTTGGCGTGGTAGCTGGGCATCTTTGTTCAGAAAATAGCCTGTTGACATTATTTTTGGGCACCTTTGGTGAGCAAAAAAGCCTATTCGTGTTGTCGATGGGCACCATTTGTGGCAAAAGAGCTCATTGGTATGGTCGCTAGGCACTTTTAGTGAGAAAATAGCCTATTAGCACATCTTTGATGCGCAAAACAACTCGTTGGTCTAGTCATTTGACACCTTCGGTGAGTAAAACAACTTGTTGGCCTAGTCATTGGTACATTTTTGGTGGCTGGAAATCTTTGATGGAAAAAAGAGCCCATTGACACGATCCCTAGGCACCTTGGGTGAGAAAACAACCCATTGGCACACCTTTGTTGAGGAAAACAAACCATTGGCTTAGTTTCTAGGCACCTTCAGTAAACAAAGCAACTTAGTGGCATAGTCGTTGTGCATCTTCGATGGGAAAAAGAACCCATTGGTATAGTTGTTGGGCACTTTTAACGAAAAAATACCCCACTGGATATCTTTGGTGGGCAAAACAACCTATTGGTATGGTCACTAGGCAACTTCAGTGAGCAAAGCAATCCCATGACATAGTCATTGGGCAAGTTCAGTGATAAAATACCCCTTTGGCACAGTTCCTCAGTACGTTAGGCGAGAAAACAACTCATTGGCACGGTCATTGGGTGCCTTCGGTGAGAAAATAGCCAGTTGGCATGGTCATTGGGAATCTTTAGTAGGCAAAAGAGCTCATTTTCATAATAATTAGGCACCTTTGGTGAGAAAACAACTTATTGATAAAGCTGATAGGCACCTTCGGTGTGATAAATAGCTTATTCACATGATCAATAGGCACCTTTGGTGAGAAAATAGCTCCTTGGCATACTTGAGGTGGGTAAAACAACCCACTAGAACGGTCGCTGGGCAACTTTCGTGAGAAAGTAACCCATTAGCACGATCATCAGGCATCATTGGTGAGAAAAGAGCCCTTTTGGCATTCTTGTTGTGCACCTTTCATGGGAAAAAGAACCCATTGGCATGGTCACTAGGTGCCTTTAGTGAGAAAACAATTCTTTGACACAGTCGCTGGGTGGCTTCGTTGAGAAAACAACTCATTAGCACGGTCGTTGGTGCCTTCAATGAGAAAACAACCCGTTCTCATTGTCATTGGGCACCTTTCGTGGGAAAAATAGCCTATTAACATAATTGCTGGGCAACTTCGGTGAGAAAACAACCTTTTGACACAGCTGCAGTGGGCAAAACAACCCGTTGGCATGGTTGCTCCATACCTTCGATGGGCAAAACAACCTATTGGCATGGTTACTGGGCTCCTTTGTTGAGAAAACAACCTGTTGGCACACCTTCAGCGAAGAAAACAACCCATTAGCATGGTCACTAGACATCTTTATTGAAAACAACAACTCGTTGGAATTGTCGTTGGGCACCTTCGGTGGAGAAAAGAATCCATTGACACAGCCGCTGGACACCTTTGGTGAGAAAACAATCCATTGGCATGGTCGTTGGGTACCTTCGATAAGGAAAACAAACTTTTGACATTGTCATTAGGCACATTCGATGAAAAAATAGTTCGTTGGCAGGTTCACTCGGTACCTAAGGTGAGAAAATAGCTCATTGACATAGTCGTTGGGTGCCTTTAGAGAGAAAATAGCCCGTTAGGATTGTTGTTAGACTCCTTCGGTGGGCAAAAAACCCCATTGGCACAATCACTAGGCACTTGCAATGAGAAAGCAGTCCATTGGCACACCTTTGGTGGACAAAATCGTCCGTTAGCAAAGTCGTTGAGTACTTTTGGAGAGCAAAATAACCCGATGACATAGTTGTTGGGCTCCTTACTGGTGAAAACAACACGTTTGCAAGGTTGCTAGGCACCTTTGTTGAGCAAAACAACCAGATGGCACGATCGCTAGGCACCTTAGGGGGGAAAACAACCCCTTGGCAAGGTCACTGAGAACCTTCAAGGGGAAAAATAGCCCGTTGACACGGTCTCTAGGAACATTCAATGACAAAACTGTTAGTTGGCACCCTTGTGGTGGGCAAAACAACTCATTGGAATGGTCACTGGGCACATTGGGTGAGCAAAACACCCATTGTAGCAGTTGTTTGACACCTTAAGTGAGAAAATAACTCTGTTGGCACAGTCACTAGGCACCTTTGGTGAGGACAAAGCCTATTTCCATCGTCGTTAGGTAACTTCGGTGGGTAGGAAAGCCCATTGGCATGGTCTCTAGGCACCTTTAGTGAGAAGATAACCATTTGGCATAGTCATTGGGCACCTTCGATGAGCAAAACAACCTATTGGCATGGTAGCTGGGCATATTCAGTGAGAAAATAGGCCGTTAACATTATTTTTGGGCACCTTTGGTTAGAAAAAAGACCATTAGCATTATCAGTGGGCATCTTTTGTGGACAAAAGAGCCAATTGGCACAATTACTAGGCATCTTTAACGAGAAAATAACCTATTCGCACACCTTTGGTGGCTAAATAGCCTATTTGCATGACCACTGGGCACCTTTGGTGAGAAAAAAACCCATTGGCATAGTGGCTGGATAACTTTGGTGAGGTAAAAAGCCCATTGTCATTGTCGTTGGGCACCTTCAGTAGGCAAAATAGCCCATTGACACAGTCACTGGGTAGCTTAGCTGAGAAAATAACACGTTGGCATACCTTTGGTGGGCAAATAAACCCATCGATATTGTTGCTAGGAACCTTTGTTAAGAAAAGAACCTATTAGCACAGTTGCTCGGCACCTTTGATGAGAAAAGAGCCCTTTGGTGTTGTCGTTGGTCATGTTTGCTTGGCAAAAGAGCCCATTGACACAGTTGCTGGGCACTTTCGGTGGGAAAATAGCTTGTTAGCATATCCTTGGTGGGCAAAACAACTCGTTGGTCTAGTCATTGGGCACCTTTGGTTAGCAAAACAACACATTGGTACATCTTTGGTTGCTAGGAATCTTTGGTGGACAAAAGAGTCCAATGGCACAATCACTAGGCACCTTCGGTGAGAAAATGACCCGTTGGCACACCTTTGGTGAGGAAAACAAACCATTGCCACCTTCAGTGAACTAAAAAACCTATTGACATAGTTGTTGGGCACCTTTGATATGAAAAAACCCCACTGGCTCAATTGGTGGGCACTTTCGATGAAAAAATAGCTTATTGGACATCTTTGGTAGGCAAAACAACTCATTGGTATAGTCGCTAGGCAACTTTAGTGACTAAAACAAACAAATGACAAAGGCATTGGGTAAGTTTTGTGAAAAAATAGCTCATCGACATGGTTCCTCAGTACTTTAAGTGAGAAAACAACTCATTGGTACAGTCAATAGGTGCCTCCGGTGAGAAAACAGCCAGTTGATGTTGTCATTGGGCACCTTTGGTAGGAAAAAGAGCTCGTTGTCACAGTCGCTAGGCACCTTCAGTGAGAAAACATCTCATTGGCATAGTCTCGTGGCTCATTCAGTGAAAAATAACTCATTGGCAAAGTCAATGGGCACCTTCGGTGTGATAAATAGCTCATTCACATAGTCGATGTGTACCTTTGGTGAGAAAATGGACCATTAGCACACTTAAGGTGGGTAAAATAACTTACTAGTATGGTCACTAGGCACCTTTCGTGGGAAAACAACCTATTAGCATGGTCATCGGGCATCATTGGCGAGAAAAAAGCCCTTTGGCATTATTTTTGAGCATCTTTGGTAGGAAAAAGAGCCCATTGGCACGGTCACTGGGTGCCTTCGGTGAGAAAATAACTCTTTGACACGGTCGGTGGGTGCCATCAGTGAGAAAACAACTCATTGGCATAGTTGCTAGTGCCTTCAATGAGAAAACAACCTGTTATCATTATCATTGGGCACCTTTGGTGGCCAAAATGGCCCATTAACATAATTGTTGGGCACCTTCGGTGAGAAAACAGTCCTTTCACATACCTGTGGTGGGCAAAACAAGCTATTGCATGGTTTCTCTATACCTTTGGTGGGTAAAACAACCTGTTGGCATGGTCGCTGTGCACTTTTGCTGAGAAAACAACCTGTTGGCACACCTTCAGCGAAGAAAACAACCGGTTGGCATGGTCATTGAGCGTCTTTAGTGAACCCAACAACTCATTAGAATTGTCATTGGGCACCTTCAGTGGGGAAAAGAGCCCATTGACATAGTCGTTGGGTACCTTTTGGTGAAAAACAATCCATTGGCATGGTCGTTGGGCACCTTTAGTGAACAAAACAACCTATTGGCATAGTTTTTGGGCACCTTCGATGGAAAAAAGAACTCATTGGCATAGTTGCTGGGCACTTTCGATGAAAAAAATAGCCCACTAGATATCTTTGGTGGGCAAAACAACCCATTCGTATTTTTTAGCACGGTTCCTCAGTACCTTAGGGGAGAAAACAATTCATTGGCACGGTCACTGGGTTCCTTCGATGATAAAACAACCATTTAGTGTTATCATTGGTCACTTTTGGTAGGCGAAAAAGCTCGTTGTCATAGTCGTTGGGCACCTTCAGTGAGAAAACATCTCATTGACACAGTACTGTGGCACCTTCAGTGAAAAAACAACTCGTTGGCAAGATCGACGGGCATCTTCGGTGTGATAAATAGCTCATTCACAGAGTCAATGGGCCCATTTGTCGAGAAAATAGCCCGTTAGCACACTTGAGGTGGGTAAAAAAACTCAATAGCACGGATGCTGGGCACCTTTCGTGAGAAAACAACCCATTAGCATGGTCATCGTGCATCATTGGTGAAAAAAGAGTCTTTTAGCATTTTTGTTAGGCACCTTTTTTTGGAAAAAGAGCACATTGGCATGGTCAATGGGTGCCTTCGGTCAAAAAATAACTTTTTGACACGGTCGCTGGGTGCCTTCGGTGAGAAAACAACTCATTGGCATGCTCCTTGGTGCCTTCAGTGAAAAAACAGCCCGTTATCATTATCATTGGGCACCTTTAATGGGCAAAAAAAGCCCATTAACATAATTGCTGGGAACCTTTAGTGAGAAAATAGCGCTTTGACACACATGCGATGGGCAAAGCAACTCGTTGGTGTGGTTGCTCCACACCTTCAGTGGGCAAAACGACCTATTGGCACAGTGGGTAAAATAACTTGTTGGCACACCTTTAGCAAAGAAAACAACCCATTGGCATGGTCATTGGGCATCTTTAGTGAACGTAACAACTTGTTGGAATTGTCTTTAGCACCTTCAATGGGGAAAAGAGCCCATTGACACAGTAGTTAGGCACCTTTGGTGAGAAAACAATCCATTGGCATGTCGCGGGTATCTTCAGTAAGAAAAACAAACTATTGACATAGTCGTTAGGCACATTCGGTGAGAAAATAGTTCGTTGGCTCATTCATTTAGCACCTAAGGTGGGAAAATAGTTGATTGACACAATCGTTGGGTGCCTTTAGAGAGAAAATAGCTCGCTGGCATTATTGTTGGGCACCTTCAGTGGGCAAAAAATTCCATGGGCATGGTCACTGGGCACCTTCAATGAGAATGCAATTCATTGGCACACCTTTGGTGGACAAAACAATCTGATGACACAGTCGCTGGGCTCCTTATTGATGAAAACAACACATTTGCAAGGTTACTAGGCACCTTTCTTAAGTAAAACAACCAGATGGCACGGTTACTGGGCACCTTAGGTGAGAAAACATCCTATTGGTAAGTTACCGGGAGCCTTCAAGGGGAAAAACAACCTGTTGACACTGTTGCTGGGAACATTCAATGACAAAACAATCTGTTGGCACACTTATGGTGGGCAAAACAACTCATTGGAATGGCCACTGGGCACCTTCTATAAGCAAAGGAGCAGTCGTTGGGCACCTTAAGTGAGAAAATAACCATATTGGCATAGTCGCTAGGCACCTTTGGTGAGGACAAAGCTCGTTGCCATTATTGTTGGGTACCTTTTGTAACATCCCGTTCCCACATAACGGGTCGGATCAGGGAAACGGGTCTACGAGGAGACCAATTAGAGAAGTTAGGA
>JAOTAY010000006.1:13885295-13929803 GCA_025629805.1 Erythroxylum baracoense
AAATAATTTATTATTCTTTACTAAAAACATTCAACAAAATACTAAGATATATAATATTCATACCCTTATAATTTTTTTAAAATTATGTCCTCATAAGTCATTTTACACATAAACAGCTGATACTAAACAGCTAATTTTACCAAACATATATAACAAACAGCTAATACAATCCGCTAGCCAAATAAGCTGATAGAATCAGCTATCATCTAACAGCTGATAGAATCAGCTAACAGCTAACACAATCAGCTAATTGCCAAACAGAGCCATTATGCTATGACATTTTTAAGTTGATCCTCAAGCATCAATTGGAGAACCCAGGATGAAGAGAATAATTTTCCATGGTTTGAGACCTGAATACAGAAGCTTTATGCTACAACAGCCCCGGCCCTGGGCAGGGGTGAGGTGGGCCATTGCCCAGGGCTCACTTTAATTTTTTTTAAAATTACATATAAAAATATAATTTATTAAAAAAAATTTAAAAAATTTATTTTTAATTAATATCAAGGGCCTATATTTTTTCTTTCGTCCCGGGCCTATAAAATCTCAGGACCGGCCCTATGCTATAATATAAGGAAGGCAAAATCAATCATCACTTGTTGAGTTTGAAAATTTACTTATCGGAGAAGGAGCATTGGCTAAGCAGATGGGAGAAGTTTCATTGAAGAGTCAAGAGGAAGCACTCTATGCTAATAAAAGCAAGTGGAATTCTAAAAGGCATAACAACGGTGGATTCAAAAAGAATAATGATGAGGCAATAAGTCATAAAGGCAAAAGAAGTATTCATGTAAGAGAGGTTCGAAGAACCATAGCAATAGCAGAAAATTTGGAGGGAAGTGCTATAATTGCAATAAAAAAGGTCATATGACGAAAGATTGTTAGTCAAAGAAGAAAATTAAGGAGAGTAATACTGTCACTTCCAAAAGCAAGGACGGGATGTTGAAGCAGTTTCTACTGTAGAAGAGGAGTTAGCTCTTACAGCAACAACATTTGAACATTTTGATTATCAGAAAAGTTGGATTGTTGACTTGGGTTGTTCAAATCATAAGATTGGTAATAAAGGAAAGTTACATGGTCTATCAAAATATAAAGGAAATAGTATCACAGTGACATCAAACGATTCAAAATTACCAATAGCTCACATTGGTAATACAGTAATATCTTCCTAGTGTAGTGCTAATGGGGTGCCACTTCTCAATGTTTATCATGTCCCAAGGATAAATAAAAATATCATTTCAGTAGCACAATTAACATCTTTAGGCCACTTTGTTTTGTTTAGTCCATGAGATGTGAAGATATATCGTCACCTTGAGGTTAAAGAAGAACTCATGATGAAAAGGCAGGGCAAGATTCAATTTATATGATGTATGTGGAAGCTACATATGTAGATAAGATAAGAAAGAACGAGACGACAGTTATTAGGCGCATGAGATTAAGTCACGTTAGCTATTCTAGGCTAGATGTGATGATTAAGAAGTTGATGGTAAAAGGACTTCCCTAACTAACAATAAGGACAAATACTAGTTTGAAAAGTCACACCAATTATCATATGAGGACTAAAAATTTAAAGCAAAGGACCCGCTAGAATTAATTCACTATGACATGTTTGGACTTATTAAACAGGCTTCTATTGGTGGAATGAAGTACATGGTGACATTTATTGATGATTTTTTTAACCATGTGTGGGTGTATTTCATGAAGGAAAAATCTGACACTTTTTTCAAAATTTAAAAAGTTCAAGGAATCAACTGAAGCAAAGGTTGGTAAGATAATCAAATGTCTATACGCACTGACACTATTTACTCTAATCGTAAAGCTTATAACTTTACGAGTCTTACTCATGCTTACAGCCAAACAAAATTGGACGTCAAGAATGCATTTTTGCATTATGAGTTGGATCAGGAGATATACATGAATTAATCAATGAGTTTTCAGAGTCAAAATTATCCCGAATGTGTATGTAAGCTGTGAAAGGTGATCTATAAATTAAAACAAGTATCGAGGACTTGGTAGGGTAAGATTGTTGAATTCTTGACTTATAGTGGTTATTCCGTAACTTCTGCAAATCTTAACTTGTTCATTAAAATTAACAGAGAGAAGCTACCTATTATTCTGGTATATTTCGATTATTTAATCATAACAGGTGACTATAAAGAAGAAATTCTTCAATCAAAGGATAATTTATCATTTCCTTTTCAAATGAAAGGCCTCAAACAACTCAAGTATTTTCTTGGTTTAGAAGTTGATCAAATTTAAGATGAAATTCTTCTACATTAGCAAAAGCATTCCAGAGATTTGCTGGAGAAATTTGAAATGCTTGAGTTCAAACTCATTTTGACACCAATAGAGCTAAATGCCATAACTTTTGCTCGTGAAGGGAAAATTTTGAAAAATGCAACAATGTATTGAAAATTGGTTGGTAGTTTGATCCACTTAATTCCAACTGGACCTGACATTTCTTTTATAGTTGGTACGATGAGTTGGTACATGGTACATGCAAAATCCAAAGAAATCTCCCTTGGGAGATGTTTGGCGAATTTTGAGATATGTGAAAAGTACGATTGGCTATGGTGTTTTGTATAAGAAAGGTGAATAGTATAGGAAAGGTGAATACTGCAAGCTAGTTAGTTATTACGATGCGGACTATGCGGGTGATCATGATACCCGACACTCGACCACATGATAAGTTTTCACGCCAACGTTAGGAGCAATTTCTTGGTGCAACAAACACCATCCAACTGTACCTTTGCCAACAACCGAAGAGTACAGAGCTGCAGCAATGGCAGCTCAAGAAAGCACCTGACTTGTGTAATTGCCGAAGGATTTACATTAGCCAGCAGACTATCCAACATCTCTGTATTGCAATAACCATCAGCAATACGTTTAGCAGAAAATCCAGTTTTTCATGCTAGAACCAAACATGTAAAGGTGCATTATCATTTTGTCGAGGACAAAGTTCTGCAAGAAGAAATCGAAATGAAGCATATTGACATAAGGATCCAAGCTGCAGACTTGTTCACAAAAGGCTTTAAGTATCAACAAGTTAGAAAGTTTACGTCGTTAGCTTGGCATGGTGGAAAGAGCGGATGCTGATGTTGACGGAGAGTGTAGAATTACCAAAATCATTTGAGATTTTACTTGACTGAGTATACTGCTAGTTCGTTTAACTGTTCTTTTTTTTTATTTATTAAGTTGAGTTTGTTTTAGTTGTTCCTAGTCATTAAGAATTAGTTGAGTTTGTTCCAATAATGAAGGAAGCAATCTTTTCGCCATTGTTTGCACCAAATAAAAGGATTCCCCCTTTCATACATTCGCTGTCAGCAAATACTGCATTACCAAAGTAGTTTGGCGGCAGTGGAGGATTCAATCTGGTTCGCCCATTGAGTGGAATAAGCATCTTTGTCGGCTGAGTCTCAGAGAGCTTACGTGCTTTGGGTGCGACAGGCCATAGAAATGCTGTCAAGATTTCATAGCGAGTGTACTTAATCTTGCTTTCCTTCACTCCTTATCATTGACGTGAGGGTTTTCATACGATCAGAAGTAATATTGAGTATTAAGCTAGAATTGGTTTTAGAACCTGAAGACCGTTTCAATTTTAGAGTTGAAGAAGGAATCATGACAGGAGGTTTGCCGAATTCATATTGTTGGAGTACAGAGGTAGGGGAGATTCTGGCAAGGTTAATAATCCGATCGAGTAACGGTGGCATGCTAACGGAGAGTCCACGAGCTAACTCAGACCAAGATGTGAAGGAATGAAAAAAAGCCAGTACCATGACCTAAATTGTGATGCGATGCTATTCCCAGTGATACGCCTCCACAACTAAATCTTGTTACTATATCTACAGATTTGCACAAGTACCTGTACAGCGAAGAGTGGTGAAGAATACAAGTCATCAAGTGAGCGATTGATCGGAGGAATAACCCCACGAGTTCCTGGCTGGCAGTAAAGTTATCAATATCAGACATAGCTGAATCGGCCACAGCTTCAGCATACAAGATGCAATTTACTGAATATAAAGGAGATTAAGAAACTGAACTTAAATAAAAATTTTATTTTATAAAATAATATTAATCTAATTTATTTTCATAAAAAAATTTAAACAAGACTTCAATAGTTCTTTTTTTTTTTTTTTCCAAAACGGCAACAACTTTTATTGAACCAAAAATTACAGTATACAAGACCACTGTCTTGAATCAAAGCTGGCTAGCTCAACCAGCCAGTTGGGAAACACAAAATCCCACACAAAATCCTTAACCTGATGCATAGCAAGTTCAGCTAACGCACCAGCAACCCTATTAAAGGCATTAAAGGACAAAGAAAAACAGCACACAGCAAACTGATTACTCATCAATTGGATATCAGCAAGGATGGTTCCAATGAACAAATTATTGCATTCTTTTGATTGGATAAGCTGCAGCAGACTCTTATTACAAGTCTGCACTTCAATACAATTCCAATTCACGGATTTTGCTTTTATCAACGCTTGCCGAACACATTCAGCTTCTTGTACCAGCTTAGTCTTATGTGAATGATCAATTAAGCCCCAAACTGATTGCAACTGTCCTTGGAAATCCGCGCTACAATGCTCCAACCCCCTCTGCCCTTTCCACTCGAACTCTCCACGCAAGTATTAATTTTGATTATTCCTAAATCGGGTGGTCTCCAAGTATGAGTTGGAAGTACTTCAGTGTGAGACCTGTTGTTCCTCTCTCCACCTTCAATAGCTGCTTTGAATTCCATCCACTCATCTACTGCACGATCCATCACAATGTTATGTTGAACACGTTCTCGATGAAAGACCTCTCCATTCCAACTTTTCCAGATCTGCCATAAGATAGTTGCTGTTAAATTGATGTGATCTTGACCATTTATCCTGCTGGTAACCTCTTGCAACTGTATCCACCATTTCCTAAAATCGTACTTGTATGCATTGAGGCCATCCCATTGTACAGGTGCAAATTTCCAAATGATATCCGCCTGTTTACAAAAAAACAAGACATGCTCTAGTGTTTCAACTTGACCACACGTTACACATTCCTTGTAACCTTTTCTAGTCCTCTGATTAATCCTTTCATTCACAGCTACTACGTTATGAAGACATCTCCATATAAAATGACGAATTTTGTGCTTCACGCTTAAGTTCCACACTGATTGCCAAGTTTTGTCCGTCAATCTTCCCAAACTCGTTTCACCCCGTACTATAGCACTGTTACCACTGCTTGTGTCTTCGAGGATAGCCTGCTCATAATCGGTCTTAACAGTGTAGAGACCCGAATTTGAAAAATTCCAAACCCAGTGATCCTTTGATTGGCAGACACCAATGGGAATCTTGCATATACTTTGCACCTCGCATGGCGTAAAAATACGGTGCAGCATTTCCACATTCCATCTTGTTCCCACCATCAATTGGTTGACAGTTTCAAGCTGTGGATCAGAGTTGTACCTGCTAACAATGCTACCACCATCCAGATCTGGAACCCAGTGGTCCTCCCAAATATTGATCGTTTTGCCGTCTCCCACCCTCTTCCTCAGCCCTTTCTCAAGTAAATGCTTAGCACTCATAACACTCTTCCAAAACCAAGAGGAATTCTGAGCAGCCTGACCTTGTAATATGGACCCATGCTTGTAATATCGCCCTTTAAACACTTTGCTGACCAAAGAATTTGGTCTAATCAGAATCCTCCACAGTTGCATGGCAAGCAGCGCAGTGTTAACATGTTGGATGTTCCGAAATCCCATAACACCATGTTTTTTCAAGCCACAAAGTTTCGTCCAGCTTACCCACTGCATCTTCCTTTCTCCGTCCTTATTTCCCCACCAGAACCTTGCCATGAGGCTGCTTATTTCGTGGCATAGCTTATTGGAAATTCTGAAACAACTCAAGGCGTAATTAGGAATGGACATCAATACCGATCTAAGCATCACTTCTTTACCAGCACTACTGAGAAATTTACTTTTCCAATTCAGAATTCGCTGCTTCACCACGTCGCGGATAAAACCAAAAACTTGATGCTTGTCCTTCGAAATGACCAGCGGCAGACCCAAATACTTCCCTTTCATAACATACTCAATATTACCCATCGTTTTAGTCAATAGCAGCCTATCCTCCGTCGAAGTATTAGGGCTGAAAAAGACTGAAGACTTGCTAAGATTAACCATTTGACCCGTGGCTCTTTCGTAACCCTTCAAGATCTCCAACAATTCGATACCCTCGGACTGCTTAGCCTTGCAGAAAATTAAAGCATCATTTGCGAAGAAGAGATGTGAGACATTCGGACTAGCTCTACCAACATGAATTCCCGAGATCTTTTTCTTAGAAACAGCATCAGTAATTAAGCAAGAGAAACCTTCCGCGACTAGGATAAACAAATATGGTGACAAGGGGTCCCCTTGCCGAAGGCCTCTGGAAGGTTTAACATAGCCAATTTCCTCACCATTAACATTAAACGAGAAGGACACAGTAGAGACACATTGTAGAATCCAATTCACCCATTTGTCACAAAAGCCTAATTTAGTCATAATCGTCGCAAGAAAGGCCCATTCAACCCGGTCGTAGGCTTTCTCCATATTGAGTTTCAAAGCCATATAACCATCATTGCCAACCCTTTTATTTTTCAGAAAATGCATGCACTCATGAGCCACAATAATATTATCAATGATGCTACGATTTGGGATAAAGGCATATTGAGTTTCAGAAACACACAAACCAAGAAAAGGCTTAAGACGATTGACTAAACATTTAGAAATAGCTTTATACAACGTATTACAGAGACTAATGGGTCGATATTGGGTTATACTGGAAGGCCTGTCAACCTTAGGAATAAGACTAATGATCGTATGGTTAAGAGATTTGAGCATAAATCCCGAATAAAAGAAGCTGTTAACCGCATCAACAATGTCAAAACCTATAATAGGCCAGAATTTCTGAAAGAAATTAGTTGTCATACCATCCGCACCAGGAGCTTTATTCGGACAGATTTCAAAAAGGGTCGTCTTGATTTCCAGAGCTTCAAATTTGTTAGTAAGTTGTTCATTCATCTGCTTAGTAATTTTCCGCGGGATACCTCCAAGTACTCTGTCAAAATTATCTGGACCACTAGTTCTAAAAAGGCCACCAAAGTGAGCAACAATCTCCTCCCGAATTTCATTCGTTGTAGTACATCTGTCCCCATTCTGATTAATTAGTTGACTGATCGCGTTCCTTCTCCTTCTACCATTAACAGTAGTATGGAAAAACCTAGTATTCCTATCTCCCTCTGTAAGCCATTTAACTCTTGCTTTCTGAGCCCAAAATGCTTCCTCATCTTGGTAAGCTTTCCCCAGCTCCTTTGTCAGTATGCTTCGCCGAGCCCTTCTCGAACTCTCAGTTTCAGTCGCAAGACTTTTAATTTCCTCTTTAAGCTCCCGTATTCTACGCTGGGCATTTCTATAGGTTTTTTTGTTCCAATTTAGCAACTCAACTCGACATTTCTTGATCTTCTCCTTTACTACAAAGAGTTTAGAGCCATGGACATCAACATTCCAAGCTTTCTTCACCACGTCAGCCACATCATGACATTGTAGCCATCGATTATCGAATTTGAATTTCCTCCTCGTTCTGAAGGATTGTACTTCAGTATTAAGCACCAGAATGTAGTGGTCAGATGCTTCGTTTTCAACATGACAGCATGTAGCATTAACAAAATGATTGATCCAGCTTCCACTCGCCAGCCCTCTATCTAGCCTTTCCTTTACTTCCCCTTCCCCGTCCCTATAATTCCCCCACGTCCAAGGATTCCCTACAAAGCCAATGTCCACCAGTTCATTTATGGCAATAAAGTTCCGAAACCCACTCATACTCCCCTCAGATCGTTCTCTCCCTCCCCATTTTTCAGCATTTGAAATGATATCATTAAAATCCCCCACCAATAGCCACACATCCCCCCACAACTCCTTCCTCCTCCTAATAAAATTCCACTGTTCCTTCCGGATTCTATCGTCAGAGCTGGCATAAATTCCTATACACCACCATTTAATACCTCTCGTTTCATCTTCAATCTCCACTTCCACCGTAAATTCGGTACTAAGAACATTACTCACATTGCTACGTTTATTCCAATAGACAGCCATCCCTCCTGCTTTATTAATAGCATCAACCACATAGCAAACCTCATACTACAACTTCACTCGTACTTTTTCCATAAAAATTTGCTTATTTTTTGTTTCGCTAAGAATAATAATATCCGGGGAATGAAGCACTACCCTCTCCTTTAATTGGGGAAAAGTCAAGGGTCCCCCTGCTCCTCGACAATTCCACACCGCGATTATCATTGGGTACCCGGGGACCTTTGCAGGTTAGTCCCCCTCACCTTTTTTATGCCTGTCCAGTCTGCACCACCATCTGAATTTATGTTTTTATCGTTTTCCATCCCCTCCCTGTCTGCTAATTCGACTTCTGTAGTCCACTCAGGTATCTTCCGTTTCCGTCTGGTCGGTTCTTGAATCATCTCTTTATTGATTTCTTTCCGGGGCATGCTTGCTCTGTCCAACATCTTCCTATACTTCCTTTGTCCAGGACTTTCCTTGGCTACGACCATTTTCATCTCCGTAGCTACAGAAGAGTCCGCAATCATATCCTCTGGGTGGGCCACAACTATCTGTTTTTTATTTAAAACTAGAAGGCCTGAATTGCCTTCTTGTATTTCTAACCAGGAGGGCTCTGGAGAAGTTAAACCAGCAAGTAAAAGGTCGTTGGGCTGCTCCATGTCCATTCTAGTTTGCTCCCCCTCTCACAGCCCAATTTGTAAAGTTGAACACTTACCCACCTCTTTCTTTGATTGAAAAGGTGGGGCCCCCAAACTAGTCCCACTTTCATCCCGCCTGTCCGATGTTGAGGAAACCTTTTCCGCCCGCTCTGAACTCTCTATCACATCATGACCTACCTCCCTCCCTGCCCCCTAGCTCACCTTCCCCTCACCCATAACCCGATGAACCTCAGATAGCTCATGATGAACTCTAGTCTGCCCTCTACTTGCTTCCCCTACAGTAGACCCCCTACTATTCCTTTTCCCTCCCGCCCTGAGCCAATCCCCAAACTAGACCTCATCTCCATCCCCGCGGCCGTTCCTTCTAGCTAATAAGCAGTTTCCTTCAGTATGACCTATGATTCCACAGCGATAGCAGAAGTTAGGACACTTCTCATATCTAAAATTAACCCATCTTATTTTATCTCTGCATTGGACAGTGGTTCCTCGGGGAAGTGGCTGAGACACATCAAGCTCTACCAGCAACTTCATCACTTTTCCTTCCTTCCCTCCAGATTGAGAGATGACTACTTCATCAACTCTATTGAAAATTTTGCCTATTTTCTGCCCAGCAGCCACCGATAACCAATGAATGGGAACATTCCACACCTGGACCCAGAACGGTGAGATGTTGAAGCTATCATCATTAGATTCTATATCTTCCGCCCACTTCTGAATAGCAAGCAGTTGATTGTCAATAATCCATGGCCTGCCATTTAAAACCTTCTCAATGTCCTGTTGAAGGCTGAATGAGAACTGGTAGACATTTGATCTGAGTTCCACGACTTTCAGTTTCCTCGGGTTCCCCCAGACTTGATTGGCAAAGTTCCTAATTCCCACAATATTCACTTGTTTGTCCCCCATAATCCTACCAATCAGGCTCATTTTACACTCTTTGATACCTATCGACACATCGTCCTCCCCTAACACTGCAACATTTTGCTCCCTTTCTGATAATGAAAATAGCCTCAACACTTCTTCCAACAAACTGAAAGAAATATAAGAAAAAGAAAGAATGCAGCAAAGGGCGAAAAGGCAAGAAACAAAGCAGATAAAGCTACACGGCTACAAGGCGACAAAGAACACAAAGTAAGAGAGGAGACTCAGCAAGAAAAAGACAGGCCAAACTTAACACATTAACACCAAAAGAAATAAAGCCATCAATCATAAATGCAGGCATAGAAAATAAAAGGTTGGCAATAAGTAAATGACCACGAAACTCCCAACAAGGAAGATAGGACCTCTACGGGGAGAGGCAATAACTTTCTATTGTGATGTTAGCAAAAACGATAAATGTTCTACGGTAAAAACAAGAGGAAATGATGTCGCAGAATATTTGACGTGTCACACCTAATCTCTGTCAACCACCGTTACAATGTTTTTGGCTTATATAACTAAAATTTAAAATTTTCAGTAGTTTAACTATATGGTAGCCGTAAGGTTCATTATAATGTCGCAAAATTGAAAAACAAAAATACAACAATTGATATGCTAGCCAGTATTTAGCTTATTTGTGATGTTCAACTAAATTTACATTACAATTATTTATGAAATAAAATTAAAAACTAGTTAATACCCAACAAACAAGTAAATCTTTGTTCACACCTTGCGTAGACAAATTACGTACTTTTCACAACTTACGGCGTCTTTCTTGGAGAAACATACACTTAGCCGCGGTCGTAGAAGAATACAAAAAGTGCAACTGATCTAGAACTTTTAAAAAACACGCCTGCACGATTAGGAAGGGCTAGTAATTTGTCTTTGTTTTAGAATCGGTTGGAGGATGATGAGAGTGTATTCAAGTTTGATGGCTCATTTAGCGTATTTATCCTCCGTTGGATTGTTTAATTCAATTTCAATGTCCAATTAAAAAGATTCACTGAGGAACATTGATCTAGCAAGGAGACGGCAGTTTGGACCTTAACAAAAACGACAGGCTAATAACAGGTTAGGAGATCTGTTCTGATCATTTAGGCGATTATCATCATTTATTGTTTATAAAACGAATGACTCCAACAACTGCATTCATAACAAAGAATATTTTGAGGAAATCTAGTCCATCCAATCATTTACAATTTGATTAGCTCAGGCCAAAGGCAGGAATAACCATTCCTTGTCAATCCTAGAAATTAACGGACTATGAGATTCCAAAACACGGGGTTCCATATTGGCCGATTAAATTACACAACCCAATTCTTTCTCCATTAACTTGCTTGTCATTGTAACTAAAAATCTCTGGCCTACCATTCAAACTATGAAATCATACTGTTCTTATCCGCTCATCTTTTTATCTCTGTTGGGCTCCTTACATTACTTCTGTTTTGTATGCAGAGCTGATCCTACAGATGGTTTCACTCAGGTGCCACTGACAGAGGCCAATATCAAGTTGCAGAAACCATATGATATACCTCTTAGTGAAAGATATAGTTTTGTCAATGGAACACACAAGATGTGGGTATACGCTGATGACAAGCCACATGACCCTAAAAGTGTTACCCAGCCGCGAACCGAAATTCGCATAACAGTATGTCTGAGCAATCGGGAAAACTGTTTATGTTGTTTGTTATGAATCCGCGCCTACATACATAAACGAACACATGTACAAGAACTTAACTGTTTATTTTGCTTTCAGGGTCTGGACTACTCATCAGGAGTGTGGCAATTCGAAGGCTATGGTTTCGTACCAAATGGAACCTCCGGCGCCACAGTGGCGCAGATACACGGAGCAGCTCATGGTGCTACGACTATTATCCTAAGGATCTATGACGGGAACATGAGATACTATAGCGGAGATTTGATAGCTACAGATATGAATGATAAATGGTTCAGGCTAAACTTAATACATGACGTGGATGGAGGAAGAGTGTCTGTTTTCATCAACGGTGAAGAAAAATTCTCTACCCACGATCATGGACCAGGAGACTTATATTTTAAATGTGGAGTATATGCTGCGCCCCGTAACATAAGTTATTACATGGAGTCGAGATGGAGAGGTATCAAAATTTATAGGAAATGATGGATCACATTCAGAGCTGAATGATCATAGAGTATGGGAAGACATGTCCTATGAATAATTAACTACGCCCCTTGGCTTCAAGTTTGAAATAGTTTGTGTTCAGTTTCCGAAGTTCTCTAGTAGCTGTAAGGAAACGCAATCATTAAACAACTTTCAGTTCTTAATGGATTACTTTTTTTCTTTTTCTTTTTGTAATATCATGAACTAATGTTGCATTGCAGAGCATTTAGCTATATGTTCTTCGTGTCTTGTTGAGATCGTCTATTTGAATTCCAAAGTGTCAATGAAATTTCTTCTTGATGCGATTCAATACGCTATGAAATTTCTTCTGATTGCAATTTATTCCACGTCCACTTCCCATAACTTGTTTGAATAAGAAGAGTTATCAACCTGGGATTGCCATGCTTAGAATGTGTATTGCAGAAGCAGAAAACAGCTAAGATCAATATTACTTGAGGAGCTTAACAAGGCTAACATGAGTGGATTTGTGTAGCAATTAACTTATCCTAATCTCTTTCCTGTAGTTAGGTTCATAGCAGTGCTTAGAGAAAAGATAGACGGTGCAGTCCTATTAATGGACCATCTACCAAGTTGTAGGGTTAAATTGCATTAAGTTGAAGATCCATACATCAAATTGAATAAGATGCTAACTCAATTCTCAACAACGGTACCAAAAATTTGTTGATAATTTTATTAAAAAAACTTTCGTCTGCAAGTGTACAAATTGTCACTCGTAAAATAGAAGATATCATTCTCATGAGCATTAATTAGTCACCTAATAACTTGAATGTACTTTGTCTAACGTAATAAAAAATTGAATGAATTGAATTAAAATAAATTAACTAAAATTGAAATAAACTAACAAAATTGAATAATCAAATAAGTGAAGCTAGCAATAAGATTGACTTTAATCAATAATGAAAACTTAGGGGTTATTATATCCTTCCTCTGTCTTCCTTTTACCTTGTTAATTCAATTATGCTTGATTTTAGATATTCTAAAATTTAGATTACCCTCCCTTGGGATCTAATCAAGCAATCTCAATTAAAATAGACAACAATATAATTGTCAGCTCTTGATTCACTAAATTACTAACCACTCAATTAGCTTTGAAATAATCCTAAGGACAATTCACTCACAATTAAGATCTCTCTTCAATTGTTTATCAATCTAATATTTGTAGGTCTATTAAGTTACCAACTCTTGTTGTGTTACTTAACACATATAACTTTGATTCAATCTCTCAATTTTTTTATCAAGTATAAGCATGACAAGTACCATAAAGCAATACATATTGAACTCACCAAAATAAAGTTAAATTAAACAATTCAACATTAATTCCTAATATGGATTTAGAAATCCACAATCATGTTCAAAATAATACAAATCAAATTTAACATCCAAGACAATGAAATATAAGAAGAGAAAAGAAAGAAAACAGTTTTAAGTCTTGATCCGAAAATTTTGGAAATTTGGAGTTGATCTTAATGTTTATGATGTTTAGCCTGGTTTTTGATGTTTTTCTTTGCTTTTAATACTTCTCGAGCCTTCTTGGGTTCTTTCTAGGATTTTCCCACTTGTTTTGGTTTCAAAAATAGCCCTGAATTGTCAAAAGTACAAAAAACTCACTAGCTAGAAACTACATACACAAGATCATGCATTCCATGCATGATCATGCATCCTATCCAGACTCTCTGACATGATCGTAGATGTGGATGCACGATTGTGCAAGAGGCTTATCCCCATTTAGTTAACATGCACGATCGTGTAAAATTCAGGAACAACTGTGCATGCTCTTATTCTTTAAGTCCTTCATCTTTTCTTCAATTTTTCATATTTCTACTCACTAACAAACATATCAAACAACCCTTAAAACATAATATTAAGATCAAATCCTTGCTTTAAAAAAATCAAACAATTAAAACACTAACAAGAACACAATTTAAGTTGTGAACACGTGATTATCATCTAAAAATACACTTAAACCTTTAGAAAACATACTATAATATATAGTTATCAACATAACCACACTTAAATTTTTGCTTGTCCATAAGCAAAAATAAAGCTAAAAACAAAGAAAACACAAAAACACACAATCATGCAACAATGAAAAAATGGTACAATGGCATCAAATCTCATCAAATTAACTTAACCTTGAACATTAACCACTTAAAAAGTTCCAACAGACTAACATATTCCTTTCATGTTTAAGTGCTTTGAATTGAATATACATATTAGTCCAAATAGTGACACCTTAATCATGCACCTATAGCACTCATAAGCATAAACTTATTATTATTGATCAATTAAAAGGTAAACTATCACTAAATAACCCTTCATTGAAGTTCTTGCAATTTTTAAAAGATCAGTAAGTTTAATTTTGTAAGCATCATCTTTTTATATTTTCTTTAATGATCACCTAGTCTTTTGATGGGAAAGCAAATACCTTTTGATGAATGTCCCCTAGTTACTCAACTAGCTTACATTTTTTATTTAGCTTGGTTGGAGTGTCATTTTAGCCTTTTGAAGCTAAGACAAACATTTTTGCCATGAATGTCCCTGGTTACTCAACTATATCACAACTCTTAACTAGTTATCACCTTTTTTAACTCAATTTTCATAAAAAAGGGCCAGCATAATCAAAATTTTATTTAACACTTTTTTTATATTTCTTATCCTACCTCATTTCTTTTTAGTCAATCAATCTCATTAAAGGTTACTAATGATGCATACCAATTTAAATGAATGTAATTACAAATGTATCCAAACAAATTTCTTACAGTGAAAGAATAGGTACCATATCCTAATTAACATGTGTTTCATCCTAAAGCCATTTAAAACACAAAATTCACAAGTTAATATGCCTTTACAATTTAAATGACCATGTTTAAAAATAAACCAATTTCGTTCAACTCATACCATTGACACATTCACACAATGCACACATCATGCGTCAAAATGTTCACACAATGCCAACTTACTCAAAAACTAACACAATGCAAATGTAAAGTTCACACATAAATGATATGCAACTGAGTATATCAACTAAAACCTACCAGGATAAGTCTACAACTGACAAATAGATTAGTAAAAAATCCTAGGGGCATTATAAAGGATATTCGACTGGTAAATCAATCATCGATGTTGGCAAAGGCAAATTAATATTAAGGGTGGGGGATGAAGAGGTTGAATTTAAAATGTCTAATGTTATGAATCCTGACCTTGAACGTGTTGCTGTTAATGAATCAAGTGAGTCATGTCAAGATTCATTTTCTAATATTTGGCAAGACTTTACCATTAAAGGTCCACCAGAGTTTTTGCAAGCTTCAGGCAGTAAATAAGAGGGAAAATGCAACAATAAGCAACAACAGGTGTCTTACTTAAAAGTTATGGAACAAACAGTAGGATGACTAAAACTTAATTTTTATAAGCTACCTTAAGTATGAAAGGTATGCCGAGCTAACGAAGTTAAATAAGTGCTACTTAGGAGGCAACCTAACAATTAGGTTAGCTCTTATTTTTAAATTCTATTTCATTTGGATTCTATTTTGATTTTAGCATAGGATCTTATAGAGTTTTGATGTGTTTTAGGTTAGGACATTAAGCATCCTAAAGAGATTATGTATATTTATCGTGTTAGGGTATGCGTGTTAAAGTTTCATAACTTTGAGTGCAAAATTTTTAGATTTGTCTAACTATTTTTCATGTTTCAAAAGTTTACGAAAAGTTACACTCCCATAAGACACGTACACGGTCAGATACATGATCGTGTAATAGATCGTGTAAGTTCGCGATAACTTACATACCTGTCTTGGATTTTAGGGAGTCTGTGAGTTACACGGTTAGCAATACCATCATTTAATAGACCATGTGAGTCTACAACAGCCTTTAAATTATCCTACCTCTTTCATTCTTTTCATTTTATCTCTCTCTACTCTCCCTTTGTCCCTCTCCCTTTTTAACTCAATTTCCAGCTTTTTTCTTGCCAATTTGTGACACCCAAGTAAGTATTCTCCTTGATTTCACTTAGTTGTACAGGAATAATTGGGTATTTTGTAATTTTTAGGTATTTTCACCCCCAAATTTGCTATGGTTAAGTTTTGCAATTTAGTGTAGAATTGCTTGATTTTGTGCTTGATTATGGTTTAATAGTTTAATTATATCCTTACCTATATGACTTGTTGCTTCAATTTGATGAATTGCAAGAGATTTGGATGAAATTTCAATTGCTCACTAATGTTAAATTATGATGATTTTCATGTAATTAGGATTAATTGGTTTTTTTAGTTAACTGAAGTTGTTTTCTAGTTTAATTTCATTTCAATTTTGATTTTTACATTAATTTAATATTCAATTTTGTTAATTTTTGGTCATTTTTAGATTAGATGTGTTAATTTCAATTTTAGGTTTAATTTTGTAATTGAATAAATAGGTTAGTTTTATTTGCTAATTGCAAGTATTTTTATTTTTATTTTATGATTAATCTAGTTAATTTTCTAATTTTATTTTATATTAGTTTTTATTTGTTATTATCTATTTTGCAACTTCTGAGGTTGCAAAATAGATCCCTAAGGATAAAGAACCTACAATAATAGAGTCAAAGAATCTAATGGAGGCAGAAACATTGAAAGAAAAATCTAAAAACCATCAAGAAATTCTGGAAAAATTTTCTCGCGATGATGGTATTATTGCAGTTGTTGCGAGTGAACAAACTATTACAGGCCCTGCAGTTGTGCCGAAGGACAATCCTGGACATGGTTTGAATGTTGCAACTTCAATGAATTTGGTGAGCTTTGATGTTGTTGAGATTATTCTTGACTCTGCGGTACCTTCTATTACTGCTAACTAAAAGATAAACCTTGAAGATGTTGTTGTCGAAGAAGTTGATGACGATTCGGATGAGCATGCTCTCAAAACAAAAAATCCAGTGGTTATGTTATCTGAATGTGTGGGAGCTGTAGATAAACTTCTTCTTGTTGTTGCTATCAAGGGATTATTGTCACCAAGAATAAATTTTCCTTGTTAGATGATGAGGAGATTGAGGATCACGTTGAAAACACAAAAACTATGGAGGATGCATTTATCTTAAATTTACCATATAATAAAACCTTGAAGCATATAAAGTTGGGTAGAGTTAAGGAATTGGATTTAGCATCTTTTAGTAGAAAGGAAGAGGTTTTGCATGGGGATTATGGGATTTCGACAGCAACAATTGTAGCAATTAACTCAACGGTTATTGTCGATGAGGCTAAGGAGGTAATTTCTCAATCAGTTCCAACTAAGCAATATGAGATAGGGGTACGTATAAGAGCCCAGCTTCAGGTGACTCAAATTTTTTCATCTAATTCCCAATTATTATACTAATATTTTGGAATTTTTACAGGGATTAGCTAATAGATTAACTCTTTTGAGACTGAAGAAGTTAAAGCATATTCATAATATTCAAATGATGGCTATAGTTGAACCTATGATGGATTTAACTCGAATGGATGAAGTTAGAAAGAAATTAAATTTTGAACGAATGATTGACAACACTTCGAGTTGAATCTGGATTTTTTATAATCAGGAGTTTACTTGTAATTTTTTACATGAGAACAGTCAGCAGATCACTTTATAGGCTTTACATTTTTCTTTGAAAAGATACATACATCTCTCTTTTGTTTATGCGGTATGTTCAGTACAAGAGAGGAGAGATTTTTTAAATTCTTTTACTAATTCCTTTTACCCATGGTTATCTATGGAGACTTGAACTTATGCTTATCTTAGGAAAAGAAAATTGGAGGATTGCCATTTCAAGATATTAAAGCGAAAGAGTGTCAGAATTTTATGGCACAACATTCTTTGGTGGACATTGGATATATGGGCTCTAGTTTTAGATAGAATAATAACTGGGATGGTCATCTTCGAATTTGAAAAAGACTTGATAGGGCTTTGATAAACACAAAATAAATGTCAAATCTTACACTTACTGTGGAACATTTAAGTTGTGTGCAACCTGAACACTCTCCATTATTGCTCTCGATCGAAGAGATTGAGAATTTTGTAGGCCTAAAATCATTTTGCTTTCAAAATGCTTAGAGAAAATTGGAACTTGCCTTATTTAGGACGCCCATTTGTGAAACTTTGGAGAAAGTTGAAGAGACTTAGGCCGGTTCTCAAAAATTAGAATCGAAAAGTATGCGACAATTTTCAGCAAAATGTTAGGAGGGTTGAAGATGACTTGTTGGTCAAGGAAAGACTACTGGAAGAAGAGGCCCCAAGAACTGCTAGGGAGGCCTATCATCAGGCTAAGGCTCAATACAGACAAGCACTATTGGAGGAAGAATGTTTTTGACATCAAAAATCTAAGATTCAGTGGATGAAAGAGGGGGACTCAAATACAAAATTATTCCATACAACTGTCAAAGAAAGAAATGATCCATCAAGTGCAGGGACACAATAGAGAATTGATTGCTGATTCTCAGGGTATTCAAGCTGAGGGGGTTCATTTTTTTAGACACTTACTACAAAATGAGGGAAATGATGTAGATGTTGTATACACTTTGGTGAATAGGGTTACTGAGTCAGTGTTATTAGAAGTCGAAAATGAAGATCTACAGAAAATTCCATTATCAAAAGATATTCTCGCGATGATAGAGGAGATAGATGGTGATAATGTAGCAAGACCAAATAGCTTCATTGGGAAGTTCTTTATTCATTGTTGGGAGGTAGTGGAAAGTGACTTAGTGGCCACAGTGCAAGAATTCTCAAAAGATGATATCTAAGTTGATTATTGTTGCATTTGATTCTGTCAAAAATTATATCTCCTCAACAAGCAGCTTTCTTACCTAGGCAATTCATTTCTGATAACATTTTGTTTGCTCATGAATATGTTTAGAAATGAACAGAAAGATTAAAGGTGGAAATGTATTGCTCAAGTTAGATATGGCCAAGGCATATGACAAAGTGTCTTGGCTTTTCCTGATTAAAGTATTATGACGCTTTGAGTTTAGGGAGCAATTTATAAACTAGGTTTGGAGGCTGATTTCTATATCTCCTCAACAAGCGGCTTTCTTACCTAGGCAATTCATCTCTGATAACATTTTGTTGGATCAAGAGATATGTTTAGAAATAAACAAAAAGATTAGAGGTGGAAATGTATTGCTCAAGTTACATACGGCCAAGGAATATGACAAAGTGTCTTGGCTTTTCTTGATTAATGTATTACGATGCTTTAAGTTTAGGGAACAATTTATAAACTGGGTTTGGAGGTTGATTTCTAATTTTTGATTTTTTGTATTGGTAAACGGAGTGCCTTCGGGATATTTTCACTCATCGCGAGGTCTAAGACAAGGTGACCTGTTATCTTCAACACCTTTTATTATTGGGGCCAAAGTTTTTACAAGAGTGTTGAATAATCTTCCACAGACGACCACATTTGTTATTCCTAGAGGTTGCCTTAGGGTGACACATCTCTCTTATATTGATGATGTATTGACTTTTACGAAGGGATTAAGATTGTCCCTTACAATAGTCAAGGAGGCATTGTGAGAATATGAAAGATGTTCTGGCCAGCTAGTTAACGCTAATAAAAGTGGTTTTTATGTAGGTAGATTCTCTCAAACAAGACAAAATTTGGTTGTCCATGTTAATGGGGACTGGCTGTCACTGGGTTCCAGTATCACCAGCTCCATTAACATATCTTGTATGTCCCATTTATTGGGGAAGAAAAAGGTCTGAGTTTTTCAATGGATTAGTAAATATAAGTCACTCAAAAAATATATCATTAGATAAGCAATCTACTTTTAATGGGAGGAAGACTGACTCTGCTTCGATCAATTTTACAATCTCTTCCATTACATGTCTTAGCTGCAACAAACCCCCATGAGGGATTTTGACTAAATTGGAAAAAATATTTGCGGTTTTTTTGTGTGGAATAGGTGAAGAAAGGCCTAAGCATCATTGGATAGCATGAAATCAATGTGTCGCCCATTACAGGAAGATGGTATTAGTTTGCAGCGTTTGCCTAACATATACTTGGCCTTCTCGACTAAGTTGTAATGGAGATATCTAGTGAATAATTCTTTATGGGTATGTTTCTTAGCAGCTAAGTATAGAACTAGAGGCGATCTGGAGGTGATTCAGTCTAGACTGATGGACTCTCAGACTTAGAAAAGAATGTTAGATATTCATGAACAAATTTAGGATTGTATTGTTCACTTTGGTAATGAACTCATCTGGAAGGACACCACCACTGGGACTTCTCGATGACTTCTACCTATAACCGTGTTAGAGATATGGGTACACGAACTATAATTGGTTGTAATATTTGGCATAAAGGGATTCCTCTGAAAGTTTCATTTTTTATGTTGCGCTTATGAAAAAATAGACTTCTTCTGGATATTTCCTTGCGAAGGCTAGGGATTCTTAGACCTTTATAATGCAACTGCTGTCAAAATGACTGTGAAGAATCTCTAAACCACGTTTTCCTTTTTGGTGATTGGACTAGGCATCTTTGGAGATTTTTCGGTATGCCTTTTGGTCTAGCAGATCCATGCTTTCGACATAGAGATATGTTAATTCGGTGGTGGTCAGTTGGGGGAAATACGACCATGAGAATGGTCTTTCATATGATATCTTCCTTTATTAGATAGTATTTGGAAGATGTATAGCTCAACAAAATTTGATGGATCGCCTCCTCTTATATCTTTGGTGATCTCAAAGATTATTGATTCTATCTCTTATGTTTTACATGATTCTCTTTCTTCAACCATTTTAGGTAAATAATGGCAAGATGTAGTGGAGACTGTTGAAAGGTATATTCGGCCCTGCAAGGTTTAACTATTCAGCTCTGCAAGGTTTAACTACTGAGTTAATGTAAGCCTTCCTTAGGATTTCTGAAGTTGAATACTGATGGTCATAAAGAGGAAACCCAGGACTAGGTGGACGTGGTGGGATTGTTCGAGATAAGTTGGGAAGGTGTATACTGGCATTTACATTCCCCATGCAACATGTTACAAGCTTAGAAGCAGAAACACAATCTCTTTCTCAAGGATTGAAGTTTTGTGCTGAATTATTACCCAATTCTCAGGTAATAGTTGAGTTGGACTCTAGAATTTGGTTGATATGTGCCTTGGTAAAATTCAAATTCTATAGAAGCTAGCAGATTGGTTAACTGAGGTGTTGAGGTTTTCTTTTGTAGATGATTTTTTTCGTTATTATAGAGAGGCAATTTCTTGGCAAACCTGGGATGTTTGTTAGAAGGTTTGACCACCTACAACACTTAATCACTGATGCATCATCCCTTAAGGGGTATATTGACTTTAGATAGGTCAAGCTTGCCTTTATTAAGAGTAAGAACTATTTAATTGTAATAGATATTAGCGATGTTGACTTTTGTAATTTCTTTCAATTATCATGCGTTTGATGGTTGGCATCTTATGCTAGATTATTTGTTAATGCCAACTCCATTTGTTTCAGGTAGGTCAGGTTTATGCCTCCTGTTCTATACTTGTCGCTTTTTTTTAATAAAATAGGGTATCTATCCCCTCCAGGGTATGGCCCCTGCTTAAAAAAGTTCTTTATATTAGATTATATGTTTTTATTTTTAATATGTGTTTGATTTCCTTTTCTAGTTTGTTTCCACATTTTTACAATTTAGTGAGCATAAGAAATAAGTGTGGGAAAATGGTTATTTTTTATACTTTATCTTCTATTTTCTAATATTTATTTAAAGTTTCAAGCAAAATAATGGGACCACAATGAGCAAAAGAAGCACTAAGGAAAGGAAAACAAGGTGACCGAGGGAAGCTCACATACTCCAGCCACTAGAGTAACCTCCGATGTTACTCTTCAATGCTACGACACATAAGGAGCAATATCAATGGCTCAAGGAGAAGAATTTTGAAACAGGCCAAATCATTGATTGGGAGGCACTGAGGCAAGTCAGTTTAGTCCAACAGGTTCGGGACCTTATTAATGTTAGAGTACGGTCTTGATTTATTTAGATCCTGGAGCCCTAGTGTTAGGCGCTGACGCATAAGGAGCTTTTCATGTTCTTTATAGAGAAAGGACAATACAATTAGGACTAATCTAACATGATCTAGTTCTAGCTATTAGGGGAGATAATCCATAATAGTTATTCGAAGTTCTTTGTCACGATGGGGTTATACGACCAAGAGTTTATGAGAACACCAAAATATGTACCTATGTAGATAGACTTCCAATATGGGATGTCTTCTCACTAGTATGGAGCATTATCAGTGAGGACTACGACCAAGCAAATCTAAGGCATTTTTCCTATAACACTAGGCACTTATATATATACATGGAATTCTGAGTTATACGCTAAGCGGGCAAGGTGACAAATATGGGGACATTGGAAATCTGGATATGTTCTACTTATGGAGCATTAATGAGAGGATGGCAATACATCTGGGGCATACATTAGCCCAATTCATCCAGCATTATAGTAAGGAGAAGAAGGTCAAGATGATATACATCGGACCTTATATGACAAGAATTACACAGAGGATGGGGGTTTTTGATATATTATCACACTAAATCTACATGTAATGAAACACATTAATATGGCAAGTAGACGGTAATGGCCTATGGGTGATATCTACCTCTTGATTGGGGTTCCCATCAAGTCGGCCACATCGGGAGGAGATAGATAGCCATATATAGTTGATCATCCACATAATCACACTTACTACCATCCCAGATAGGAGGAATCACACACGAGGAGGCTAGTGTGGAAGTGCTCATGATGCTAACATCATAGCCAGACCAACTGAAGATAGTTCAGCTGGAGAAACATATGGGGTAGATCCTGGTTATTCAATGTACTATTTAAGTATAGCAGGCAGAGATTGTGGAGTGAATAGGATAGCTCGAAGCCTATAATAGATGGATGGCAAACCTACTGATGTATATGATAGGCCATCTTAGAATGACTTTTCAACTTCCACCATTTAAAGCAGCCGTATCATCCTCAATCCCTCCCTGTTTTAATGTTGTATGAATCAAGGACCCTCAATCAACAGATATGCTAAATGTGCAAAAGTGCATAGCCACACACTCCTTCCAGATTGCTAATTTTCTCTTTTACATCATGTTTTTGCCCAAATTCTTCTCATTTAAGTCCATGAAGGCAATTATCACCTTTAAACACACTTGGAGCAAATTAAGTACCAAATAAATAATAAAATTATAAAATATCAAGCAAAATACATCAAATATGGGTGTAAAAATATAGTCAAATATCTATCTATCAGAAGTCATAGCTCAGTAATGGCAGAAGGTCTAGGAGTAACCTCATCAGCAGGAGTGGTTTAGAATGGTGTGAATTTGTATGAATTTTTACACTAAGAGTAATGTCTGCTTTAGGATTAGAGCTTGGAGTAAGAGGAAGAGCATTAGAGTCACTTCCCACTAATTCATCATGTCAGCCAGTTATAAACCTCTTACTAGTTCAAATCCATTTTTTAACGAAGTTACTAGGTTTCCATAGATAAGTGACAAGTATTTCTACCCTTTTCAATTCACCTGTTTCACTAAGCCTCCTTACAGAAAGGTAATTATGTAGAGACAAGTTTTTTGTATTTTCATATAAATTTTGCATAGCAAATTCTTTGCATTGTTGCTGTTTGTATGTCCATACAAATAGGCTTCCCTAAGGAGATAGCAAAATAGCTAAGCCCTTCAATTATCCAAAGCTCCATTGGAAGGTTATAGAAGTTAAGCCACATAGGCAATTCATTAATAATGCCCCTATCCAAAACCATACCAGGTTTCCATTGCTAAACAAATAAAGATTGATCACCTCTATGCCATGGCCCTTGCTCCACTATTTTAGTTAGATTAGCATCCTCTTTAAACTTGAAGAGTATTAAGCCATCTTCTCTTAACATCACCCTTTCAAGCCCCTTTTTATCCTAACGAGCCTTAGCCCAAGCTGACACCACTACAAAGTCTGGTCTTTTAGACCAAGAAAAACCAACCAAAGTTGAAGCCCATACTCTAGCTCCAGCATTCAGAAGGTCTATTAGAGGTGAAATGACACCATCTTGAACAACATTAAGAAATTATTTCAAAGTACCTTTATTATGTTGGATTTGCATTCTGTTTCTCCAAACACCAGTAGCATAAGAAGTTTTAGCTCCAGAGCCTGTTGCCATCTGGTTTTCATTTTGCTTGTCACAACTACTATTTTCCAATAGTTCTTTGGAAAGGGTAGAAAATTCCTAATAAGAAATGAAAGGATTCCCATCGTCTAAGGCCATTAATCAGGCCTAAGTAGGCCTATCGAAAAGGGAAAGCCTCCATAATTGATCAACAATCGATGAATCAGAAAAGGAAGAAGAAAGTGGGTGGGAAGTTAAGCTTCCAAGAACGGAAAAAAGTAAGGGCAGAAGGGTTAAATCAGTATAGAGAGGTTAGAGGATGTGCAGGGTAGAGAGAGGTGGTTTTTATGTAATTCTTCCTTTAAAATGATCTCAAAACTTGCTCTAACTTGACTCTAATTTCCCTGAGTTTGTTCCTTCTTCATTAGGGAGCTAAGAAAAGGTCTAAAAATATATAAGCCAAATTGAGTGTCGAATCATCTAAAAATAATCTGAAAACAAAAAAAATGCTCTCAAAATAATACTAGGAATATAATCTAATTATAATTTATCAAAACCTTTAATAAGTCATATTGATCTTAATGATTTATCCATTCAAACAAATTAATAATAATTTGAGCCAAAAATAGAAAAGATCGCCCCAATTATCATTTTTAACTTCCTCATCAAATCCAAGTGCCTTTTTGTACACTTACACTCACCACATCTTAGTTCTACTAATCATTATCAATCTACATGACAATGTTTCACATTGCCAATGATTTTCATGAATACACACCCATTGCATGCCAATCCTCATTAATTATTGAGAATTCTTGTCAATTCTTAGCTATTGTCAAGAGCCCCCCTCTATGCTCTCCCCTCTTTAAGAATGTGTCAATGCTAGAAATGGTGTAATTGCTTAGGGTTGGTTGGCCCTAATTGAAGTCAACTAGTAAAACTCTATTTGACTAGGATATCTTCTTGTTTGGGGCTTAGAAAACAAAATGTTTAGGCTTTATGTTACTTTCAAGCTTCACAACCTAATTTGTACATAAAGGCCCTTTATCTATTGACCAAAATGACATCTTTCATTGAATAGATAAAATAGAATTACTAATGAAGTGCATATGTGTTAACTCTAATTTTATTTATATTTATTTCTAAAATCCATATTAACTAACAAAGAAAAATAAGCCTATCTTGTCACCTATTGTTATAGTTTTCATCATCGTTGTTATCACTATCATCACTACTTTCTCTTATTAGAGGTGTTCTATTCTTTCTACACAAATTGTCCAGGGACTTTTTTTCATGTCAAACTTGTAAACAATAGACATTGTTTCCTTTTTACAATGTCCAGATGCTTTATGTGTTTTTTTCCTTTTCATTTTCTGCTTATAGATTTTTTTTTGTAAAGTTTAAGGATATGAAAGGCTTAGATTGCTTTTATGAACTTTACATAAAATTTGTATAAAGAGGGTACAAGTAAATGAGAGTGGAGAAGCTAGTTCATTACAAAATTATTTTTAGAACATCTTATGATCACTTATAATTCTAACTTCTTAATATTAAGTTAGCTTAGATAACTAGAAAATGTATTTAACTTAGTTTACAAAAGTGTTTTGTTCTTGCATTTAACTATGATTGATAGAAGAATAACATTAAATGCTTCCATTAAGGATGGGATTTAAATGTGTTAATATTGGCTAAAAAGTTCTTTTGACATTATTTTCAAAAACAAAAGGGAATTCTTTGGCATGAAATAATATGGTAAGTAATTTGTGAATTCTTTAAAAACAAGCTTGCGTGAATGAGGTTTCTAAAGAAATTTTTGTCTTAATTATAAAATGTTAAAGTTTTGGTTGTTTAAAATATTGTTAAATCTAGTAATTTTGGGGTGATTACTAGTTTAGCTTACAAAGGCATTAAATTCGTGACAATTTTGCAAATAATTAACCATACTATGTTCTCTAGATGTATTTTTAATCTTGTGGAAGGTAGCTTCCATGTTAACTTACAATCCTAGTCAAGTTTTGGTTAGTTATAGTTCATGACCAACATAAAGTGTTTTTTTTTAGAAAATGATAATGAATTAAGTTATAAAAGGTAAGGAAAAGTTACAAAAAAGCAATAAAGAGCTTATATAGCTTTTGATTTGCATAATAATATTGTTGTTGGATTAGTCGTTTGTTAGAATTCTATTATGAAAAAATTGAGCACTCCTCTCATCCTAAATGGTTTAACAAGAAAGAATATAGCTAGGAAAAAGCACCACTAAATTGTAGCATTTGGATGCTTAATTGTACCACACCATGTCTTTATAAAATTCCAATCTCTAAGAACACTATGAATGTGTCATTTATATAGCACATCCCTTCAGATAGTAGTGACAAAAGCACATTGAAAGAATAGGTGATCAGTACTTTCCTCTGAAATTTGACAAAGAATACACCAATTAGGAATGTTAAGGAATTTCTTCAATTATCTATAGTTGGCAATTTATCCTTCATAACTAACCATAAAGCAATAGAGTCTCTTCGATGAAAATGCTTACACCAAACAACCTAAGTCCAAGGCATTTTGCTTTTGTGTTTATGAAAGATCTTTCTACAAGATTATCTTGTGAATTTTCCATTTCTAGCATATTTCCAAATAATACAATCTTCCCCTCCATATAAGCTAGTTTGAATAATGTCTTCACAAAGAGATATAGGTATAGGAATCTGTATGAAAATTTGTTTATCAACTAGTACTTCAGCAACTATTACTCTTATTCTAGTACTACATTTGAGTTTTTCCATTAAGCACCATGAGAAATCTAATTGTCAAACCAAAAGCTGGTTTGCTTCCTATCTCCAATAAGATAAACAAACTCATTCCTCAATAGATCCTTGTTTTTGATAATAGATTTCAAAGTTGTGGAGGAGGATGATCTAATCTTTATGCTTCTTTTCTTTATATAAATGTCATGAATCCATTTACAACAACAAGAGTTTTTATCTGTCACTAACCTCTATAGCCTTTTGGACAGTATAACAATATTCACCAACTTGAGAGAAATAATACTAAGAGCTCCTTTGTCCTTAGGCAAGCAAACTTCCTTCCCCTACATTTTAGCTCTTCTAAAATTATCCTCATTCCCATTCCATAGAAACCTGCTAAAAATCATCTTTATGTACTTGATGATCTTCATAAGAATATCCACATTAGCAGCCTAAATGTAATGACTAAGTTAAACACAGATGAAACAAGCTAAGCTTTACCAGTAATAGACAGTGGTTTGGAACTCCAAGAAGAGATCCTACTACTGCTTCCATCAACTAGGATGCTAAAATCTCCATAAGAAGGACTAATAACTTAGATAGGAATGCCTGAGTAAAATATTGGAAGTAGTTGGAATATGAAGCTAGTAACAAAATTGATCACAGATTCTTTCCCTACAGTAGATTCGGATAAATATAAGCAACTTTTTGAGCAATTGGTTTCCAAATAAATAACTTGTTAAATATTTTCAAGGCTTTCATAAGAGAAGATAAAAAAGTTTGATCAACCTTGGAGAGAAGTACAAGATCATTTGCAAAGCAAATATTAATGATTTGTTGATGTTTGCACTTGGAATGAAACTTGAAGGCATTTGTTCTCTCCACAATTCTCTTCAAGGTTCTATTAAAGACCTCCATAATAAGAGCTAAGATATAAGGAGATAAGGTATCTCCTTATCTAATTCCTTTAGAGCTTTTGATATATTTACTAGGCTGACCATTCACCAAGATTTTAAATGAAGGAGAAGTGATGCATTGTGAAATCCATTAAATAGAGATAACAAGAAACTCTAATACATGAAGAATGTTTATAATAAAATCCCAATTCACACTATCATATGCCTTCCTTAAATCTATTTTTGAGGTTGCAATTCTTACTTCCTCTTTTGTTATAATACGTTCTAACATGTTCATATAACAAAATATTATCACCACACTTCTTCTTAGTATGTAGGATCCTTGGAAAGCCAACATACTTGTGAAGAACTTCTTTCAACCGTTGAGCCAAGATCTTAGAAATTATTTTGTATGCAATGTTGCAAAAAGAAATGGGTCTAAAGTTAGAGAAACTCATCTGCTCACTACTATTAGGAATGAGAGTAACAAAAGTGCTATTAATTTCAAATAATAACTTTCCTCTGTTGAAAATTTACAGTATATCATTAGTTACAATTTCCTTTGTCAATTTCCAAGAAATGTTGAAGAAATAAAGACTGAAGCCATCAGGACCAGGTGTTTATGAGGATTCAAGGATTTTAAGGAGTTTTCAATCTCCTAAGTTATGATATGCTTGCTTAATAATTCTGCTTTCTATCATGTAATGCAACATTGCATGATCTCTTTTAGAAGTGACTGAGATGAGATGGCATTCGTAGGAGTTGTCAACATGCTTGGGAAATAATCAAAAGCCTTTGAAGCAATAAGTGTTAGGAATTCATTCCTAGTTATTCAAATTCAAAGAGATGTCGTCAGGCTGATATTTAGATTTTAGGTTCTGGCTAGCCACCTTTCTTTCGTTGGGCTTCCTTCCCTCGCATAATTGAATCCTGTAAGTCACTTTGTTCCCAAGCCCATGCTGATTTTCCTTCTTCCTAGCCAGTCTGCAAAACTTCTATTCGTCTTCGAATCCTCCTCTAAAGTTAGTTGATTGAACCTTGCTATGGAATCTAGTCACTTGCACCCACAGGAACAAGAGAAATCCATATTTCATTATTACAGTGAAAGTGATTGAATAATCCCCGCTAAAGAACTTATTTTATGCCTACCAAATTCACTGATTTTACTTTTACCGATTTTTCTTCATCTATCGATGAAAAGTAGATTGACAGAACTCTTGACATTGCTTCATTTCTTTACAAGTATTGGGAATTCATTCCTACTTATTCAGATTCAAAAAGACAATCCTATTGAATTTTTTCCTGGAAATAATAGCTCTATAAAATAAATTTGTGTTTTTAACCCCCCCCCCTCTTTATCCATTCCACCCTAGATCTTTGTTTCATTAACGAATCATCAATTTTTAGTGCACTGGAGAGGTGTTACATAGCTAACTTTTCTTGATTATAGATATCAATTAAGGTGGAGACATTTTATAGCTCATTTTAAATTTTGTCAAGAGAATTTCTAACAATGTTAAGGAGATGATGAGCATTGCCTATGTTATTCTAAAAAGGCAGTTTCTTCTTTTGTTTGATGAGTGAAATCTTTCTAGCATAAACAAATTGTTTAGAGCCTTGGATGAAAACATTTAAGCTCTTAAGATGTGGACCTTAAACTCTATTTGATCAATAATAAAATTATTGAATCTAAAGGAGAAGAGGGGTTTTGCAAAACCAAGATGAGTGATAATATCATAATGTTATATGAGACTTTGGTTTATGATAGTGGAGAAACTTCTCAGGTAAATGGAGAACCACAAATGATTTACATTACTCCTGTCAAGCTTTCTCCTTGTATATTTTTCCCTTACTTGACCATTACACCAAGTATATAAGCTTCCTCCATAAGGTAAGTCAGTTAATTGAATATCATATATACGTTGTCTTATATTAGAGCAAGAATTGCCTATAAATCTAACACCTTTTATGTTTCTTCTGGATTGATAAAAACATTGAAGTCCTCAATAACTAGCCAAGGAAGAGAGGATGTATCTTCCAGTGACCTAAGCTGATTCCAAAGAAAGGATCTCTGATACGACATACTTGAATTCTTATTGTAAACCTCTAGATGGATCAATTAATTTAAGGTGAACCTTGTGGTAACATTGGCAACATAAGTCATAAACAACCATAATTCTTCCATTTGGATTATGCATGTGATTGGATATCAAATTCCAATGCCTTGGCAAAAACTGAAGAAGGTTGTGATTATGTTGCTTGATTCAATTCTCCAAAATTCATGCTATAACAACTTTATTTTAAGCTAAAAGGCTCTTAACCAAAAATCCCCTCTGATGTTCCAGGTGACAATGATCGTGATTTATAATCCCTAACTGGGGCCTTTTTATTCCTATCTGATCTCCTTTTAATTACAAGTTCAAATTCTTTAGTCTGCTTTATAATTCTGCTTAGAGTGCCTTGTTCAGTTATGTCTTGCTCACATATTGCTTCAGTCTCATTAAGTACTACAACTTTATCTTGTTCGTCACTAGCAACATTGGGACTGCTATTATCTACCATTTTTTGAGAGTCATAATAATCACTGACATCCACAACTGGTGTTGCTAGAGAATCCTCATCTGCACCAAGTCCTATAACCTCCTGATATTCTCCCATCTTAAAGTCTGCCAGCTAGTTTCTGAATTTTTTCAAAGGTGAACTGTGGTTTCCAAGCATATGAGACTCTTAGATGATCTTTAGATGGTTCTAAACTTTCATCCAATCGAATGATGGGGATGCATTCAGGTAAATAAGTTATGGAGGATACTAAAACAAAAATTCTAGAACATCATATCATCTTTACCTTAGTTATAGCTTGATCTATGCATATAGGCTTTTCAATGAAGCTTGCGAGGTGACTAAGTCCAAAGGTATTCTAATACTTAAGTAGAACTCTATGGATCCAAATCCATAGTGGAGCATACTCCTACTTAATGTCTTCCATTCTCAATCCAAGTCATCAATATTTATGAGGATAGCTTGTAGTCCCAAGGATTTCCAATTATTTATGACCCATTATTTCATTATAGGGAAAGCCACTCACCTAGCAATGAGGAAACCAAGAAGTGTAGAGTTCCACCAACTAGCTCCTGCTTTAAGAACTTTTAGGGGGAGAACAATATTGGAATATGAGGATTCAGAGGGAAGAAAGTGGTTGAGCTTAAGTTTAGATGTGGATTCACCTACAACATAAACCCAAGACCTTCTAATAGGCATAAAGGCATTTCCATCTAGAGTAGGATGAGGGTGTTGAAGAGAATCGAAAGGAAGTGAAAAAACTTGAGGTGTTGGAGAGTTTGAACTCAAAGGCAAGAAATTGATTGTATCCATGGAGGGAGGATAAAGCCTATTGGATAATACTCACTTAAGGAGGTACAATGCAGTAGGAAGGAACTCCTGCACTAAAGGAATTAAAAGGATATAAAATGTGGAGTAATACGACACTAAGTATGATGTACAGTGAGAGGGTTAAAGAGGAAGAGGAAGTTAGAGAAAATAGCACAAGGAGTGAAGAACAATAGTAAGCACTCGAGTTTGAGGTAGAGATTAAGTAAGAGAAGCACAACAAGTGGATAGCACCTCCAAGAAAATATTACAAACGTATTCATGAAAGTAGCAGAGTGAATAGTACCAGAGTGCAAGCTATGAAGAATGTCTCAAAACTTGAGTAATTAATGTTTTGTGGTTGGATAGGTAATGCATATAGATGTTGGTTACCTTATTTTATGGCTTCCTTATTTAGGCTAAGTTATCTTATGTCTAAAAATGTCATATAATGTTTTGTTTGTACTTAGATAATTAGTGTGTTTATTTTCTAAAATTGTTTTAGATCAATGGATTTAACCCTTCAACACATCTGAACATATTGGAAAGTCTCAATCTAATGCAAGATTATATAAAAAGTAAAGAAACAATTTAAATAGAAAAAATAATAGTAAATCTTTGAAGACAAATAAGTGACGTTTGGAATTACTTTATAAAGACCAGAATAAGGGACTATTATCGTAATTTGTTTGCTAGAGGTTTAAAAGGTGGAACCTCATATTTGATGATTTTGGATGCATTTAATAAAAAAAGAATGTTATTAGGAGGTCAAACATTTTTACACCTAATTTAATGAAAGGAATATTTGAAACGACTTTTATGGTCTTTGATCCTAAAAAATCCAAGAATTTAATTACGAAGGCAATCATAAGGCATGAATATCCACTTATAATTATGGATCATAGACTTCATAATATTTATTATAACACTTCAAATGACTTTTGGGATGCCTATTTGAAATATTACTATTCTTTGATTTGTTATTATTTGTTCTTTGATTTTTCTATAATTGATCTTTGATTTTGTTTCTAAATTGTAGGTTCGTTTATGTTATAGCACCTCAAATAAGTGAAAGATTAACAAATGCATTGGTAGATTGTTTACTAAACTTGAAGATCTATATGGAGTTATCAATAATAACTTTGGATAATTATAATACAAATAATTTCATGGTTGATAATGTTTAGAGCCATTATGAGCTTATTAATGGATGATAAGTTCTTTCATATGTATTGTTTTGCATATATAAAGAATTTGATTATGAAGGATGAGTTGAAAATTATCAAAGAAGGAATAGAAGCAATCTAGGATAACGTAGTGTCATAAAGTGCAACACTTACACAAATCGAAAAGTTTGAAGAAACCATTAGACAATAATGCATTCCCTATAGTAGGAAACTGTGTTTGGTTTTATCCAACAATGTAGAATTCAACATTCAAAATACTTTATTTTTTAAGTATGTATATTGATGTGTTTACCATATTAAGATAATGAGATTCTTAATGCACTTGTTTGTTGAAAGATGAGTAATAGGAGTTGGCAAAAGAAATTTGTGAGAACTTATAGGTATTTAACATTGTTACCAAGTTATTTTATAAAAAAATATCCTACTGCTCACATTTGTTTTACTAATATGTGTGATGAAGTTAAAATAATCTAAGTGGGTCCTTTCTTCTAATAAAGTGATTCCAACAATGGTAGACAAGATGATAAAATTTAATAGTTAATTGAATGGGCTTGTTATCACTATGGTAATTACTACTATTTTAGATATGAGGTGCAAATTAGTTGTATTTGAATATTATTTTTTAGCAGATTTATGGTGATCGAGCTTCAGTACATATTTACAACATTTTTATAGTTATTAGATGTTTTTTAATGATTAACATTTTTACAATTATTATATGTTTTTTTAATGATTATAAATCAATAATTGGTAAATAGTTTGATCACATCAATTCAATATCGACTTCAACTTTTGTTGGTGCATCCTTGTCAAGTTAGAAAGTTTTCAATTTGGGTTTCAATTTAAAGGAATTAATAAAGGAAAAAAGACTAAGATTTCATATAGTATGACATAGTTGGACAATTAAGGTAAAAGATATAGATATCTCCTGTAGTTTAAGATACTTTAGAAAAATCTCCGATCTTTAAAATTATAAAAAAGTCCTAGTTTTCTTTTTCCAAAAATACCCTTCCTCTTAGACTTCGGTTAAAAATTAACTATAAAACCTACGAGGAAATGAACATTAGACATAAACTAATTAAATATCACCAATACGATAACCTAACTCATCTCTTAAACCCAACTCAAACCAAGTAATTCAACCTAAATTAGTAACTTAAGATGATTATAATAACTTTTTTGTTTGGATTTGGTTTAATTAGTTCGATTAGACTCTAATAGATAAGTTGAACTGTTATATAAGCAATATTTGATTAGCGCAAATGTGATGTTCATGTTGTGTGTATTTTTTGTCTTTATTTTTAACTGAACTCTAAAAGAAGGATTCTTTTTAAAGACTAAAATATGAAAGGAGTTTTATCGAGAATTTTAAAGATTAAGGGGTTTTTTTTAATTTTATTAAACTACAGAGAAGGTCTCTTTCTTTGACCATGGACAATAATTTAGATTTTGATATTTATAGAACAAATAGTAAGGATTTTGATATCTAAGTCTATTTTTAGTACTAATGCTCAGATACTGATTGCTTAATACAGTCAATTTTATCCAAAAATTTTGAAAGCCTTGATGTGTACCATAATTATAAACTAAAAAAATATTTGAGGTAAACTATATATTTTATTATATGTTAACTTTTTACTTTTTGTAATTTTAATAATTATATATTATATAATCTTTTTTTAATATTGTAACAAGCATAGAGAATGTGAACACAAAGGAGACTACTCATCATTATGGAATTTTATTTAAAGAAATATTTGATGATGATGATCTTTGAGAATTTAGATAATAACTTTTTAAATGTACAAATAGTGCAAAATATTGACGAATTTAATTTATAATGAAGATTAGTTATAATTATAAGTGGCGTTGTTCCCTTCAACAAATTATGTAAGTTCAAGTAAAAATGTCAACAAAAAAATAATTATTAGTAGCTAAATATTAGCAAGTGGATTGTCCTTATAGTTAAATAATACATAAATTGATAATTTTTCATTCAAACAAGAACACATAATACAACATACTCGTGTTCAAGATTATGTTCCAAAAAATAACATACACTTTGACATGCTCATACTTAAGATCATATTCATTTTCACTAAAATATATTTATTAATGATACTTTTTATTATGTTTGAATTTATCCGAATTGCAATCTGCCTATGTAACATACCATTCCTATAGAGCATAAACGTATCGACAATTATTCAAGAACATACTCAACAAGGATGACACGTTAAGACGATCGCATTACCACATTATTAGAGGCATTACATATCAAAAGCATTTCAAACATTCATTTTGAATCATTTCATTCACAATCATATCAAATCACAAATGTTATTACACTTCAGAGTTCACCTATACATTTGACAATAGGTGAGAAATGTTATTCTTAATGCATAATGACTAGAGAAATCTACATATACAACTGATCTCAACCACTAACTCATGTCCAATTGTAGTAGTTATACTCCAATTAGTCTAACTAGATCTCCTTTAAACCTGAAAATTAACGTTGCAATTTTATGAATTTGCGAACTCAATGAGTGAACCATCATCGATGTATTCACTCAAGTCAAATACACAGAGACAAGACATATCCCAATTCAACAAGTATTACATATCATCCAATATTGAATATCACATCATATTTCATCATACCTTATCAAGTACATCAAGTTTATCATACTTTTATAAGTATATCAGGTAAACTAACATTTCATATCACAACACATCCTCATTTACTTTTCAACTATATTTCAAACAATTCAATAATTCATTTCAATTCAATCATATGATACATATAAGGTTGCATACGCAAATGCGCATGTGACTCCATTTCATTTTGCTTTGTTGTGACTGAGCACCTATTTACTGTCCCATAACTGTTGTGGATACCGAGTTCATTTCATTTACTGTCCCGTATCTATTGTGAATATCGAGCTCATTAATAACTGAGTCTATGGCTCTTTATGCACAATCCTGAGCTTAAAGCCCTTTTCCACGTTGGTCACTCCGGTCACAACTCCTTTATCTAATCATGCATTTCAATGTGATGCATCATTCCATATGCCATGTTTCACTACCTTTCATTCTTGTTTACTTCTGTCACATGTATCAAATTCATCGGATCTAAGTCTAGCAATTCACATTCAATTGCTCACACATTTCATATTCATTATGGCATTTCAAATTCAATTATTCTCACACTTCATATTTATTCTAGCATTTCACATTCAATTGTTCTCACATTTCATATTCAACATACAGATCATACAGAAACACATATAATTAAGTTTACACATCTAGGTTAACTCACAGTATGTTCCAGATAAGCTATTGCCTTGATGATCCGGCAATGTCTGGATGTTGACGATCAACTTATCTATCGACATGCAATACACATATATTTCACACATCATTAAGTTGTCAATCATATGATTATTCAATCATTTACATGTATATATATCATGTTTCAATGCATGCTCAATTGACCTTCTGGGTATGTACTAATAGATAAAGATTTTGACTGTACTTATACGCTTTTAGATCATTCAAAATTTATAGCTTGTATACTACCATTTTACAATGAGGTTTATACCTTAAGTAAGCTTGATTTATTCATCAATCATATACGTTCATATAATTATCCAATTCTCACTCACAATTACTTCATGTTTTCCAATGTTCATTCATTTATATCTAATACATATTACTCATATCCTTTGAATCATATTTGAATTCATAAGAACATCTTAATTCCTTTAACAACTTATAATTTCCATATTTTAGTACATTGATATCAAGACAATCCATTCCTTAAGTTATGACATCAATTAACAACCTAAACTTATCAAACCTTTAACCAATGAATCAAACAACAATTTAAGTTCATTTCAAGCCTCAATGAAGTCCAAATACACCAATGTAAAGTGACTTATCCTTATGTGATTCAACAATTACATAAAATAGAAGTTTTTCATTTCAAAGCATTCCCCACGATCGTGGGATGAGTGCCCCAAACATGCACTATCCAATTTTCCTCAATTCTCCATGAAATTGAACTTACTTTAAAGCATAACTAAACTTGCATTTTTTTCCCAGATTTTATGTTCTTAAAAGCTACCCAATTCATGTTAATATAACTTCCATTTTGGCTACATTTAGGCTCTCTAAGTTATGTTCATTTATATCCTAAACAATCACTTCTTACACATACCCTTATAGCCCTAATTTTCCAAATTTAAAACACCTTCATGCCAGATTCCAAATACCTTCATAATAGTCTATTAATTATACCTCAATTCCTCATCAATTTCATCTCAAATTCTAGCTTAAAATCATTCATTTAATAGCTTATAAACTATTTTTTCATGCATACAAAAACAGAGCAGAAACTACCATTCATACATCATTTTCCAGCACTTATGTACACTAATATGGCAATCAACCCTTCCCCAATTCAGCCATCATCAAGTACTATCAACATATATCACAAAAGATTAATATTTTACTTAATCAACTCAATTGCCTCCTCAATTATCAAGCTAACCTAGCCTTTTATGCATCCAAGACCATCTCAAGTACAAGGTGATAATGGACAGAACTTAGGCAGAAGTTGAAAGCTGTGAGGAAGAAGTGAGTTCTCGGTGGTGAGAGGGATGAATCATAATAGAAACAATGAAGGAGATGTTCTGCATTGTTTACATTATTAAGTGCAAAGTGTCTATGTAATACAATGACATTTGTTATGTTTGCATGCAAGCCACTTGTCCTCACCTTATCTTACCAAATGTCACCAAGATCCTAGGCCATTTCTCACTCAGTCTCTAATCCATTTGTCATTCAATCTCTAAGTCATTTGTCACTCAATTCTACTTCCATGTGTCACTTATGTTATAGATCAAGTCATCCTAATTTTCCACATGTCAACTTGTCTTACCACTTGACATTTTTCCTAGACTAGATGTACATATTAATTTATGAATCTCTCAATTGTAACAATTAATTCTAAGTTACTAATTATAATCCATTAGTCTTGTCATTAGTAAACCAAAGTACAAGACATTGGAAATGTACATTCATGCCACATTCATTTTAGTTTCAGATCCTATAATATGTTAATTAAGTGCAAATTGTCTAACTCACAGTTCATGTGTGTATGCTAATATTATGCATTTGAATACAATCATAAAATCATGTTATAAATGTACCAAATTCATTCTATATGATGCCACTCATGTAACTCAGTAGTCTAACACTTTAAATTCTTCAACAATTTGAGAGATGGGATACTACAGGTAGCCTCATATTACTCTCTTTGATGTATTTCCATATTACTTAGAGAGCATTCCACACTTCTTTTACAAAATTCTCAGAAAAGTTATCTCACTCGAATCTCTATATTGTCAATAGATGAGGCCTGATTTTTCGTTACTTGCTCAATTTACTATTCTAGTCTCTTTTGGCCCTCTTCCATGTTTGTGAGCTTATCTAGAATCTTGTCCAATTTGGAATCCTATAAACTGGCATCTTGCTAAAATTCAAATAGGTCTTGATGTCCTAAATAAGTCATTACATTATTGAACCAATAGAAATTTGTGTGATTCGGCCACCCCGCAGTGTACATGTTCTAATAAGGATCGTTACTTCCCTAACCATACTGTGCCTCAGTGTAGTTCACAAAAGTTCCTTGCTCCCTATAATATCTATCCTCCATCTTTATTCTTTTCATTTCTTCTTGTTATCTAGATCTTTAGATGTCTCATTATCACTCTAAGATGTCTTGATATGCCTCTACTTTATGCCACAAACTTTTTCTCTATTTTTTTAAACACAAAAAATAGTGAAAAAGCCTTAGACTACAAGAATTAAACTAATCACCTCCCCAAAAATGGCACCATAACCTTAACGAGGTGTTTGATGTGTGTAATTTTTAATAAATACCCTCATTAATCCACAATTGCACATTTCGTTAACATAGAACCTAAGGTGTCGATCCCACAAGGAGGGGTAATCTAATCCTAAAATCTAAAGTCATAATAAATAGTAGAAATTCAAAATATAATGAAACTAAAATGAGAATTCAATTTAATCAATAAAATTAGGAATCAAACACGAAAATATTAATTATTCAATAGTTGCAACACAGACACAAGAATCAACCTAAGGGAATTACCAAATGAGAGAAAGGGAATTTTACTTATCCTTAATGCTAACCTAACTGATTATGAATTACTGGATTGTTGGTTCTAGACGATCCTAGGGTTGATTACTCTCTCTCGAGTTATAACCATTAACCCTAAATTACAAACCTTAATTAGATTATGGAAGTTGCAATCTCTCAATTAACAGTTATCCAAAACACTAACAAGTTCTAAAGTTGTCTAATAAACTATTGGAAACCTATTCAAGATCTCTCTTCGCACAATTTACCGATTTGATTTAATTCCTGTTATATTAAATCACCTAACTCTCATTTGCCCAATTTAATTATTTTTCATTCGATTCACCCTCTTAGTTTATTATCGAATTATGAAATTGCAGAATTAAACCAAAACAAAACTAATAAACACATAAACATTCAGAATTCATTAATTCAAAGATAAAACTCTGAAGGTGAGTTTAGAACATCTCAACATTTAAAAATCCTATCGTCAAACTGTTATTCCCAATTTTATACAATAATGAAATTGAAGGGATGATGGGAGGCAGTGACATCAGGAAACTCCTAATTTGAAAAGTACTTCGAGTCAACTTCTTCTCCACTTATCTCTTCCTTCTTCTCTTTCTTATTCTCTCGATGAATTCTCTCTAGGTTTCTCAAAAGTATCTGATACAAAAGCTCTTTCTGCCTCTTTGTCTTATTCTTTAAATATCCTTTACACTTTAAACAGCTATAGGTTTTTTGGGGGTTTGAAAGGTCTAAAAAATCCCTCAAAACTTGACAGTCTTTAGTGTCTACACATTTGCCTAATGCAGTCTATGATCACAGGCCACATCTGAGCCTTCTGCCACGATCGTGCCACGATCATGGGCTGACGTTTCGACCCGAATGTCTACGAAACTTCTCCATTCTTTGACATTGATAAACACTAATAAATGCATAAAGGTACCTTAAAAACATAATATCTATGCTCAAAGACTTGTACGAACCTATAAAGTACTTAAAACATAAATAATTAACAGTCTAACACAATTCCAACTTAAACACATACCCAATGATTGAATTAATAGCTAAACACATATCAAACTAAGCCCTAAAACATAATGCAATTTACACTTATCACGAGTTTATTAGGATAACATTTTTAACAAAATCTTATAGCACAAATCTTAATGTCATATTTATAAACATTATTATCATCATTCAACTTAGAGGAACAAAGCATTAGTAGACCATCTTTGTTTGATGGCAATTATCTTTATTGGAAAACTATGATAAGATTCCTTTCTAAAGGTCTTATCAAGACTACTGAGGGTTTAGTTAGGAAGTTTTTCTTAGGTAAAATCAATGTGAATAAGTTTAATGCCAAATTCGAGTGGTTGAAGGTATGTAAAGCTATGGATGAGGAGGGCTTAGGACTACTCATATAAGTATCACTAACAAGTTATTGATGGATAAAAGGCTATAAAGAGTCTTTGTTGATAATAAATCTTTGTAGATGAGATAAATGCATAACTATATATTGAAAGATGATAGTATTTGTTCCCTTATAAGTAAAGAATCTCAGTTCATCAATTAATTACTTAAACTAAATAGCTCAATTAACCCAAATATGGGTTGTAGAATTGGATATGGTACCTTAACTTTCTTATTATATGATAATTAGACAAGAAATGAACCACTAATTAACATTGAATAAGTTGTCTAAGCTTTAAATCATCTTTCAACTGCCAAGATATGTATATGGATTGAAGACGGCTAATGGCACAATTTTCCAAAGGAATTGAGTAATTTAATCCCTATTTACTTTCCTAATGTAAATTTTAGGGAATGTTATATATAAAGCAATAATTTGAATGGAAAACTCATAAATAAAGTTTGTATGGAATGGTTAACAACTAAAACTCAATTGGTGAAATGGTGCAAGATCGTTTGGAATAGGAACCTTATGCCTAGGGACTCGTTTCTCTTATAGTTGGTGGTTAATAATAGAATTAATACAATGGAGAGGTTGTAATTTCTATAGCCTACTCTTAAGTATTTGCTTGCTTTCAAGCAAATCAATTTGATCATTCTTAACTTAAATAGGTAAAATATATAAAAGAATTTAAGAATCAATAAATCAATCAAAACCATTATTAATTAAAATGTAAAGTTCATTCATTTTCGAGGCAATTAGTTACTTGTAAAAATTCATAAATTCACTCAATTTAACTTTGTAATCCTCCAAACTTTAACTAAATTCATAAAATTCAACCTAATACATAAAGTGAACATAAATGATAGAGATGCTTTAACTTCTAAACATCTTCATAACCATTATTGACAAAAAAGAAATACCTTAACTCTAATTCACACAAGAGCATTGAACGGCTTATTTGAAAAGTTATCTAACCTTTTAACATAAAAGTAAACACATTTTCATGAATAATCCTAATTACTTAATTAGATTATCATTTCAAATTGCTACTAACATCGCTCTTTAACTTCACTTTTTGGTTGGTTTAGAGCTAGTTGAGTGAATTATTTTATGCTTACTTATTCTTAAATTTTTTTAGGTGGAATACTAAAATTGCTCAAAATTAGTATACTTCTAACTCGATTGTATGTCTAAATTATATAAAAGGTATTATAGTGCAAATCAAGCATCTATTTTAAAAATTAATAAAGAAGAATATAATTCACTTAATTATCAATGCTTATGACTAATTCCCTAAACAAATCAAATCACAAAACAACTAAACTTATAATGAATTGTCTCAAATAATTTTCTTTTGTAGTAAAAAAATTTCATGATCGTTCCTTATTAAGCTATTACAATAAAATTGATGAACATGAGTAATTAATTCCTCCATTACATTTAAGTTGTACATTGTCCTCAATAAACTCAATGGACAAGAAAAATGAAAAATAGAAATGAAAAAAAAGAAGGAAATAAGATAACTAGTACTCCCTTGATAATAAGAGGCTTAGTAGTTGTAATTTGAGTAATACGAAATGGCGATGGGTGTCATGATCCACAATAGTGAATGAACAACAAAAAATACTTGAATTTATGAATTTAGACTACTTTAAACTTTAAAAAATGCAATAAAAATTAACATTATACAAGTACATACTAAAAATAATGCTAAAGATCCCTAAAACAGCTTAATTGAAGCAAAAACATATAAATCAGTAGGTTACCTCCCACTAAAAGCTTCTTTATGAGTCTAGCTCATTAGCTAACAAATATGCCACATGCTCTAGTATAATAGGTCTATTAATCTACTCTTCTTCTCCTTGTGTAATAAATGTCCCCAATAAATCCTAGGTGACTATTTTTTGCATAACATGAAAATTTTAACATCTATCACATCTATATAGAAACAAATATCATATTTATCAAGGGTATGTCTTATGATTTCAGATATCTTAAAACTGATTTCCTCATCTCCTAACCTTAGGATTAATTTCTCATCATACATATATATCATAGCTTTAGTAGTAAACAAGAAAGGTTGTCTTAGCATTAAGGGATCCTCTTCATTATCCTCAATATTCACAATCACAAAATCATCATAAATGGTATACTTTTCAACCTTAACAAAAGTATCTTCTTTAATGCCCCTGGGATCCTTAATTATTTTATTCACTAATCGAATGCTAATCCTAGTTGATTTAGGTAATCCTAACTACTTAAACATGTCATATGGCATCAAATCAATATGAGCTCTCAATTTTTCTAATGTTTTAATTGAAAAAGTACAAATACTAAATGAAATAGTAAAACTCCTTGCATATTTAGTATTTTGGGGTATCTTGTTTTATAAAATGGCTAAGCACATCTCACTTTAAGTGGCCATTAATAACTTCTCGAGCCTCTTCTTATTTTAAAAGAGATCATTTAATAACTTTGCATATTTTGGTATTCATCAAAGAGTTTAATAAAAGAAATTTTAATATGTAATTATTTTAAAAATCTTCAAAGACTTGCCAAATTGTTGTTTCCTTTTATCGTTCCAAAGTTTGTTCAGGTATGAAATTTTTGGTTGGTACTCTTTGATGATTTTCTTCTCTGACTCCTCCTCCTTCTTTTTTTCCTTCTCATTTGTCATTTCTTTCTCTTTCTCTTATACTTTTAACTCCTTTCTACTCCTCAAAGGCACCATATTCAGTTGCTCCATTAGGTTGGGCCTAGTAATTCTAGGAAAAGTACCAAATTACCTTTTAGAGACAAGCTCAATGAGTCATCCAATCTGATTTTACCAAGTTATTGGATGGAGGCTTGTTGATTTCAAATAGACACTTCATGTAACATCCCGTTACCCCACGTTAAAGGTTAGGACCCTAGAATATTGCACAAGAGAGATTATTAAGAAGTTAGAATACATCATATAGCATACACACACATGTAAATATTAATTTTTGCATGCATTAAAACGATTATACATGCATTCATTGTCATTTTCCAGGTATAATTGATTTATAAATGTGATTTTTGATGTGAATTGAGGTTTATATGTATTGAAAATTGAATTGGTGAGTATGAGTATTGATTTGGAAATTTTGGTGAAATTTTGGAAGTTTGGGTATTTTTACACTAGGAAAAATGCCAAGTGGCAAGACAATTGACAAATGTAAGTAGAAATTAATATCAAATGGTAGTGTACATTTTTTTAATGCCAATTGGATTTAATAACGTATGTCATTGAAAATTGGGAGACAATTGGAGTTAAATGGACTAGTTAAATCAGAGGACCATATGAGACCCATAGAAATTGAGCATATGCCAAGTGGTAAGTGACCAATGTCACTTGCCACACCATGTCTTCATTCACATTACTTTCGCCAAATGAAAGACATAATTGGTCTTTCACTTTATTATTAACTCCCATTTCTCTTGTAAATCTCTCATCTCTTCTTTTCTTCATAATTTTCTTATTCATTCTCCTTCTTCACGATTTTGCTTCTCCAACTTCCATACACGTTGCACCGAACCCTCCCATCTTTCACTTATTACTCTTAACTTGCTCTTTCTTTCACTCTTACTAAAGACCCTACCTTATCACTTTTGGATGATGATGAACATGGGTTATGTAGAAAGCTAAGGCTAAGTGAAATCTTGAGATTTTGGAGAAAAATCAAGTAAGATATGGTTTAATCATCATGGGTATTCTTAAATGTAACTAATTTGAGATGATAAACATGATCGTGAAATTATTTGTGTAAATAGTGAGTAGTGAAATGATCATGTTCTTGTTTTTACATAAATAATGGGAAATTATTCATAAATTGATGTAGTGATGCTTTTGGGTTAAATTGATTATGAAAATGGTGTATAAAGAAGTGCAGAAAATTGATTAGTGAATGTTATGTTCTGTTTTCTTTATATTAACGTGGATTGCTTTGATTTATTTAGAGATGAATTAACATAAGTTTAGAGCTTATAAGGAGTATTATGATGTCTTGAAATGAGGTAAGTTAGGTTGATCAATTAGAAGTGAAATAAAGATGATATCTAAGTTGAACATGTGCAGAAATTTGGAGTTAAAAGTGTATAAGATTGAGCGGAAATGGAGTTATGAATGAAGAGGAAATGATGGTGTATTAAGCTAGAAAAAGATAGACTAATCAAAAATGATAAACTAGGATGAAAATGGTGATGAAGTGTGTTAAAATATTAAAGAATGTATAGACATGGTTGATGTTATGTTTATGTGATTATGATCAAAAATTTTGAATGATGTGTTTTGTGGATGATTTGAATTGGAATGGAGGTGAGAATGAAGAGAAATTGAAGTAGGAATGATAGGATATGCATAGGATGTATTAGAGATGATTGTAGGAGCTGAAAATCTGAAAATTTTCTAGTAAATATCGGTTGGGCAGACATACATGTCCGCTTGGCGGACCTTCTTTGGAATTTCAGTGTTCCAGTTCTGCTCATATCCGTTTGAAGGGACATACATGTTTGCTGGGAGGACATTCTCAGGAAACCTATAGAAATTTGCAATTTTGACCCTTTAGATTCTTCGGGGTCTTTATGGAAGTTGTAGAACTCGAAGTCCTCTTCGAAACTGTACTTAAATGACCTTAATATGACATTCAAAATGAAAGTTATGCTTATTGTCCCAATTCATGTACATAGATAAATTATTGACTTATCAATACTTTCTTATGATGCAATTAGGCTTGAATGGGATCTTGAATGAGCCTAGTGGATGATGAATGAAGCGATTAAAGTAAGGAAGGTGTATTAT
>JAOTAY010000006.1:13941483-13961324 GCA_025629805.1 Erythroxylum baracoense
CGATCTCTTGTATTTTCATTTATTTTCTGTTTTTATTTTTGTAACCTGCATCATTCGTATATTGTCTCATTTGCATGTGGGTCTACTGGAAACAGCCTCTCTACTATGTAGGGGTAAAGCTGCGTACTATCGGACCTCTCCAGACTTTGCTTCATTGCGAGATTTCGGACTGGGTGATGATGATAATGATGATCATGATGATAGAGAGAGAGAGAGAGAGAGACTTGCAGTTAGAAAGTTTTTAATTTAAAACTTCAACAAATACCACCTTAGCTCACAAATAGAGACATGCAAGAGTGCATGTAGCAATTTTGGGATACTCATTGCAATACGTCAAAAAGATAAACTTAATCCAGGTATACATTTCTTTATTTGTGTTATATGTTTAAAAATAATCATCACTTCATTTTATTTATGATATTACTTTTGTTATCTTACAGTTGCTTGGCGAAATCAATTTTGGAAGCAGCATTTCATAATTATAAAGGTTTGCAATTCAGATTATTAGCTAATATGTGGGTGTAATAAGATGTGAAATGATATATGACAAAACTCTAAATATGCAATATAAATATGAAATAAGTAATTTTATTTTCTACTTTATTGTGACTTTGACTATGAATTCTTATCATTATAAACACATATTGCTCCTATCAATTTTATTATAATTAATTATAACATTTGAAGTATTTTGTATTACTTTTAGCAATGTAAATGTATGAGAATTAAATGAACTTTTTATTATATTACATGTAGTTATTGTTGATTACTAAATATAAATGAAAAATTATTTATACGAGTACTATATGAACATAATGATTCAATTTTTAACTAAATGTTGCCTTATTAATAGAAATGAAGATATTGTTAATTATATTGAATTTATATTATTAATTTTTTAAAACATAGTAAAGTAATATATATATATATATATATACATACATACATACATACATACATACATACATATAACACAATATATTAAGAGATTATCTTTTACTTTTATAAAAATAAAAATACTAATTTACAATTTTAAAAATAAAAACTGATGTTAAATCTAAAACAATGTTTTCAACATTGCCTTAGTTCACTTAATTAATTTTAACTGACAACATATCACCGTGCCAAAATTGACACTAAATGCAATAAAATATTTATAACATTACCTTAGATAGTTTTATTAATTTATTTAATTGAGAATTCAACTAATACGCTTTACATTTATTAAACTAGTAATTTCTAATTAAAATATCATCGAATTAATATTTTTAACATCTCTAATATACGCTTGTCATGTCAGTGCTAATATAATGTCAACAAAAACTGAGAACTCACTCCAGGCCGCAAAGCAAGTCCAAGAAACCAAAAGACATATTAGAGATTCATAACATTTAAGTTGATTCCAAAAATTCGCTATATGTTTGGCTAAGCATGTGTCGAGCCTTTAAACAATTAAAAAAAAACGAATTGACCGCATTAGCAATTAATCTCAATGGCATTAGAAACATTAACTAAATCCCTATGGTGGCTGAGATTTTAAGATTGATTTAGAACATCTAAGCCTTGAGACGACCAAAAAACTTCTGTTTCTCCTGTGTTGTTTGGAAGCGACCATGTCCAAACTTTGAGGACGTGTCGATGAACTTGAGTCTGATTTCCTCGAGTGCCACACGAGATGTCTGGTTGAGTAATGACTGGCGTAGAGTAACAACCCTCTTCTTAGGTCCAACACAGCACCCCTTGATCATCAAATAATCGTCTTTTACCACACCGTAGTGAGGGAAACCACCCATTGGTGTGATATCTTTCTCAGTCCTGATTTATTTATTTCATGTTACTGATACACAAAAATATGCAGAGAAAGGAACAAGAAAAGTTTACCAAAAACTCGGCCAATTAGTATTTACCTGTCGTAATCAGTTATACCAGTGTGAGACTCCTGGCCAGTCTTTCCAATCTTGTAAATCTTCTTATTCATCTCAGTACGGTGGTGATATCCATTCTGACCAGCCCTAGCAACAGTAAACGACACTCTGGCAGGATGCCAGGCACCAATACAAGCCACCTTCCGAAGACCTCTGTGGGTCTTCCTGGGCAGGCGGGTGACACCCCAACGAGTCACAACACCTTCATAACCTTTACCCTTTGTCACTCCAATCATATCAATCATTTCATCCTTCTGGAACACAGCATCAATAGGCACTTGCTTCTCAAAGAAGCCATAAGCAAAGTCAACTTTCTGAGCAACAGTCCCACCATTGATCTGGATCTCCATGAGGTGTGCTTTCTTTTGCTTCAACCCCTTCATTTTCCTTATCTGTAACTCAATTAGTAGAAGGCATTAAACATTAATTGAAGGATATTTAATTTCGAAAGATAGTAACACAATGGAAAAATAGGTAAATCTTACTTCAAATTAAGAAATTAACTGGCTACACAAATAAAAGATTCAACATTTCTTAAATAACAATTCAGAGTTCAATTGTCCAACATATGGATTCCAACTGGAGCATGGGAGTTGGAGTTCATCTAAACTTCTAGATGAATAAGATTCATCAAATCCACACCAAAACCTTCATCATAATCAATAACCAACAATAGTAACACAAATATGAAACTAATACTTTAAAAGAGGGAAAAAAAAGTGTTAGATGGACTTGACCAAAAAAGGGATCATCACCTGAGTGTGAGCCAGCACACGAACCACAGTGGCATACTTCTTTATTTTCTCAAGCTGTGCTTGAATACTTTTCTTCCCTTCATCAGATTCATATTGCTTGGAGTATTTGGTGAAAGCCTTCTTCTTGGATTTGCACCAATTCTTGTAGAACCTTCGTCTCACCTCCTCACTCAGATGCTGAGCCCAGACAGTGTTCAAAGTGCGAAGACCACGTGGTGTTTTCACATAGCCCACAACTCCAACAACAACCATTGGTGGTGTTTCAATGATTGTAACAGCCTCACAGGTCTCCTTCTTGTGAAGCTCTGAAGAAACAATAGGTTACTACAATGCAGTAGTACATTAAGCATATTTTATTTAATAGTTTTATATTTATTATTTAGTTAGTCTTTATAATACTTTTTCTATTTAGATCAAGGTTTAAAATTTTGAACTGTAGGTTATAGTGCAGACAAGGTCAACTGCAGTAATTGTGGCGACAATCGCAACAAATTGGGTTGCATTTTAAAACCATGATTTAGATTAAGTTTCCTTTTCAAATAAGGAAATGTTTCCCTGTTATTAATTGCTTTGCCTATCTCAAATAGGAATTTTTCTAGGACTACCATAAACTAGTGATTCTACAACACATTCCGGCAACATTTCTATCCAGATTTTTATTAAAGGAGGTTTTTGTCATAAACCTTTAATTGTTCCAACCACATTTCCTAAAATCCTAGAGCTATTTTGATAAAATTTGTCTAAACATTTTCCCTACATTATATTATGAGCAAGACCACTATCTTTTTAAGAAAATAAAAAGAAAGTCAAATTCTTGAATTGCGGAAAATCATTTTGTAATAAGTGGAAAGCTTTTCAATTCTTCAAGACACTTTTCCTAACTTAGATTTGCTGATTTGTCCGTAAAAATATGAATTTTGAATTTAAAGATTCCAAACAGATGATTAAATAAAGTGTTGTAGAAGTTCCTTACTTGATCCAGGCTTCTCGACTTCTCTGACAATGTGTGTCATGCCAGCCTTGTAGCCTAAAAAGGCAGTAAATTTGCAGGGCTTGGTTGGGTCATCCTTGGGGAAAGCCTTCACTGCATAGGACCAAAAGAAAAAAGATAAACTCGTGAAATATAGAAAAGTGGCAGTGAAAACAAGTTCAACTTGAACAATATATTTGATATTAAGTGATAATCATACCATGTCATTCCAGATCTACACAGCGAATTGCACTAAATGGAAAAAAAACACTGTCTCCTATGAATAAACTCGATTCTAGAGCACGAATCTATGGGGTGTAGCAATTAACAATCATGAAGAAGCACCACAAATATAAAGACAAATTTGCTAACATATTTTTAAACCCATTATAAAGAGTTAAACACTGAATGAAAACATATATCTGTATATATACACATAACAATCTGCAGATAAAAAGAACCAATATTTAAACGAAACTAAAAGCTAATAGTATAAAAGAAAAGAAAGAAAATGTGTGATATACACCTTTTCCTCTGTGACGAGCCGCTCGTTTCCTTGGAAGGAATCCAAGGGAGCCATGCCTAGGGTGCTCAAACTTCCTGTGAGACATCCTTCTCTATCACCTTCCTTCACCAGTCAAATATAATGAAGCATTAAAATAAAGAAAAAGGGATAAAGTTGAACATAACAAACTACAGATCCAAATCAGAAGCACTCCCACTTCACCTACCAATCACAGTCTTTCAAAATAACAAAATACAAGATTTTCAAGATAATAAGAAGGCACTACTCTTCAAGAAAACGAAAATGAACAAGTATTGTCAATACAAGCTTATTTGAAAAATACCCATTTGCCACACTTTGCTCAACTTAGAAGAAAAGGCAAACAAGGAAAGAAGAATGGTGGTCTGAATACCTCTCCAGCGGCAACTCAAAGGATCTTCAGAGACCCAATAAACCCTAAACTAACGACTCTTTATATAATTACATTCTTCATCTATTTCCAATGAAAGGGCCAATTTTAAACGTTCTGGAACTTTTAATGGGCCGTGGAAGTCCAGCAATAAAGTCCACTACACAAAAAGACATGTGTATTACCTGTTTCATCACGGAGGCCTATCTTTTGGTCGCTGACTTAGGGCAAGGCCGCAACCCGTTTCCCACCAATATAAAGTGTTAGGAAACGCTTTCGCAAATAATTGGCTTTTCATGGACTGATCATTTGGTATGGCTATAAACATAAGACGGAGAGTATTCGATGTACATGATTAGTGATATTGCACAACGCCTTATCTAATTTATTGGTGTGATGATCTGCACTTTCCAGACGAGATTTCTGACCCTATCTTTCCTTTTTGCTGCTTTGTTCTTTGATCCATTAAAGAAAAATTATTTTTTCCTTTTGTTTGTGCGTTTTTAATTCTTTACTATTCTGAAAACATTTGTTAATATCAAGAACACTTATAATTTTTTTTGAATCTTATAAGATTGTGTTAATGTCACTTACACCTATTTGTGGAAATATGAGACCTAATACTTGACAATTTTAACAGGAAATAAGAGCAAGTCTTCAGAACTTAGAAAATTATATCACTCAATTAGCCACCTTTGCAAGAAACTAATATGTTTATTCAGTTACCTAATCGTTTGTATGTGCATCCTATTAGTATTATTGAGGATGGTTTAATCCAAGTTAACGTTTCGGTATTCACGATGAATTTTTACATTTTGAAGATAGATGGAGATAGTGTTGAATATTCAGCTTCGATTTTGTAGGAGGCCATTTATGAAGGTCACCAACATGAAAATCGATGTGGATGAAAGTACTCTTTTCGGATGAAAGTACTCTTTTCGTTAAGTTTGATAGAGAGATAGTGAAGTTCAATATTTTTGAAGCAATGAAATATTATAATGATTTTCAATTCATTTATCATATGGATATTGTGGATTCATTTTTGCAAGATATTTTTAAAGAATAAAGTGTTAATGAAGAGTTAGAGTTTAATGCTAAACTGTAAGTGAACGAGCAAGTTGATGAAACTTGTGAAGTTGTAGAATCATTATTAGGAATAATGTTACCTTCTACTTTACAAGCTTCGAAGATAAAACTAAAGGCCTTACCTAATCACCTAAAGTTCTATTTGGTTGATGGAGAGTCATTACCTATGATCAGCTCAAAAAGGTTGACTATAAGGCAAGAGGAAAATTTAATAACACTACTTAAGGAGTACAAAACTACAATTGGTTAGACTTTAGCAAACATAAAAGACATTAGCCTGGTAATTTGCATGCAAAAGATTCTTTTAGAAGAGAATGTTAAACTAATAAAGGAACCCCAAAGAAGACTTAATCCAATAATGGAAGATATGGTAATGAAAGAGATTCTAAAACTTTTGGATACAGGTATAATATATCCAATATCGGATAGTGAATGGGTAAGCCCAATGTATGTTGTGCCCAAGAAAACTAGTATGACAATGATACAAAACCAGAATGATGAGTTACTATCAATGAGGGCACATAATGGGTAGAGAATGTGCATATACTTTAGAAAGCTTAACTTAGTCATTAGAAAGGACCATTTCCCATTGCCCTTTGTAGAGCAAATGTTAGAAAGAATTGTAAGCAAATTATGTTTTTGCTTTTTGGATGGTTTTTCAAGTTACTATTAAATAGCAATTATTCAAGAAGATCAAGAAAAGACTACCGTTACATGTCCTTTTTTGAATGTATGCCTTCAAGCAAATGCCCTTCGGTCTTTATAATGTTGCTGGTACATTTCAAAGATGCATGATGAGTATATTTTCTGAGTATATTGAGAACTACATTGAAGTATTCCTGGATGATTTCACTGTCTATAAAGATTCATTTGATGATTGCTTAAATCATTTATCTAAGGTTCTCAAAAGATGCATTGAAATGAATTTGGTGTTGAATTATGGAAAAAGGTCATTTTATTGTAGATCAAGGCATTGTTTTAGGACATATAATTTCATCCAGGAGCATAGAATTTTTTAAAAAAATGTAATTTTAAATTAATGAAATAAGTCAATTACAAGAAGTCACTTAATGGAAAATAACCTAAAATACACCATATTCCTAGAAATCACTACATCTGCAATCAACCTTTCTAGAAAAGTTGGATCTGGAATGCATAATTTCCAAGGTTTAACAGAGTTAAATTCTCTAAGAAGTCACCAGCCTCCTGCTACATTCTTTTGCCATCTTTTTATAATGCATTGCTATTTTATTCTTGTTATTTTTAACTTTACATGGGTGCTTAATTTGGATTTCCCTATAAATCTTCTATAGATTCTTTCTTTCCAAACCTCTTGGAAACAAGTTGTTATTGCTACCATTTAGACCTCCTTATCTTTCTTCAAACTAGGCATTTGTATTACCCTTTGTATGATGTCTATTAGCCTGCTATGAAGGGATATACGTGTACATAAAGAAGAAATCCTTAGATAAATTTCTATTGAAAAATAGATGGTCTCTACTATCTTGCTCCAATTTGCATAATACAAAAACTTTAGTTGGAGATAGGAACTTTAATTTATCTATTGTGCTAAATCTATTCATCATAGCTAACCAATGCAAGAAGCTAGTATTATGTTTAAGAGTTTGCTCCGCACCATCTTGCACCACTATCCTTTTGAAACTGAACTAAACAACAATGCCTTAGTTTTATTATTAGTAAGTTATGTAACAGGTAATATGCACCAAAGATCGACATCCTTATCTCCAAATATTAAGGAATTAATAAGGTTCTAATCATGAAGGTAGAGACTAGATATCATTCTTAATTATCTCCTACATTATTGCTTTTTTTTAGAATCTAACTAGTGAAGTCCTTACCATACTGTTATGAATAAGAGCTCCTTGACCACTCCAATTATGATACCAAAGTGAGATCATGTTGCATGTAACCTATTGATGCACCATGTCCCCAATTTGAGAATTTGAATGAAGAACCATCAATAATTTTCTTTAGGATTCAAAGTCCATAAATTGCTTCCTTTAAAAATATATCTGTGTATCCATTTGATCCACAATTATTCTTTTTCACCTAAAATTCTCCAAATCCTTTTCAGTATAAGGAATATGTTACTCCTACTAACTGTTTCCAATCCTAACCCTCCTGCTTCCTTTGGTTGACAGATATCTTTCCAACTGACTTTTTCTACCTAGTAATCCTGCTAACTGCTTCCAATCCTAACATTCTTGCTTTTTTTGGTTGACAGCTATCTTTCCTACTGACTTTTTTTTTACCTCTTTACTTCGCCCCCCCTTTTTACCCTATAGGAATTGCTTCATCATGCTTTCCATTATTTTAATCAGCCCTTTTAATAAGAAGATATAAGGGCACCAATAAGTTTATTTTAACACAATGACAGACTTTAGTAGTTGGATTTTCCCTCGGTAAGATAGAGTTTTATTTATCCATAACCCTAACCATTTTTTAATTTTCTTACTGAGAGGTAGGCACTCTCTACATCTTAGTGTTCTCGAAGAGATTAGAATTCCTAATACAGAAGAGGGGGTTCCCATTTTGTCATACCAGTGACTTGAGTCAATATGGTTGAAAGGTAAATTACACTGTTTGACAAAATGAAGTAACCTTTTGGCATATTGATGCTTAAACCAAATAGCTCCTTGAATCTTTGTAAAGTGCTTATTATTAATGAAACTGAATGTGCGTCAACTTTGCTTAGCAATATATGGTCGTCTGCAAAACATGAACTTGTTAGAGAAAGCAATTTACACTTAGAGTGATACTTGAAGTTAGGGCCTATAGAAATTTTCTATTTCGATAACTATGTGAGGATCTCCATGCATATTAAGAATAGGTAAAGGGAAAAGGGATTCCCTTGCATGAGACCTTTAACACCCTTGAAGATTTTTGCTGGACTTCCATTAATCATAATACCAAAAGATGTAACAATGATGCAAGCTTAGATCCATTTAATACATTTGGAAAATTTTCAAGACTTGTAGAGTCTGTAATATGAAATTCAGTTGACATTATCAAAAGCTTAATGAATATCCACTTTAATTACACGATTCTATAGAGAATTGTGTCTTATATATCATTTTAAAAGTTCATGCAAGATTAAGATATTATCACTAATATATATATTATTCAAGATTACCCCTTGGTTCTCACTGATTATGAATTTCATGACAATTTTCAACCTATTTGCAATGAATTTAGCAATGATTTTGTAGATGAAATTAGTGTAATAAATAGATCTAAAATCACTTAGAGAGATAGGGTTAGGAATGTTAGGAATTAAGCACAAATAAGTTTTCTTAATCTCTTTCAATTGATTCCCCTTCTTGAAAAATTCATGCACATCTTCCTTGGTGATTTTCCCTAATTTATCCCATGTTTTATGAAAAAAGTTCCCATTCAGACCATTTAGACCAGGAGCCTTTGAACCATTCATTTTGAAAACCACATCTTCTATTTTATGATTAGTGATAGGTATGATAAGATTAAAAGTTTCTCCGTCCAATATCCTTGCAGAGATAAATTGTTTAAGGTCCTCCACAAAAGTTCTGGTATTCCCTTAAGTTCCTAAAGAGTTTTGAAAAAATTCAAAGCTTCCTTATTAATCTCTTCTTGACTATAGATGACTTCACCATAAATAGATTTTATGGAGCATGTGTTGTTAGTATTTCTTATAATTGACATTGCATTGAATAACAACTTTGTAAATCTATCTAACTAACTTTATCTCTCTAATAAATCAATGAACAATGATTTTCCACTGCATTGTTTAATAACTATCCTCCCTTCATTTGACAAATTTCCATCACTAGGATCTGTTGCCAGTAAGTTTTGAACTGAGGAGAATCCATTTCTAGCTTCGTCAATCTCCTTTTTTGTAATCTTCCCTCTTCTTGCATTCAATAACTTCAATTCATGTTTAATAGCCTTGAGCTTTTATAAGCAGATGAACTGCTTAGTATCATACATCTCAACATCCATTCCCTTGATTGTAGCTTCCACAAATCCATCCACGTTAACAAGGAAATTATTAAACCTGAAGGGGAATTTGGTACTAACCTTTTTAAATAGGTTATCGATCTTGATGGGAGTGTGATAAGAGAAACCTAGATCCAAAATGTGGCTTTGCTTTCTAAAAAGGTGTTTAACCAATCCACATTCACTAAGACCCTATCTAACTTCTTTCGAATGAACTGGTTAGAAGTTTGTTTGTTGCTCCATATGAACCTATAACCTTCATACTTTAAGTCAGTCAGTTCTACATCATTAATGCAATCAAACAGGTTCACATTGTTGATGTGCAGATTGCAATTTCTCTCTACCTCAAACCTATAGTTAATGGTGTTGAAATCACTACTAATGAGCTAAGGACCTCTCACTGAACCTTTTATTCTTCTCAATAAACTCGATGCTTCAGATTTTTGAAAAGCTTTATTAAAACCATAAACAAAGGTGGCAAAATTAATGGAATCCTCTATTTTAAATTTCAATTTAAAGTGAATAAACTACTCATGTGCTACTAATGGTTCACTTCCACTAGTTCTCCATCATAAACAATAATAATTCTTCCATAATCATGACTTTAGTGATTTGAAATCATTTTCATTAAGTACCAAAACAACTCAACTTATTTAGATTTTCTTTTCTGGCAAATTAACAAAGGTTTTTCCTCTTGCACAGAATCCCTTAAAGCATTGAGCTTTAATGGGCTGTTTATAACTTTTACATTCCATACTAGGATGATCATGTAATAATGCCTTTACCTTTAGAGCCTTTTCTTTCGCTCTTGTTGCTTCTTCTAGATTGAACTTTCTTAAAATTCTCTTCTTAATAATCAAAGCCTTTTTTATCGCTCTCGTTGCTTCTTCTAGATTGAACTTTCTTAAAATTCTCTTCTTAATAATCAACTTAATGTTGATCTTCCTTCTGCTATATTAGATTTGGCATTAATACCTTTTCACATTCTCAAAATTTTTGTACTAAGGACTATTCTGTACTTTAATACTACCATTATCCTTTGGATTCATTGTTAGTTCTTCTGCTTCCATTCTCATACTATTTTCTTTTGAACTAGTTACCTCTAACCTTATTAATTCCCTATAGTCACCTTTTTTAAAACCTTTCTTAGATGGTTTCCACTCTTTTCCTTAAGCTTTCAAGGAGGTCTCCATTGATAAGTAACCAAGACTTGGTCCTCCCTAAGGGAATTCACATATGCCAGCCTCAAAATAGGATCAAAATCCTTTGTTTCCTTAGAAATGTTTATGATAACACATAATTTAGCAAATCCTAGTCTTTTCCTCATGGCACTATTTTCATCCATACATACAGGCTTCCCCAAATAACTAGCTTGTAATATCCCGTTATCCCACGTTAAGAGTTAGAACCCTAGGATACTGTACATAAGAGATTATTGAGAAAATTAGGAAATTGCATTTCATGCTCATGCATAATATAGCATTCACACACATGTGAATATTAAATTTTACACATTAAAATGATTGTACATGCATCTATTGACATTTTTGGGTATAATTGATTTATAAATGTGATTTTTGATATGAATTGCAGTTTATATGTATTAAAAATTGAATTGGTGGGTATAAGTATTGATTTAGAATTTTTGGTGAAAATTAGAAATTTACTAAAATTTTGAGTATTTTCATGACTAGGAAAAATGCCAAGTGGCAGGATAATTTGTTTATGGTAGTAGAAATAAGAGTCAAATGGCAATGGAAATTTTAATAAATGACATTTGGATTTAATGACATATGTCATCAAAAATTTGGAGACAATTGGAGTAGAAATTGGAGTTGATTGGACTAGTTAAATAAAAGAACATAGTTTAAACCTATAGGAATTGGACATGTGGCAAGTGACAAGTGCCACTTGCCAAGCCATGTCCTAAACCCACGATTATTTTAACTTCTTCAAAGACCATTTAATTGTTTGTATTTTGCTTTCTTCTTCTTCTTCGTGGCTTTCTTCTCCTCCTTCACAAACTTTTCTTACCAATCTCCATTCACGTTGAACCTAGCCCTCTCATCTTTCACTTGCTACTCTCATCTTGCTCTCTCTTTCATTCTCATTAAAGAACCAACCCTACCACCTTGAATGATGATGTACGTGGGTTGTATAGAGAGCTAGGGTTAAGTGAGATCTTGAAGAGTTTGAAGATTTTTGAAGTTAAATCAAGTAAGTTAATTCTTTAATCTTTATAAGTAATGGTAGATGATATGTTGTTCTTCATGCTTGAATATGCATGAAATATGGTTTAGAAGAATGAAATGTGTCATGGAGATGGCTTTTAAAGCCAAAACCGAAATGCCCCCTTTTTTGGTGAAAGTTTGTGATTTTTTGAATAACTTTTGGAATTGATGATTTAAATGAATTCTATGGTGTTAATTATACATGTATAATGTGAATTGATGATGAAGAATGAAGATGCATATTGGTTAAGGTTGGGTCGAAATGATGGAGAAGAACTAGATTTAGGTAATGAGTGGTGTAACTGATAGATGTAACTTAAATGAAGGGAATTGGTTTGAATGGAGTAGTGGAATGTGTCATTGATGGGAACGTTATTATATGATATGATAAGAGTATTAATTATTATGATAAAGTCTTAAAAATATGACTTGAAAGTCATGCACTTTAAGTGTTTGATAAATTGTTTAAGTGAACTTGGCTTAGGATTTAAGGCCTTATAATGGTACGCATTGGAAAACATTTTCATGTTTACTTAGAGTGACCTTGGATCGATGCTTAGGTTAATGAGAAATGGCCTAATGTGCTTGGATAAAGATGTGCTTAATTATGCTTTGAAATGAGTAAGTATTGGACTAAAGGCATTAAATGCCTTAGGAAATGCAAAAGAAAAGCTAATGCGAATAGTAAGGAAGTAACCATGTGAGGCATTTAATGGTCGAATTCTATAGCTTAAAGGGCGTGGTATTGTGTTTCATACCCTTATGTGATAGTGTATTATTATGAAATTTATGTTTATGTAGTAATTTCATCGTATGTCTTTTTATGCATAAAGGCTTGGGAGCTGTGAAGCAAGGAGCTCGTACCAAGGACTGTTGAAATTAAGAGAGCGTATACCTTCTTTTGAGGTGAGTTGGGGAAACCATATTTCTCAAATAGAATTGGAATATCCTAAGACATGCTAAATGAATTGTATGTGAAATTTAATGTCGGATAGGATTGAACTTCAAATGTATGCTAATATGCCTATGTATTTAAGAAACAATATTATTTTGAATAACATTTTACACTTGGAGCGCAAAAGATGACATTTATTGCATGAAATAATGTTTTGAAACTTACATATGCATGATCGAGCTATATTTGCCGCGTATATATGTCCTTTTTGGCTTAGAGCCATGACAAGGTTTCATTTTATTGGTTGGATCGATAAATAAAGGGATAGTGCCTTACTTGATTTTATCCTTAAAATTTGAATATGAATTGTTTTGTGATTGGTGAGGTAATGATTGGCTAATCGTGTGCTAGGCACATCTGAATAAGCAACCCCTGTACCCTTGATGTTGTTATATAGAAGTCGAGACCCCGTATTGACACCTTTCTATGGGGCTTGTGGGTGATTCCATACCTAAGGTCTGGATACCGACGAGGTCATCACCTAGGGTCATGATGCTCTTGTCAACTATAGTCCAGACTCACCACGGATGAATGTTGAGCCAACATCGAGAATCAGTGGGTGTGCACATTAGTTTGGCCGACTAATGTTGACACACATGATTCCTTTGGCTTACCCTGATATTTGTTTTCTAACGAGATTTGATTTATAAATGTTATGTTTTTTTTATGCTTTTACGTACTGGTACTGGAACCTATGTTCATCGGATGAATGATTAATAGGCTAGGCCTATATGGTTCTTAACCAGTATACGTTGAGTCATAGGCTATTCCTAGGTGATTTTACGTGATATATGTTCACTTTGTAGGTTATTTATACCTTCTGAGTGTGTATTGAGTTCTATTCGCGATATATGTTTTTCCTGCTCACTAAGTACATAGTGTACTCACCCCCTCCGCTTTCCAACCATGCAGGTTAATTTAGTGAGCTTGAAGCTCTGTGAGGATTGTGCTGTCTTTTGAAATTTTCGGGACATTACTGTGCGTGGGTAGCCTCTATTTTGTAGTTTCATTGCATAGTGGCTTATAAACTGTTTTCTTTGGGTTGGTTATGTGAATATGCTTTACAATATTATAAATTTGACTCTAGACTGTTTTGAGATTGTATAAAACCTTATGTATGATCTTGATGTTGTTGTTGGGATTGCTTTGAGTGGACTTTAAAGTCCTGAAGTTGTGGTAAAATTTTTTGGTGTTAATATAGATGTGTTTAAAATTGTTTGCAGGTTTTGGGATTTTTAAAAATACAACCGTTATGTTGCCCAATGTTTTTAAAAATTATTATAAAGAGGAGAAGATATTCAGTTAGCCTTGCATAGTTAGATTAAGGACACTGTTAGTGTCCTTAATCCGAGTATGCAGCGGTTGTCATGGGTCCAATGTGGTACCGGGTCGTGACAATTAAATTGGTGTCAGAGCATGGTTTTTATGTTTTTAAAAGTGTTATTTCTGTTTTCAGAAAGTTCATGAGCCTTAGGAGTCGAGTCTGAGTGTCAAAAGTCTTTGGTCGAGAAGTTGTCTCTCGGATTGTTAAGTTGACGTCCTTAATGGTTGAATGATTTCGACCTCGCTCAGATTACTTGTTGACAATTCTTGGGAGGTTTGGGATATCGGATAAACTATGCTTATCCCTATTTATTTTATTAAACACTGTCTTTTCTTTGATTTTATAGTGATAGCATGGTTGGATGAGGAAGGGCAAAGTGTCGTAATGTTGGACCTTTGCGACCTGAACCGGAGGAACATAGCACTGAAGCAGTCGCAGAACCAACGATTGCTAGCTGTTCAGCTCATAGACAGCCTCACCCCGTAACACCACCAGCAGTAGAACAACTGGATTTACCACCGGTACCGAGGGAGGCACTGCAATAGGTGATGACATGGTGGGCACAGTATACTGCGCAGTAATAGCCTAGAGCTGGAGCGTCAAATATGCCACCACTTCAGCCAGTAGTGGTACCTAGTCATGTACCAGGGCAATACCCGATCCTTGAAATCTTGGGTTATATCAAAGAGGCAAGGAACCTCGGGTGTGGTACTTTTGATGGGCGTGGTGATGTTACAGAAGCCAAAACCTGGATGAAGCGTACCGCAGAAACAATTTATGATATGGGGCTGTCCGATGAGATGAAACTGAAGGTAGTTATCCAATTGCTGGAGGGTGATGCTAGAGTTTGGTGGGAAAATATCTAGGGATGTTACCGTAATCAGATAACCTAGAGGGATTTTATTAGTGAATTTAACGAATAACACTATACCAAATTTGATCGAGATTAAAAGAAGGCTACCTTCTTTACACTGACACAGGGGAATAGGTCGGTACATGAGTTTGAGGCAGAGTTAAGAGAGCTCGCCACCTATGTCCTTGAATATGTGGCAGATGAAGAGAATCTGGGTGTTCGGTTTGAGACTGGAATGCATTTGGCTATCTAAGCAAGGATGACGGTTACCCCCATTACCACATTGAAGGAGATGGTACAGTCGGATAAGAGAGCCCAGAAGTTGGTGAAAGAACGTGGAGAAGTTGGTGAAAAAACGTGGAGAAGTTGGTGAAAGAGCCGAGAGACAGTGGGAGGAAAAGAATCGGAAAAGGAAAGGAGGAGACTCCTTTATCCAGTAGCCTAAGAGGAGCCATAATAGTATAGCACCGGGTAGTATGGGAGGCACTGCTTCATCAGCTCTCCACTTACGGTTACCATAACTTGGAGGTCAGAGCACTGCCTTTAGTACTAGCCCTGCTTCTCGTGCTCGATCATATCAGTCTGAGTAGTGTAGAAACTGCAGAAAGGTCTATTCAGGCAAGTGTACATAGCCAAGGAGTGTTTTCAATATAAAGAAATAGGGCACATGAGGAGAAATTTTCCACAGTTGACTTGGACTTCTACTCCGGGAGGAGATAACTCGATACAGCCAGTGAGACATAGAGGGGAGACTATTAGAGTAGGTGCTCAGTTTTCGAGATCTATACAGAGGATTGGTGTAGGTAGTAGTACACCTCCAACTGGTCAGCAACACCCAGTTTTGCGAGCTCAAACACGAGTTTATGCAATGACAGAGGAGGACGTTCGAGCCAATCCAGACACGATTACAAGTATTTTTCAGATGAATATTTCTTTATTATTTTATTTCTATATTTTGATACATGTTTTGTATAGTATTGGTAAATTTTTAAATAGGAGGAGTGCGAACCTACAGTGTTATAAGGTGTTATGCGTGTTCTCGGTAGAGAAGCTAAAGTGTCGATTGACACTGGCGCACAAACGTCTTTTGTTAGTGTGAACTTCGCTAGGGATATTCGTCATCCTATGGAGCTGTTAAATCGTCCTCTCAGTGTAGTCACTCCTCTTAGAGAGCGAGTGGCTTGTGATGAAGTATATACAACTTATGAGATAAAGATTGGTAATGCTGTATTAAAGGCAGATCTTGTTCCCATCAACCTTCAGGGTTTTGAGGTAATATTGGGGATTGACTAATTAAAAAGGCATCGCGCCAAGGTTGATTGTTATAAGAAAGAGGTGGAGTTTGATACTCAAGGTGGACTGATTAAATTTATTGGTGAACGGCGGGTGTTCCCAAGTTGTTTAATATCTGGGATCAAAGCTAAGAGGTTGATTTGTCAAGGGTGCCAGGCATACCTTGCACATTTGATTAACACTGCGGCAGAAAGGGTCAAACCGGGAGATGTCCCTATTATGTGCGAGTTTTTCGATGTCTTTCTGGAAGAGTTATTTGGATTGCGACCTGATCGGGAGTTTGATTTCACTATTGACTTAGTCCCAGGAACAACACCAATATCTATACCACCGTATCGTATGGAACCAGCAGGGTTGAAAGAGTTGAAGATTCAACTACAAGAATTATTAGACAAGGGCTTCATCATACCAAGTCATTCACCATAGGGAACACCAGTATTATTTGTCAAAAAGAAGGATGGGACCCTTCGTTTATGTGTTGATTATCGACAGTTAAATAGGGTTACCATCAAGAATAAATATCCACTTTCCAGGATTGATGATTTGTTTGATCAGTTAAAAGGAGTTACAGTATTCTCAAAGATAGATATAAGATCCGAGTACCATCAATTGAAGATTGTTGAGAATGATGTGCACAAGACTGCTTTTCGGACGAAGTGTGGACACTATGAATTTCTTGGTGATGTCGTTCGGATAGACAAATGCACCTGCAATATTTATGGATTTCATGAATAGGATGTTTCATCCTTATTTAGATCAGTTTATCATAGTCTTCATTGATGATCTTTTGATTTATTCTAAGGATGAAGAGGAGCATGCTAGACATCTCCGGATTGTGCTATAAATACTTCGCGAAAGATAGTTATATGCAAAGTTCTTAAAGTGTGAATTTTGGCTGAGGGAGATAAGATTCCTTGGGCAAGTGGTATCTGGGAAAGGTGTTTCTGTGGACTCGAATAAAGTGGAAGCTATACTTGAATGGGAACAACCCAAGAATGTTACAGAAGTCTACAGCTTTCTGAGGTTAGCTACTTATTATCAGAGATTCGTTAAGGATTTCTCAGTAATTGCAGCCCCTTTGCCTGAAAGGGAATAAAATATTAGTGGGATGATAAATGCAAGGCAATTTTTCAAGAGCTAAAGGGGCGATTGATTTCTGCACTAGTACTCGCCTTACCTACCTAGGGAGTTAGGTATGAGGTATACAGTGATGCTAGTCGCCAAAGACTTGGCTGTGTACTTATTCAGGCTAGGCGAGTGATCGCATATGCCTCTAGACAGCCGAAGAAGCACGAGCTAAATTATCCTATACATGATTTTAAGCTCTCGGCGGTAGTATTTGCACTCAAAATTTGGAGACATTATCTTTATGGGGAGACTTGTTGTATATAAACCGACCACAAGAGTCTGCAGTACCTAATGACACATAAGGAGCTAAATCTCAGACAAAGAAGATGGTTGGAATTGATTAAGGATTATGACTTAATAATTGACTACCATATGGGAAAAGCAAACATGGTAGCCAATGCATTAAGTCGTAAATCCTGTTCGGTAGCAACTGTTAGGTAAGATCCTTACGTGACACATTTGATGAGTGTACGAGGCCTTGGGGTTAGACTCTCAGTGGCAGAGGATGATGGAACATTGCTAGCACGATTTGAAGTTCGGTCTACATTATTTGACGAGATCAGAAGATTGTAGGTTGACGATCTCGAGTTAAAAGTCATTCGGGAGAAATTACTATCAGAAGAGAGTGGGGGGTTCAGGCTGAGAGAAGACAGATTGTTAGTCTTCAGAGACAGAGTCTGCGTACTAAAAGACTAGGGCCTCAGGCGAGCTATCCTGGAAGAAGCTTACAGCTCGGCTTTAGCTATGCATCCTGGCAGCACCAAGATGTACCAAACTCTTAAAGGTAATTATTAGTAGCCAGGGATGAAAAGAGAGATAGTGGAATATATAGCCAGATGCCTTCCCTATCAACAAATTAAGGCAGAGCATCAGAAACCAACAGGTTTGTTACAGTCCTTGCTTATTTTGGAATGGAAGTGGGAGAATGTGACAATGGATTTTGTAGTTGGCCTACCTCGTACATTGAAAGGTCACGATGCTATTTAGGTTATAGTGGATAGATTGACTAAGTCTGGTCATTTTCTACTTGTTTACACAACCTACTCATTGGAGAAATTAGCAAAGTTGTATATCGATGAGATTGTGAAGCTGCACTAGGTGCCAGTTTCTATAGTATCAGATAGGGATCCGAGGTTCACCTCATGATTTTGGCCAAAATTCCAAGAATTTTTAGGGACCAAACTGAAGTTTAGTACTGCCTTCTACCCCCAGACTGATAGTCAGTCAGAGAGGACCATTCAGACACTAGAGGACATACTGAGAGCATGTGTGATGGAATTTCAAGGGAGTTGGGACCGGCACTTGTCTTTGATAGAGTTTGCTTATAACAATAGTTATCAGACAAGTATCGAATATCCACCATATGAAGCACTTGTCTTTGATAGAGTTTGCTTCTTCGATTATGGGAGAAAATACAGGACGCCTCTCTGTTGGGATGAAGTTGGCATAGCAAAAATCGAAGAAGCCGAATTGATAGAAGTCACCACTTAGAAGATAAAAGCTATTCCAAAGAAAATGAAAGTCGCCCAAGATCGTCAAAAGAGTTAAGTAGATAAGAGGCAACAACCATTAGAGTTTGCTGTGGGTGATAGGGATTTTCTTCGGGTATCACCATGGAAAGGTATTATCATATTTTAGAGTCGAGGGAAGCTGAACCTTCTATATATCGGACCTTTCCACATCCCGGAGCGTGTCGGGATGGTGGCGTATCGGTTAGAATTGCCACCGGACTTGGATAGGATCCATAATGTGTTCCATGTCTCAATGCTTAAAAAGTACTTATCAGACCCATCTCATGTTTTGGAGACACATCTGATAGAGCTGAGAGAAGACCTGAGTTTTGAAGTAAAACCAGTTCAGAGTTTGGATCGACAGATAAAGATATTAAGCAGCAAGGAGGTACCCATGGTTAAAGTCCTATGGAAGAGTGACAAGGTCGAAGAGATGACATGGGAGCCTGAGGATGTTATGAGATGTCAATACTCCCATCTATTTGTACTCCCAACTTAGGAGTTTCGAGGACGAAACTCTTTTGAGTAGGGAAGGACTTGTAACGTCAAAGTCTTTGAGCCCTTTTTGTATTGGTTTATACTTAAAGATACTACTGTATATTGATAGATACATGTTTTTATAGGAGTTCAAAAATGTATTCGAATCCTTTCGGTATCTATGCCAGTGATATATGATGTTATACGCCCTACATAAACTTAGAGTTCATCGGTATGCAAAATCTTGGAGATTTTCGACACATAAGCTTTTTAGTGTGAAAAACTGAGTCTGTTGGATGGATATGACCATGGTGGTCGAATTAAATGTGTTTTAATCCCTTAGAGGTGGTTAGACATGATTTATAGACTTATTGGATACCTAGAAAGCTTAATTGGAAAAGTTGATGTACAAAAGGGTTTATTGGC
>JAOTAY010000006.1:13970207-13991657 GCA_025629805.1 Erythroxylum baracoense
ACGATCCTTGGCTTCGGGAAGGTCCCGGGACAAAAATTTTTGTTTTCCGCACCGTGTCCATATGATGGGCACACCGGGATTTTCCTACATCATGATATGGCCAAAACATAGATACATATTTAGTGAAAGCACTCCATCTAGCATATTCCAACACATATTTAACTTCATTGTCAACTCTACTTTATCTAAAACTATCATCCTATTTCTTCTCATTCCATGAATAAAATTAATTGACAACCATTTAGAGCGTGATCCCTTTATTTTTACACAACACTCATGTTAAAACACATATGTGAAAACCTATGATCAATCATCAAATTTCTCACCAGACATGTTTTAATTAACACTGCCCATGAAGATTAAAGCTTAACTTACTTGATTTAGCTTAAAAATTCTTTAAACTCTTCAGGATCATACTTAGCCCTAACTCTCCATACAACCCACGTACATCATCCTTCAAGGTGGTAGGGTTGGGGTCTTTAGTGAAAGATTAAAGAGAGAGCAAGATGAGAGTGGCAAGTGAAAGATGAGAGGGCTAGGTTCAATGTGAATGGAGATTGGTGAGAAAAATTTTGTGAAGGTAGACAAGAAGAGCAAAGTCACGAAGAAGAAGAAGAAAAGCAAGATAACAAGGCAATTAATTGTTCTTCCAATTAATTGGAAGCATCGTGGGATAAGGACATGGCTTGACAAGTGCCATTTGTCACTTGCCACATGTCAAATCCCTATAGGTTCAATTAGGTTCTCTCATTTAATTTATCCAATCATCTCCAATTTCTACTCCAATTGTCTCCAAATTTCAATGACATATGTCATTAAATCCAATTGTCATTTAAGAAATTTCTCCACTACCAATTGACTCTAAATTCTACTTCTATTCATTAATTGTCCTGCCATTTAGCATTTTTCCTAGTTCAAAAATACCCTTAATTTCTAGAAAATTCTTAAATTTCAAGAAAAATTCTAAATCAATAATTTAATACACCAAATCAATTTTAAGGCAAAATAATCATTATCCATATCATAATCAGATTAAGTCAGTCATTTACACCCAGAAAATGTCAAATGAGTGCATGGATAAATTATTGTAATATTTGCAATGATCAAATTCACGTGTGTGTATACTAATATTATGCATGAGTATGAAATGCATTTTTCTAATCTCTCAATAATATTTCTCATATACGGTATTCCCGGGCTCTAACCCTTAGTATGAGTGCAGGATATTATAATTCTCCCCCTTAATAAATTTTTTCCTCAAAATTCTTATATGATTGATCAAATTGATAGGGGTATTGTTTTTCTCATAGTCTTTTCAGTTTCCCATGTAAGTTATCTACTTGACTGCTTTCTTCCATGTGATTATAGTCAATGGAATCACTAGGTCTTTCAATTTCTTATTCAAATAGCTTTCTCTCTTAATTGATTCCTCAATATATCTCTTATTACTCGCAAGTTTCACTTCCTGTGCCGACAATACATCTATCAGATTGTATTAATATCTTCTATACCTGTTCATGTAACACAATGTGGATCTAATATATCCTTGTTGGTAAGATTAACTTAAGTCAATGGTCCTATGCTCTCAACAACTTCATATGGACCAATACAATTTGAGCTTAGCTACCCTCGTTAACAAACTTTAGCACACCTTATCGAGGTGGTACTTTTATAAACACTTTATCTATCTCTCTATATTCCATATCTTCGGTGCTGATCCATCTAACTATTTTATCTTTCTTTAATCACTTAATTTCTAATACAGTTCAATTTCACTTATCAACAGCACCTCGAATCAATTCTAACCTTTAACTATTCTTAGGCCTTCTTCATCTCAATATAAAGGCGGATGACTCATTCTGTCATCTAATGCCTCATACAATTTCAAATTCAACCTCTCAATTATACAGTGTATGTTCATACTAAGACTACAGTTACAATGATTGTTATGTTCAAATTCAATCAGAACTATATATTGATCTCATGTTCCTAGGAACTCCAAAATATAAGCTCTAAGTATATTTCCAATAGTTAAAATTGTTGGCAACTCAATCATTTAGTTATACATTCGGTCACTTGCTTCTTCATTCTTGGCCGCTAGATATTGCTTTAGTATATTCCTAATAGGATGTATAACATAGGTTGCTATTTATACTTTCTCTAATAATCTCTTTGCACAATCATCGATATCGGGTGATCATATTTTTTACTATAATTATGAAGTATCATTTTTCCTATTCAAACACGAATTCATATTCATTTTCACTTTCTCAATAAGATTCACAATTTATCAATCCTCACTTTAAGCTTTTTTAGTCCTTTCATGCAAAACTGATCTTAATTTCAAAGTGGCTAATGACACTTCATTTTGCCCCAATTTCAAGTCAATCATTCTGGGCTCTTCATTACACTAGATTTGGTAACCTCAATATATGAATTTGTGCTACACTGCTATTGGATTTTTTTGCTTAATGCTTCAGATTACAACACTAGCTTTACTGGGTATATCATGATCTTCAAGTAATCTATACATTGTCTTAGTCTCGTATTCAATTTTTCTAACTCAATAATTACCTCAAACTTTTATGATCTGTATTGCATCAATTTATGAATCGTGTATCAAATAGTTAACTCATGAAACTTTAATTGTCTCGATGCATATAAAATCACCTTATTACGCTACATTGGATTACATCCTAATCTTTGGTGTGAAACATCATTATATACTACAAAATCTCCAAATCCAGATCGAATAACTAACATCAATGCATCAGTTGGTGTTTTAATTCCTCAAAATTCTTCTTACATTCACTAGTCTATCTGAATGTCACATTTTTCCTCTAAAGTTTCTCACTTCATCATTACCTCTACTTTCTTTAGGTCTACCAATATGCCATGCTTAGATACTATATAACCTAACATATTACTTAATCAAGCTGAGATTCACTCTTATTGAACTTACCATATTATTGTTTTTCCCTCATGATAAGTAAGGCTAACCTTAAATGTCTAAATTGTTCTTCTCAACCTTTCGAATACATTCCTTATATCATCCATGATCACAGTCACCAATCAATCTAATTAAAATTGAAACACTTTATTCTTTATTATTAGGACTACTGTCTAGGGAATTGATCAACCCAAAAAGTATCGCCAAAACTTAATATGCCCATAACTAAATCTCGAAATTCTTAAGTAACTAATTTCTCAAATGAGGTAATATTATTTCATGTTTTTTTTAGTCTCTCGATTGACTTCTTTTCTTAATTGACTCTCTCTCCATTCATTCGATTTCCCGGTTTCCTTATCGACTTATTTGATGTCTGTCCATTCATGATAGTTTCTTCATACATTTCAATTTATTCACACATCTTAATTTTTTGAACGTAACCATCAAACCGAACTTGTATCTTCTGAATATGCTAGTGTAGATTACATTGTGAACCTAAGTTCCTTTATAGATAGAAATAGTATTATCTCCAATTCAAGAATCCAATAACATAGTTGGATATTTTATAACAGATACAACATATGCACTCTCTATAATATATTCATTTTTTTTTGTTTTTGAAACTGAGTCTCATATCTATCCGACTCTAATATTCACTTCTAATTTGTTCAATAATCATTCATTCTTAGAAGTAAACCATTTATTCTAGTTGACCTAATTCGGTGAAAGTCTTCTTCGAAAGAAGATTTCTTGCTACTATCATCTATACTGTTCACATAATCTTTATCAATCAACTATATTCATCATTGCTTTCCAGTCATTCTTAATGCCTCAATAAGATCGGTTTCAACTATTCATAACATCTCAATAAGATCATGATCAGAATACTCTTTATAGTAAAGCTCAGTGAAGCAATATACATAACCATTTATTCTTATACTTTGGTAATTATCATCAAGATCATTACATCTTACCTAGAGATGTATTTCTGACAATTCACTAATTAATAACTTATGCTAAGGATACCTTAATCTTAATTGATTTTGGATAACACTTCTCCTTTTGCGTCTATCAAACTCATGGATCTGGACACGATCGTGGAGACTGTGCTATGATCGTGACAGAACCACTTAATCTTAGCCATGATCGTAGGGACTTTGCCACGATCATACCCTTCTTCTTTTTCATTAAATCTATCACACATATTAACTTCATTTACACTCTCAATCTATCCCCAATTGATCATCTTAAACGCTTTCATGCGTTACTTTGATTCATCTTAAAAGTTTAACTATGGGGATTAAAAACTTAAAAGCATTCAATAAGTCATGGATCTCTTCCTATGTCATATCCAAGTATATGATACATATGTGCTTCATGACATCATTTGTCAAGGTAATTACATTATCCAACATACATTCACAATAACAATTCAACTTAACCTAGGGGACTTTTACTTATCTCATTATCATTCATCCCATCTTCCAATTTACATCTTATATATGTATATTCTCAATCAATTCAGAATCATAGAAGCATAGTCATCATGAAGTTCTGATCTCAATTCCACGGACATATTCTTACGCTAAATCATAACTCTTATCACATTAATCAAATAACCATTTCAAGTCCAGTTTCAACCTCTCTAGGCTATAGAAAGAATTTGGTTTTCTTTCAACCTTACTTGTACACTTTAATTCTTGTCATTTATACTCATATCTCTAGTTCTTTCAGTCAATATATATATATATATATATATATATATATAAGTATGATATCAGAATTGTGCTATGGTTGTGTATCTATTGTATATATGAATTGACAGCATAATTCTGATATCATACTCGATGATACAGCCATAATTATAAATGCTCTGAACCTTTATCATCATATCAAACCATGTACTATTTTTCATTTCTAAATATCCGCAAAATTCCATTTTCTCTCATTCTGGAAGATTATCAATCTTCTCATTACTTCTAACAACTCAATTATTAACAAATGCTCTTGCGTGTGACTCGTGTATATGCGACTCATACTAGGGATCAGTTGCCACTACATGTTATGACATGTCTACAATGCATGTATCTTGTCACATAGTTTGAAAAAAGCCCATGTAAGATACTAAATATGGGTTCCGATACCAAATTGTAACACCCCACTTCCACCGAGCACGTATCCGTACATCCTAAGGACATTTAGACACACACCTGTGAAAGTGGTGTGCCAGAGCAGTCAATCAATCAAACTCAATGAAAATTTTTCTCTTTTCAAACATCACACACATATTACCGAAAACCACTAATCAAATTTGGGCCTATTTTTTATAAACATCAAAGTCATAATTGTTATTATACTCATTGAGCAAGCTCATTTACAAACATTTCCAATTTGGAAAGTCATTTCAAAACAAAATTATTCACATATAATGGTACAATATTTGCGGAATACATTTTTTAAGACAAACATAACAGAAAAATGTGTACAGATGCCAACTGATACCAACCTCTATCTCTTACTTAAAAGCAGTGATTATATTCCAAATTTGTATAACTGGAGATCTCCCTAAGCCTAAAAAAATGTTGCAATATTGGTTTGAGATTTAAGAACTCAGTGAGTGGACCATCCTCGATGGCTCACTCAATCACATAACACATCAATTCATGTAATCAAGTAATTCACATCATTTTACTAATCATCATGTTGAATCACATACACTTCATATTCACTTAATTCATATTTCACATTCAGATATCAATCAAACGGTACATTTCAATCATTTAAGCATACATATCAATTATATATGCAATTTACATGAGACTTACTTTCAATTGTTATTGTTGTGACCGAGTGCCTATAACTGTCCCTTATCTATTGTAGATACTGGGCTCATTATTAACTTTCCCTTATCCGTTGGGGATACAAGGCTTATTTTATATAGTGAGCCAGAGGCTCTGACCACATTCTGAGCTTAAGCTCTTTTTCAATTTCTAAGCTTTAAGCTCTTTTTCGGTGGCTACTCTGGTCACAACAGCCTTTATCTTTCATACATTCATGTAATGAAATGCACTACATTCACATATTTTTAAACAATCACTAATGCTCAATTTTCCACATTCACATTCATATATATTCATTGGATCGATGTCTGGCAGTCAATAATAATGTTGAGAATCACTTATTTCAGTCCAATTCATATACAATAAGCACTTCCTATGTTCTCACATTTATCAAACTCCTAGGACTATTAATGTCTGGAATTGTATCAATCACATTCACATTAAGTAGTAATTTAATACAGAAATTTAAAACAGAACAAACAATGAAAGTGAGACCATCTAGGTCGACCAACATTACGCTCTAGATTAGCATTAGCTTCCATGATCTAGAAACGTCTGGATGCAAATGTTGAATCCTGTATATCAATTTCATACAACACACATAGTGAACATATATTATTAATTGCACAATCACATAAACATTTCATTATGCACATATGTGCATGCGTAAGGTATAATGCATGCTCATATTGACAATCCCAGGTATATTTCCTTTATTCAAATCTCATAATCAATTAACATTTTTCAATCATTCTTTAATAACCAATGCACTCCACTTGCTTTCCTCATCTCATTCATCATTCGCTAGGTTCAACTAAGATCTCATTCAGGTCTAATTACCTCATATAGAAGCACCCTAGCATTGATTGGTCCAAACTTCACTCAAAAGACCACTCGTTTTCCCTTTAGGTCTGACCACGATCTTGATAAAAATTTTTAGAGCTGGCCACGATCGTGGTGTCCCTGCCACGATTATGACATAAACTCTTTCTGGCTAGGCCACGATCATGGGGTGAGGGCCACGATCGTGCCTTGCATTTTCTTCCTTCTTTTTTGCACGAATTCAACACATCATTTCACACCAAAATTTCACAAATTCACCTCTTATAATACGACCTCATTTTGTATGAATTCAAATACCATTTTGATTACATTAACTCTATAAAATTCAACTCATTTGATTCATCATTTTCAACTCAATTTCATCATTTCATGATATCCTATCTCTTTCCATAGTATATCTCATTCATAAGGCAATCAAATAATTCATTCATTATGTTATGTCCACATTTAACACTCTAAACATTTCAGATTAGATGCATTGCCATTAAACATCATTTTCCTTAAATTATAACATCAAGATCAATCATAACTTGTCACACATTTAACCAACTATTCCAACATCAAAATTATGTTCCTTTTAAGCCTTAATTAAGTCCAAAAGCATCATAAATATATACCTCATCCTTACTTGGTTCCACCATTGCATAATGAAAACATTTCCATGAAAAAACACTGCCACTGCCATGATCGTGACAGAAACTAATATCCCATTTATCTTGCAGTTTTTTCAGTTTTCTCAAGACAGATTTTTAGGTCAGTTTCATATGACCATTTTGACCTAGCAAATGAAGTATTTAGACAACACTGTCTTCTAAACAAATGTTAAACTATGTCTTAAGTTTCTAATGACACCAAAATCATGCAGTTTGGTTCAGTATTATGCAATGTATACCTAAAATAGTACAAAATGTTCTCATACCACGACAACTCACAGTTCTCAACTTCAAGCCAAACTTTAAGACCTTTTAGGACAGAATTCAAATTCACATCCTTCATAAAAATTGTAGCCATATATCTCTAGTTTAATCTACATTAAAAATCGTCCCATTTGGATACCTGCATTAAAAATCGTCCCATTTGGGTTTTGTAATGGATCATAAATTAATATAGACTTAATTCTAACTAGTTTGATTGGTAGTTATTCACAGTTCGTGCTTAACTATCGAATGAACCAATATCCATAGCAACAGCTAAGCTAATTAATCTGCTAAAAATAGCTAAGCAAACTATTAAAAAAGACAATAAGGCTATGATGCTGGTGAACTTTACTTCTGGTTCTCGCAAGAAGAACCAAAAGAAGAAGAAGAAGTCTAAGAAGCTGGTAGGAGGTGTAGTTAAGAAGAAGGTGAAGGAGACAACATCAAAGGGGATTTGCTTCCATTGCAACAAGGAAGGAAATTGGAAGAGGAACTACAAAGCTTATCTGGAGTCGCTGAAGCAAAAGAAGGCATTAGATGCCCTACTGTCTACTTCAGGTATGTTATTTATCATTGAGGTTAATACTATTTCTGATCATAACATTTGAGTATTAGATACCGGATGTGGCTCACACATATGTGTTCATATGCAGGGTCTCAGGGATAGTAGACCGCTTAAGAAGAGAGAGATGGACCTACATGTGGGAAATAGAGCAAAAGTTGCTGCATTAGCTGTAGGAACATATGTTTTGTATCTTCCTAATGGACTAGAGCTTATTTTGGAAAATCACTATTATGTACCTGTTGTGACAAAGAACATTGTATTTGTTTCATCTCTTAATAAAGTGGGATTTCATTTAAATTTTTTCAAGCAATGGTTGATCAATTAAGTTGAATGAAATGTTGTATGGTACTATTACATTGTGTAATGGTATTTACATATTAGATATGTGTAATCTAATTTAAAATATCAATGAAAATAAAAGACAAAAATAAGATAACTTAAAATCATCTTACTTATGGCATTGTTGACTTGGCCATATAAGTGAGAAATGCATGATTAAACTACACGAGAGTGGTAGCTTAGGGTCATTTGATTATAAATCATATGGCACATATGAATCTTACATGTTAGGCAAGAAGATTAAATTACCTTTTAAAGGAAAGGGTGAACGAATGAATGGGTTATTAGATCTAATACATTGTGATGTATATGGTCTGATGTCCATTCATACCAAAAGTGGTTTTATGTACTTCATTACCTTTATTAATGATTATTGACGATATAGGTACGTGTATCTAACGACATACAAGTCTGAAGCATTTGAAATGTTCAAACAATTTAGACATGAAGTAAAGAAATAACTCGGTAGAAGTATTAAGAAATTTTGATCAAACAGAGAGAGATACTGGGATAGTATCCCAGTGGATTCCACCTTACACACCCCAACATAATGGTGTGGCTAAAAGGAGAAACCGAACCTTGTTGGACATGGTAAGGTCAATGTTGGGCTTAGCAGATCTACCGAAATCCTTTTAGGGTTATGCACTCAAGACTGTTGTTTATGTGACAAACAGAATCCTTTCAAAGGTAGTTGAAGTTACTCCATATGAGATATGGACTACCAAAAAGCCCTATCTTTCTCATATGAAAGTCCAGGGTTGTCCAGCTTACGTGAAGCGGATTCAATAAGATAAGCTTGAAGCGAAATCTAATAAATGTCTATTTATAGGATATCTGAAGGAAACAATTGTATATCCGTTCTATAATGCTTTAGAGCAAAAGGTATTTGTCTTAAAGCATGCTGTCTTTTTAGAGAAAGAGTTTCTTCTAAGATAAGACAGTGGGAGCAAAGTTGAACTTATGAAGTTCATGATGCTTAAACAGATGCAGATCAACTACCTGAACTTGAAATTTTTGTTCACAGAGATGACACAATAGTTGAACCTTCTGACACACAAAATGTTCATAGGTCAAGTAGGATACGCAATATTCTAGAGAGATATGGATTTTTCGTAAGTGAACAAAATGACGTATTGTTTATAGAAGACGATGGCTTACAACCTATGAAGAGGCTATGAAGAGTTCAAAATCTGAAAAATGGCGTCAAGCCATAAAGTCCAAAATGAATTCCATGTATGAAAACCAAGTATGGACTTTGGTTGACCCACCGAAGGGCTAAAACTTATAAGGTTCAAGCAAATTTTTAAGAAGAAAATTGAAATGGATGGTAATGTGATTACCTATAAAGCGAGGCTAGTCGTTACAGGTTATTGTCAAAGACAAGGAGTTGACTATGATGAAACGTTTAGCCCCGTAGCCATGCTTAAATCCATTAGAATACTCCTAGCTATTGCTGCTCATTATGATTATGAAATATGGCAAATGGATGTGAAGACGACTTTCCTAAAAGGAAACCTAATTGAGGATGTGTATATGATAAAACTGGAGGGCTTCGTATCCAAAGATGGCAAAAGGGTACGCAAGCTTTATAAATCTATTTATGGATTGAAGCAAGCATCTAGGAGTTGGAACATCCGATTTGATGAGACAATCAAAGAGTTTGGTTTCACAAAATCCTGATGAACCTTGAGTTTACAAGAAGGTTAGTGGGAGTGCTATCATATTTCTTGTGTTACTAATAGGAAATGATGACTCAAGTTTGCAATCAGTCAAAATTTGGTTATCCTAGAATTTTTACATGAAAGACCTTGGAGAAGCAACTTATATATTGGGAATAAAGATATATAGAGATAGATCAAGGAAATTGCTAGGTCTTTCACAGTCGGTATATATAGACAAAGTGCTAAAGAGGTCTAGCATGGAGTAGTCAAAGAGAAGGTTTCTTCCTATAACTCATGGGATAAAACTCTCGAAATCTAGATGTAGAGATTGTTCAAAAGGGACGATATTGATCCAAAGAAGTGGAAAACACAAAGAAATCATCGACAAATCCAATGATTACTACATCAAACCTCTACCTTGTAAGAACATTCAATAGAAGAGAAATGGAGATTTAAAATTGTGAACTCTTGACTTTCTATTCATTTTTCTTTCATTTCATATTTGATTTTGTTTTCATATGTAAATAAACGTCTTTAGTGTTTAGGTGTGATGAACTCTAGCTAGTGCGACATTATGTTTTAACTTTTTAATTTAATGCAATTTTTATGATTGATTGATAGATGCATAATTGATCATAATTTTACCTTATATTTGATGTGTTTTTGTTTGATATTTGATACTTTTATTATATATTTGGTACTTAATTCACTCCAAGTGTGTTTACAGAGTATAATTGCCTCCATAAACCTAAAGGAGAAGAATTCAGACGAGAACACGATACAAATGAAGAGTCGACACACAGAAGAGATGCACGACTTTGCATCTGCTCGTGCACTTCTTCCAGGCCATGCACTTTTGCGATATTCAAAGATTTTTAGTTATGCACAGTTTGATGCACGATTGTGCAAAAGACCGTGCATCAGTGAAAACACTAGAATTCTAAATAAAAAGACATAAACTGAGTCTTAAGAGAGGAGCAGACATTAAGCGGTGATTTCTAGATGTGGAGTTTGTTCTCTAGGGGCAATTTTGGTCAAGAGAAGTGAAAAACACAAAGAAATCATCGAAAGATCCATCGAAACATAAGATCAACCTCTTCATTGCAAGAATACTCAATAGAAGACAATCAAGGATATTAGAATTATGATTGTTTTCAATTCATTTTTCTTTTAGTTTATGTTTGATTTTGTATTCGATACGTCCAGTTAGTATTTAGGTTAGATGAAACTTATGTTAATACTTTGATATGATTTGATTCTTTTGTTAATGCATTAGTTTGATTGTTATATGGATCTGATTACATGTTTTATTTATAATCTGATTGCATATGTAGAGATTGAGAAATCATAGTTTTGAACAGATCTACTATAATTGGAAGGAGTGATTGCAACCCTAGAGATAGGATGACACAAATCTTCCAGATTAGGGTCAAACCTAATAGAGGGATTCATAAATTGGTAAAACAATCTTATAAACTTTAACCTAAGTAATTCGGTTGAAAACCTTATGATTAGTTGTTAGTAGACTCAAGGTCAGCTATTAGCATAACATGGGAATCTCTACAGTCCAATAAATCAATGAAACAATTGTATGATAAACGATTAATATGTTAAGGGTTTAGTGGGATTCAAACCTAGATATTAATTTCTGATAGCGATAATTTTTGAAGTGAATTCCACTATCTTTGTGTTCGTTATTATTTCCTATTTTATTTTGCTTGCTTAGTTTTATTTCCTTTAATTAAAAATATAAAATCAATCTTTAGGCTAAATAATAGAGGAAAGGTAATTACTAATATTCATCGTCATCGTGGGATCGACCCATACTTGCTAGTACTAGCTACAGCTATGTCGTGCACTTGCGGTTATTGCAATATTGACTATCATAAAATAAGTCAATCTAGTTTTTGGTGTCATTGCGGGGGACTTTGATATTAGGAAAGCCTAAATGTTATTAATCTAGTCAATTTCATTTTATTTTGTTTTTATCGTTGCTTTTTATTTTCTTTCATTTTAATTTTTCTTTTGTATTTATTTTATTTATTTCATTTTATTTAATTGTATCTTATTGTATTTATGGATTATTAATTTAATTATCTTTTGAATATCTTTACTTGATCTTGAGTTTGTGGTTTATCGTAGGAAATATGATTCAATGTTATAGGCACAACTCACAATAGAAGGATGAAGCAGACAAGATTTTTATAGGAGCCAGAATATGTCTTTGTGATCTATGTCATCACCATATGCTCTCACATATTTTTAGAGGCACAACCGATGTTTAGGCTTTGTGATGACATTGGTAGGAGTTATCACTATAGTCATAAATGTCAAGCACCAACACATATATGCAAGCAACCTAGCATATGATATCAACCTCATAGGGCATTATACGAGAACAACCACAATTCAAAATGGAGCCATTCTTATACTTATGGATGGAACAATTATGTTCTAACTAGATATTTACGGCACCAAGCACCTCCAATTAACAAGCCAACTTTCGAAGATATGATGGCTGACTTTATTGAAGAATCAATCATAAAGCATAATGAAGTAGAGGCTCAAATACAAAATTTGGTAAACTAGATGGACCAATTAGTGGACATATTATCCAACGAGATCCAAGGGAGTGTTCCTAGTCCTAATGAAGTGATTATCGACAACTATGGAAGGGCAATCACTCTTAAGAGTCACGATGAACTTCTAGAAAAAGAAAGTCTTAAAGATAAATTAATGGAAGTCTTTGCTGAGTTTAAAGCTAAATGACATAAATTCAAAAGTGAAGACAAGACAAAGGTTGACTTCATGTGTGGAGTGACATTCCAAAACGAGCTCCCAAAAAAAGAAGAAAAAGAAGAGGCAACAAGTCTTAGAGATAAATTAATGGAAAGCTTTGCTGAAATGAAAGCTCACCAACGCGAAATCAAGAGTAAAAAAAGAAAAAGATTGGATTCATGAATGAAGGGACATTCCAAGAAGAGCCTCTTGAAGAAGAAGAAGATGAAGAAACCTCCATCCAAGAAGAGAAAATAGAGGAGTGGAAAAAGATAACTGAAGAAGATGAGCTAGAAACGTTTGTAAGAAAAAGAAGAGTGGGCAAAGATGGTTGAGGAAGAACTAGTGAAGGAATTAAGTAAGGAAACTACTGATGAGGTGTTGGTAGTAATCTTAAGTATGGAGAGTTCCTACTTCCTCAAAGACAAACTGTTCGAGTTAGTCGATGACTCAAGGATTTTATTATTCCCTACTTTTTTAATAGTTTGTCATTAAAAAGGGCATTAATATAGTATATTGGTTTTATTAATTTAATAACTTATGTCCTTATGATTATCTTGCAACAGGTGGCTTACTTATGGGCTGCAAAATCTTTTTACAGAGAAACAGGTGAAAGCAAGCTGCTGATTATTAATCCAGGATGATGTTAAACATACAGGTTATGTTGAGCTACCAATGTTAAAGAAACGCTGCATAGGAGGCAACCCATGAGCTAGTTTTTATTTTATTTCAATTTCTATATTATTTTGTTCTTGCTTTCATATTAGTATAGGATTTTATTTTTTGTTATGTTATTTCTTTTATTTCTTTTTATCCTTTTCTTTTATATTTTGTAAGGATCTTCATCTCATATTGAATAGATCCAAATCAGAAATTGTCATAATGAGGAAAGTACCAAATAACCCTTTTCCTTTCAATTGTAATTGCATTCTGTAGATTGAGGACAATGTCTAATTTTAAGTGTGAGGATCGTTTTAATGAATCTTAAACTGATTACATCAAGCTTATTATAATCCTAATTATAAATTTTATTAAATAATATTTTGAATCAGTTGAATCTGTCCATGAATACTATATGTCTTTGTTGAATGTTGATTTGAATCGGTGTGCAAAAGGATGATGGTTAGAATAAAATTAGTTTTATAGGTCATATTTTTTGTAACCATTGAAATATTCAAGTCGAATGAAATTGCATATTATTTACACACATATATACCCATTTTTTCCACAGAGCTTTTTGAGCCTAAGAGCAAATTTTCAAAAATTTTAGTAAGCTCTTTTCTTTCTTTTGTGTGTTATCATTGTGTAGTAAAATGATTCTAGAACTTGCTTTTATTATACACATTGAGGCCATATTTGTTAAATTAGAAGCATTGATATGATGGAGGCATTTATATTCAATAATTTGCCTTAACCTATCTCTTTGAAAATTACCACACATGTAAATCCATCTTTAGGAATAACCAAGTTGAGCCTTAGCCTTTTTCATTAATTAAACCCTTACATTAGCCTTTATCACATTTTTCTTTGAAGACCTATTTTATTGTTTTAAACCTTGAATGTTATTTACATTATTTACTTGTTGAGACTTGAAATTTGTGAAAGGTCCAAGATTTTTTAAATTGTGGTACTAAACATTTATTGTGAAAAAAGCATACAAGAAAGAAAGAAAAAAAGGAAAAAAAGAAAAAAAGGATATAGTACTATTAGTTTTGCAATGAAAGGGCCTATGTATATTTGTAAACAAGTCTTGAAATATATTGTGGCAAATTTCCTTCAATTTAACCCTTTTTATTAACCCAATCATACCTTAACTAAGCCCCGTTACAGCCTTACAAGACCTTTTGATTTTTATTTCTAGTTTGTACATAAGTGGTGGAGATGTCATTTTACTATAAGGATATTGTAAGAATTCTACTATGCATTGATTAAGAGTTTTGAGACTTTTCACCGTAAACACTTGTGTGCATTGAGTAATATCTTGGTGAAGGTGTAAAGATATATGATTTTGATTTCAATGCATTTGTTGATGTGATTACTACTAATATTGCTTAGGAAGTTAATTTTAGGACAACTTAACTCTAATTGTATGTTAATTTGATTTAATAGGATATGATGATGTATAGTATAACTGGACCGATTGAGATTGATCATGGATTGATGTTGTGAAATTTATAATTTTGATTATGGTTTGCTTGACCTAAGTGTGCAAATATTTGATAGATGCATAATTGATCATAGATTTAACTTATATTTGATGTGTTTTTGCTTGATATTTGATATTTGATATTTTGTTATATATTTGGTACGTAATTTGGTCCAAGTGTATTTACATAGTATAATTGCCTTTGCAGACTTAAAAGAGAAGAATTAAGACGAAAACATAGCACAAAATGAAGAGTCAAGGCACATAAATGAGGTACAACTATGCATCTACCCGTGCACTTCTCCTAGGTCATGCACTTTCATGATATTTTGAGATTTTTAGTTATGCACGATTTGATGCACAATCGTGCAAGAGATCGTGCATTAGCCAAAACCTTATAATTCTAAATAAAAATATGTGAAAGGAATCTTGAGAGAGGAGCAGACATTAGGAGGCAGATTTCAGACATAGAGTTTGTTCTCCAAAGGCAATTTTGGTCCTAATACGCAAGAAACACAAAGAAATCATCGAAAGATCCATCGAAATACAAGATCAACCTCTTCATCATAAGAATACTTAATAGAAGACAATCAGGGAGATTTAGAATTATGAACTCATTATTTTTAATTCGTTTTTCTTTTAGTTTATGCTTGATTTCATATTCGATAATATGTAGCTAAATGTCTAATTAGTATTTAGGATAGATGAACTTTGTGTTAATACTTTGATATGATTTAATTCTTTTATTAATGCAATTTATTTTATTGTTATATTGGATTTGATTACCTATTTTATTTATAATCTGATTTCATACATAGAGATTGAGAAATCCTAACTTTGAATAGATTTATCATAATTCAAAGGAGTTGATTGCAACCCTAGAAACATGATGACATAAATCTTCCGGATTAAGGTTAAACCTAATAAGGTTTTATAAATCGGTAAAGCAATCCTATAAACTTAAACCTGAGTAATTCGGATGAAAACCTTAGGATTAGTTGTTAATAGGCACAAGGTCAGCTATTAGCATATTTTGAGCAAGTTTTAATCTTATAAATTAATATTTTACAAGTGCACAGGTCGTAAGCGTAGTAGTTGAGGTGTCGATCCCTCGAGGAATTAGTGAACTAATTGAATTCTAACTTTGTCTAAGGTTGTAAAAATGTCATTTAATTGAAAATAAAGATAAACAAAAAAATTAAAAATCAAGTAGGAATTGAATGAAAATAAAATTCTGAAATTATCACATATAAATTAAAATGGAGCACAACCACTTAACAATTGAGATATCGCAACAAGACAAGATCAAAGAATTATGAGAAGATGGGATTTATTTATCTTCATTTTACTACCCTAATCACTTTTGATGTAATTGGTATCGATCCTAGAATTTCAAAAGGTTGATTACTCTCTCTCAAGATCTAAGCAATTAACCTTAATTAATAGTCCCTAATTGATTCTAAAAGTCTGGTTTTGCATTCTCTCGATTAACAAAAATAGCCCACGTTCCAATTAGTTCTTAAGCAATCTAATAGACAATCAAGTCCTCCCACAAGATCTCTTTTCATATGATTATCAATTTGATAATTGCGTGACTTATTAGATTATTAACTCTCATTACCCAACCTAATCATATTACTATCGACTTACTCTCTCGATTTATTATCGACGTATATGCAAACATAAATATCATAATATCTAAATAATTTCATTAACATAAAAAACAAATAGGTCACAAAATGATTCAAGATTCAATCCCAAATTGAAATTAGAACATCATTAACAACATGTTCAACATTCTCAAACCCAAGTCCTACATCAAGATGAAGTAAATAAATAAGAGAAAATAGAAAAGAACTTGAAATGGCTAGGTTGGAGTGGCTAGATAGTAGCTGCAGAAGCTCCTCTTCCCTTCTCTCCTTCTTCTCTCTTCCTTGTGTTCTTTCTCAAGATGGCAAAATAAAGGCCCAAAAATTAGGGTTCTCCTTTGTCTTCTATAGTCTTTTCTATTTTAATTTTAAACTAGGTTTTATCCTGACTAAAAAGTTTGAAATAACTCCACAAAGTTAAGTTTTAGAAGTTGGTTCGCTTCTGTTGTCACACAGGTCACAATTGTGGCACTTAGGATTTGCTTCTGCCACAATCATTGCTAATGAGGCCACCATCGTGACCTATCCATTTTGCTTCTGTCACAATCATGTCCCATGATCATGGTCCTGGATCTTCCTTCGGGCTTCCTTCAAATCTTCTCCGTTCTTCAATATATGATCTCAAACACTGACAAATACATCAAGGCACCTCAAATACACAAAATTAAAGCTCAATAGTATTCTTTAACTCATATAACACTCGAAACATATATATCTAACCAATTAATACAAATTTAAACCTAAACATACATGAATCAATTAATTAACCACTAAAAACATACTTAAATGCCTATTAAAACATCATGCAACCTACAACTATCAACATACCATAAGAATCTCCACAGTTCAATAAATCAATGGAACAATTGCGTGACAAAAGATCAATCAGTTGAGGGTTTAGGGAGATTCAAACCTAGATCCTAATTTCTGATAACGATAGTTTTTAAGTGAAATATACTATCTTTGTGTTTTACTTGCTTAGTTTTATTTCCTTTAATTAAAAATCTAAAATCAATCCTTAGGCCAAATAATAGAAGAAAGGTAACTACTAATATTCATCATCTTTGTGGGATCGACCCATACTTATCAGTACTAGCTACAGCTATGTTATGCATTTGTAGTTGTTACAATATTGACTATCATCAAATAAGTCAATCATTGATCCATTTTAATTCAATTATGTGTTTAGTATATGTTTTAATAGATCCGAAAAATTATTTCATAATCTAATTTCATAACATAGAGATTGAGAAATCTTGTGTATAAATAGATCTACCGTAATTGAAAGGAATTGATTACAAACTTAGAGTTAGGTAGACATAAATCCTCTAGATTATGGTTAAACTAATAGTAGAATTCACAAATTGATAAGGCAATCTTAGAATCTTTAACTAAAGTAATTCAGTTAATAACACTATGATCTAGATTAGGGTTAAACCTAATAGTGGAATTCACAAATTGGTAATGTAATCTTAGAATCTTTAACCTAAGTAATTCAACTAATAACACTAGGATTAGTTGTTTGTAGTTTTAAGTGAGTTATTAGCAAACAATAGGAATTTTCACGGTCCAATAGTTAATGAAACAATTGCATAAAAAAAGGTTAATTATCTAATGGTTTTAGGGGTATTCAACTCTTAGGCACTAATTCTTGATATTGATTGTTTTCTAAGTGATTTCTTTGTTCTCTTCTTAATATTGTTTCCTACTTTATTTTATTTATTTTAGTATTAATTTTAATTCAAAACCAACACTCAATTTGTAGACTAGATAATAAGATAATGGTAATTAATAGCATTCATTGTCTTTGTAGGATTTAACCCGTATTTACGAGTACTAGCTACAACTATGCCAGCATCTTGTTACGGACTTGATCTTTTACCAACGAACTGCGCGGCACTTAGTTGTATCTCTTGCAACTAAGTCAGCTTTCTCCCTCGAATGCTAGAAACAAAGCTAGCACACGTTAGCAAAGATGTGTGATAAAACAAGAACAGCAATGAGGAAACTTGGAGAATGCTTATATTAAATAAGAAAGCTTTGCAAAGCAAGAACACTCTAAGCTCTTAATCTCTCTATGCCTCTAGGCATCTTACAAATGAAGTCCATTGGCTATTTATAGCCTTACACCTCCTCAATGGATGGCTAGGATCTATTTGATCCAATGGCTCATAATGGCCTTCTAGAATTCTCTACAACTATCTACATATTCAAGAATAATCTACAATTATCTACAAGTTTCTAGAGTCTTCCACCTATCTTTAGCCTTATCTTGAATATGGTAGAATTGTGTGGAATCTTCTAGAGAACTCTAGCATAACCTCTCAATTTAGAGAGGGAATTGAGCGTTGCGTGACAATCTGCAGGTAATTCAATATTGGCTTTAAGTTTAGGTCAATCACTATGCTTCCATTCTAGCAATGTGTTCTATGAGTGTTTGTTCTCTCAATTGTCATTTTATCATAAACCTTTATTGTATATTAGCTTTTGGGTTATTTTTGGATAATATGAAAGAGGATGAGAGGTTGTTACAAGGATGATTGATAGATTAAATTAGTGTATGTTTAAAGACAAGCATGATTCCAATATGGGGGAATTTGATGAGATGTTATTTGGTTATTCTAATTGGAATTATCTCTTTTGTTTTGGCTATATTTTAATGCTTAAATACGAAAATTAATGTTTATTTTGTTTTAGGAGATGAAAAGTGAGGATTGCATCAAATTAGACTATTATTGGTCAAAATCACAAATTTTGGAAAAAGTGGACAGATTACTGCAATGGATAAGTCGAGATCATGCCTAATGTCATATTCACTTCAAGATTTGGAATTCAATTAGGAAAATTCTTTCCATCCTTCTTATGTAGGGATTTGGATTTGTTTCAATAGGGATCTTTGCAAGATAGAAGGAGATTAGGTTTTGAGTAGGAAAATAAAGGGAAAACACGTTTATCACTTTCTTTAACATTCTCTTTTCATTTCTTTTTAGTTTCCTCTCAATCTTTCATCCTTTCTTCTATTTTGGATGTTGGAACTAAAGCTACATGTGGCTAAATCCAAATGTTCTAATTCAAGGGGATTTTAAACTCTAGAGTAACCTTGTGAGGTTTGTTTTTCTAAACTTATATTCATTTTTTAATTCAAGTATTTCTTATTTAATGTTCTTATATTTCATGAATAACTAATATTAATTGATCTAAAACAATTAATTTTATGTTGATTGTTCTATAGCTATCCATGAATCATTGATCCGTAATTGTCATGAAAGATTGGTACAAGTAGCAAATAGGTTATTTATGAATTTGCATATTTAACTTATAAGAAACAAGAAAACTAAGTTGAATAGCTGTTACTATCTCAATTATTTAATTAAAGGTATAGTAATTTTCACTAATCTTATTACTATTGATGGTAAGTTTTGATTTGAATGCTAGGTTTGAATCAATTAATTTAAGAAATTTTGAGACTTATTATGGCTATCCTAATTTGTTTAGAACTAACTGTTTGAATTGTTAAATTTATTCTTTTCAGACCAATGATCAATATTACAATTAGATGAGATCTTTCTTTTGAATTAGAGTTAAGTATTCTTAAATTTCAGACTTTTATATTAAGTTGATTTAATTTGATTACTTATTAATTTTAGCTAATTAGTTAACTAATTATAAATCCCACCTTATTTTGTTAATTCAAATTAACAAACTAGTTTTTAGTTCTCTTGATATTTGAATTGGTTGACAATTACTATAAGAAGTTAGAGAATCATAATTAATTTTTAGGGCTTCGAAAATTCAATCAAGTGAAAAAATAGAAACTAAAAGTCTAAAAGAAATTGACAAGAACAGGAAAAATATATGTCTGGGATCAAAATGCAAAACACATGAAATTCGTATCAGGAACATTTGTAAGTTGAAGGAGCTTTTTAAGAAAAAGATGAAATGGAGAAATTTTTTCTTTAAGAGAAGGTGAAAATCAGAGGGAGCATTTCAAAGGAGAGAAAATGAATTACCATCTATCATGCAAAATGAGATGACCTAGGGTTTTTCTAATATCAATTTCCACTTCTAATTAATTAATTAAAAATATGGGTTATCTTTTTTTTTGAAGAAATTGAATTATATTAAGCCTTTAAAGTGTGCAAAAATACAACCAAATTATATCATTGGGTAAAATATGGGTTATATTAAAGTGTTTGTTGATAGTAATAAGGAAACTTCTGGTGCACCAACATTTGTGAGTTGCGGGAGGCTTCCTTCTCTTGTGTGGTATAAGATGTTGGATCGCTTATGGCTCAGGAATGCACAATGCGTAATGGAATAGACCATAGGATTTCAGGTCTTGTGCCTTGGTTAACCAAAATTTCACAACAAGAAGTGTGCGGAATTACCTTTTGAAGCTCACGGAATGGAATTCTTTTCAGATATCTTGACGCTGCAGCTCGCGAACATCCTCTACTAGTATCCACATGAGGATGAACGATTCGGGCAGCGGCTAATGTGTGCTAGCAGGTTCTAAAACACTTTAGAATGCCGCACAATTTTTCTCTGGAAAAAGGGACAAATGGCTAGGTAGCTAAGGCTTTTTCGTATGTCATCTAATGAGACATAAGCCCTCTATTTATAGAGAAGCCCTTATCCTTATTCCTAGTGGGAATAGGACAATCCTATTTTAATAGTGGTTCAGTCGGATTCTGACGAGGCTGCACGTTGCCGTTTGGATCCATGGAGACAACTGTTGGACACAAGAATTCTGGCTTAAGGA
>JAOTAY010000006.1:13991757-14005964 GCA_025629805.1 Erythroxylum baracoense
TCCATGATCAGTAAAACGTGATCATCAATCAGAACACATACTAGCCTTAATTCATTATTGTTCCACCAATAATGATCAACTAGGGACAGTTTAGAATAGTATTATAATGCTTATGATTTTATTATCAAGTCACATACTTGATGACATAAACCTAATACTATTCATGGGATGTAAATCACATTACATTAACAATATACATGTATATATAAAAGAGTACCTCATAATATATAAATAATAAGTCAGAATGTCAGTACAGAAGTCACATATGACCATTGGCCTAGGGCACACTACTAGCATAAGATATGCCCAGTGTTTAGCCCCAACAAAAATCAATAAAAGTCAATTTAAAATGAAAAATTAACATGGAAGACAATCTCATCAAAGATTTGTAATTTTATTGAAAAAACAAGGAAAAGCTAATATCACATTAAAATCTCTCCTTTTTAATCTCCTAACGCACAAGTGAATATGAGACTTTTATTTCAAAGTAGGAAATTGATATTAGATGTAAAAATTCTTGCATTTCTTAATAAAAAAGATGATGAAAAATAATTCTTTCCAATTTTATAAATTTCCATGAGAACATAAAGACATAAGCTGTTGCTTTCCACACTTAAAAGGGATAACTATAAACATGATGGCTCGTTCAGAGACACATGGAAACAGAACCAAAAAAGGGGAACGAAATGCTTCCTCAATTGGGACTTTGTAACAACCATAAATTCAAAATCAGATGTCAATTAAGTACACAACACTAATAAACCTTAAAAAGATTGAAGCAATAAAGAGTTGTTGATTTGGCAACCTCTTGTTTGAAACTACGTATAATCCAAAGCATGAAAAAAAAAATAAACCAAGAACTTTTATGGTAGGAAGAGCATGAAATCATTTATAAAATCTCACAATAATAAAAAAGGATAAACACTCCCAAAATGGAAACTTTTTCATCGAGTCTGATGCTCAGCATCAATCTAACCCCACAAAAAATAAAAGAACTTTATATACCAAGCAATTCATATTTGCAATGACTTTTTCACACAGTTAGTCTCCCAGTTTGTAAAAGAACCACATAACTTCCTTAAAGTTATCTTACCATTCACCCTCATGCCTTGAAGCCATATTCTTCTCTTTCTTATACTTTAAAAGTAAACAAGTTACTACTTAAAAAGAAACTATCTTCGGCTCTTTGCTTCAGTTACCAAAATGTATGTGTGTATTATGATTTATGATAAAAAGGGTCAAGAGATGACAAGGTAATTCTAACAATTAGTTGTACAATCAATCCCACAATTTCCAGTTCTTCTTTAATAGACCCATTATTCCTTAGCCTGAAAACTACAATCACAACTCAGTAAACCTTAACAAAAATACCCCTAAAGCTCAACGTTTTTAAAATAGATTCATAAACCAAAAAAAGTCATAAAATGTTATAATAACAAAATAAAAAAGAAAGATGAAACAAAAAGAAAGAAGACGAAAGTCTAAAAACAAAATACCCCTAAATTTGTCTTGGTGCCTCTTGTGCCTTTTCTATTTGTTAGTCTAAAATTTCATTTCAATTATCACAGTCAACAAAATAAATAATAATAAACAAAGATAGTTAACTTGTGATGTGTTGGCAACAATGAAATCAAGACAATAATATACATAGAACAAACACAAAAGAAACTAAAATAGAATTGACAATATTAAAGAAAATTAATTGAAATGGAAGACCAATATAAAAATTTGAATAAAATTGAAAGACTATTGAAAAAGTTGAAATTTGCTTAAAGATAGAGATTGAATTTTTTTTAAGATTATGAAAATTAGTGAAAATGTTGAAATTTAGTTAGAGATGGAGATTGCAAAATCAAAGAAGAGAGAAGAAGATGAAGTTACAATTTAACAAAAATTGACTAATTTTTATTTATAATGGTTATAAACTATAAAGACATATCAAATTAAAATGTTGATTGCTTCTTATTTATTCTAATTAAATTGACCAGTTTAACTTGATTTTAAATCCAGTAGTTTTGTGTTATTAACTAAATAGTTTTTTTTAGAAAATGTAACAAATTAAGCCTTAAAGGCAATCAAGAGTTTTACACAAGCTATATAAGGAGCTGGACAGAGTTTCTAGAATAATCTAAGTGCCTAAAATAAACGACTATATTGCTAGTGAGTCAATTTAACGTGCTTAAACTTTCCATATGCTAGACCAGTATTCAATCTTAAGGGAGTTGAGCTTGTGAAGACTGAAGTATTATCTAAGTCTTAAATATATACGTTGGTGGAATTGTTCCATTCTTGAGTCTTTGTTTTGAAAAATCTGAAGGTTCCTTTCATCCCAAATGGCCTTGACAAGTAAGGATATTATTATGCAGAAGTTCCATCTTTTAGGGTTGTCCTTGCATACAAATCGATTACACCAAGAAATAAACGAGCTCCAGTTGTTGGGTATGTTCAATATACGACAATGATGATCATATTCCAGCTAGGCTTTATAAAAGCACACTCGAAAAATAAGTGTTCATGGCTTTCCTCTCCCCTTCGACATAGTAGGCATCAATTTGGCATGTATAAGAAAGTCTTCAGTTGGTCGATTGTAGGTAGACGATGTTACATAGCTAACCACAAAATAAGGTTAGCCTTTGGGTGGTAGTGTTTTACTCATATCACTCGAGTCCAAGAAAGAACAATATGTTGTCTCTGAAGAAGTTCATGATAGGTTTTAATCCAGAGCCTGGGCCACTGTTAGTGAATGATTTTATCTCTGGAGGTGAATGATTTTGAGACTCTACATTCCCATCAGATTATATAGGGGACCTCAAGATAACTATCTATCAAACCAAAAATGTGTTGAGGTTCCTTTATCAAGAAGGGTAAAAAATTCTTCTCTTATAAGCAGGCTGACTTTGGGCCAGGGCAGGGCGGGCGGGCACCCGCTCAGGGCCCAGTCTCATAAATAATAAAATATAACTTATTTTTATTCTCGTAAAAAATAAAATGAAATAAATAAGGTCTGTACTTGACCTTAAAAAAAATAACATCAAAAAGAGCCCATTTACTGATATTATTTTTAAGGGCTAAAAAATAAGTAGAAGAAAAATTTTTTACTTTACCAAAGCTTATAAAATATTAAGAACCACTGCTCATAAGTTGCATGTGGAATTAGGCGGGTTTACTTTGAAGACCCCGTATATTTTTACCCTTAATGAATATGCTATGCATCCGATGACAGCACAGAGCTTGTTTATCCATCGTTAACTTCCGTAGTCTTTTGGCCAACGCCATGTTTTGCTGACTTTTTCTACTTTTTTCCCTGGCGAGTGAGCGATGAGGTGAAAAATGTTATCTCACGATTGGCGTTTGTGGAGAACCGTGAAGAGTTACACATGTTATCGAAAAGATTATCCACGTGGCACTAATGAAAAGCATGAGTCACTATCCTAGGCTTTAAAATCCGTAAGACATAACCAATGGGTTTGAATACAAGTTAGATTTGGAAGAGCGGGAAAAGTCGTATTGCGTTGGTTTTCTTTTTGAATTTAAACGAACCAACCGCTCTCTTTTTCCCAATCTTCGTTTCATGGAAACGACGACAACCACGATAGACTTGTTCGTCTTCTCTTAGTTTCTTCTTTGTATCGATGGATTTGAAGAGCTTAACCAGAAAGCAACTTCAAGCGCTTTGCAAAAAGCATGGCTTCCCCGCTAATAAATCCAATCTTGAAATGGCTCGTCTCTTGGCCTCGCTTCCCATTCTCAAGGTCTATAAATGTTACTTTTCCCCTTGCCATTCCGATTGGATTCTTTTTCCTGTTTATGTGGTGTTATGTTTAATTTTCTTATCATTTTGGCCAACGATTTGTTGGTCGTTGAGGATAACAAGGAGGAAATTGAACACTAACTGGAATTTCGTTGTTTTTGGGTTTTCTTATGTACACCTGCCTTCTTATACATGCTTTGGTTTGTTGACGTTCTCCTCCCGTAGTCAATCTAATGCGTAAATGCTTTTTCTCTTTCCCTTAATCTGCATAGGAAAATGAGAATCCAGAGCCAACTGGTCTTGGCGAATCGCAGGAAGTGCCAAAGAAAGTGAAGAAAGTTAGGTTTAGTCCAGAAATTGAAACGCGTATCTATGAGCCTTCGGGTTATAAACCACGAGTCAGTAGAAGCAGTGCTGGTAATGGTTCATCAGCATCTCAAGTTGTTGAAAATGAAGAGCGTGGTAAATTTTTGAAGAAAGTTGGTACTTCACCACCTGTTATTGGAAGATATAGAACACGAAATTCAGTTCAAAAGGATGCAGATAAGGTTGTCTTGGAGGTGGTTGGGAAGAAAAGAGGGAGAGGACATAAGTCAGAAAATTACGCTACTAATTCTGTTACTGTTGTCGATGAGCTCCCTCCAGAATCGAAATCTTTTGAGACTGAGGGATTGCATAGGACTAGGAGAGAATTGAGAAGTAGGAGGGTAGCGATTGAAGAGAATAGAGAAGCAGGAATGAAGAATCTGAACCTTTCACATAGCAATTTAATATCCAGAAGCTCAAGGAAGAGAAACGATGTTGAAGATGTTGTGATGCAACTGGAAACAGATATAAAGAAGGATCGAGGCTCTGAACAGGCTAAACATGAAGTTCGCAGGATGACAAGATCACGGGCTAAGCTTGAGAAGACTTCTGCCGTTGAGCTTCATGACGAATGTGATAAAGTTCTTCAATCTGAAGAAACCGCGGCAGAGTTTGGCAGAAATCATCCAAGAAAGAAATCTCATGTGCCTCGTAAGTTGGTAGGAAGTGAAATCTCCAGTGTGGAAGATGTTGAGTGCGGGATTGTTACAAGGCGATCAAAAAAACATGTGGCAAAGCGTGCACATTCTGAGAGTTTGGAGAATGTTTGTCCAGTTAAAAGTGATAATGCAATTCTTGGAGTGCAGGAAGTGTGTGAAGGGACAGTCGAGTCTGGTTTAGATAGAAACAATTATCGACAAGAATCACTTGCTACTGAAAAGGTTGGGATCGGAAGTAATGCTGAGGAGATGCAAAAGGCGGCTAAGAAGCAAGCCAAGAGTTCAGTTCTTGAAGTTGTTACTAAAGTTGAAGCATCTATTGAGTTTAGGAAGGAGATCGAGCATGATGCTGTAATGGTTACCCAGCCAAGGAGGTTCAGATGCAATACTACCGTTATTTCCAAGGATACTGTGGCTAATGTAAAAACAGGCTCTGAAGCACAAGGAACATTAAAGCCATTGCGACAGAAAGTTGACCAAAAAGATAGTACTGCACTTGATGAACCTTTCAACTCAAGAAGAGATCCCCTTATACAAGATTCAGCAGCAAGCTCCAGCAAAGGGCATGATAGTGCTGTTGTTGAAAAAGTTATATCTTTAAAACGAAAATGTGTGCCACTTCCTGAGAAAGAATCCATATCATTGGGTGAAAATACTCCAAAACATTCCCCTAAAAGTGATTTGGCTGATCTTTCGGCACCCATTTCTACCGCTGGTAAAAAGCAAAGGACACCTGATGTATCCAGATCCCCAAATATAACGGTGAAGCCCATATTTACCAAGAACATGGGACCCAAAAGAGAACAAATAGTTGGAGACACAGGATGCACTATGTCACATGTCACAGACCCAGGAAATTGTGGTGAAGTGGTTCTTAAAAGTATTGATAATAGGATGGGATCCAAGGATGCATCTAACAAAAAGAAAACCAGCTTCATTGACGTCTCTGTTTCTTATTCTGACAGCAGGGAAAAGAATAGTGCCACATCAGGTCCAAAGCGAATTTTGGTTTTAAAATCATTGAAACCAGTAGATTCTTTTACTGGTGTTTCAATCCATACTTCAGGGCAAACTGTGTTTGTTAATGAGGAGCCTGACGTGGTATATAAAGTAGATAAATTAGTTGTTGATGATGATAGTCTTGCTAAGGTCAATGTGCCATGCAAGTCCCTAGAGAATTTTGTTGTTAGTTCAGCTGATCAACTCGAGTTGAAGCCAGGAGCTTCCAATGGGCTTTCTCCATCCAATGGTCCATCTCCAAACCAGCATGTTTTTGAAGGTAAACAAAATTTTCTAGTGTCCATAAAAATATTGCTTTTGTTGTTTACTGATATTGTTTCTTCTGGTGTGACGGTAAATATTTCAATCCCTCGGGGGCCGTGAAAGGACTGAAAATTGATTTTTTGACAGGCAAAGAAATAAATCATTATGCAGTTGTCATCAATGATAATTCAAATGGAGGTAACAAAGTATCTATTCAGGAGCATGGAGTCTGTGATTTACAAGGGTGTAACTCAGATAAAAATGTGCATGAAGAGTTATTTCCTGATGAGATATTAGCATTTGCTGCCGAAGAAAAATTTGAGGTGGGTGATAATGCCCTCATATCACTTGGCAAGAGGCCTATTCAAGTCCCTGAAGAAGACATTGTAGGGGTGGGAAAGTCCTGCAATGGTTCCGAAATTTCTGAAGAGAAATTTTCACCCAATCTTGTTGACATAGAAGGAATCTACTTGAACACCATAGGAGGGCAGAATATTGATGGGATAGAAAATTACACTGCTGCTGATGCTGCTTTACACTGCAAGAGTAATTTCTCTTTCCTTCTCTTGCAATTTGTTGGGAGACTTCTTGAGATACTTTATCTTTTATAACTTCAACAATGCCTTTTGAGTGATATGCTATGCTTTTTTTCGCTCTAGACAATTTCTACTCCCGTCCAAAACATAATAATGAATGTCAGCAAGTTTTGTTTCACGTTTATTCTTTGAGCAAATTTATTATCCTTCCTTTGCAGGAAAATTTAAGAGCTGTATAGTTTCTGTTTTTTAAATAAAAACAAAAATTTGTTTAATTGTTAATATCAATGTAGTTATACTTTTATTATTAATGATAATTATATATTAGATAAAATTTAAAGATAAATTATTTTTAATTAATTTTAATCTTTTATATAATATTTATTAATAAATTATCAATAAATTTTTTTATTTTTTAAATAAATAATTTAAAAATTAAATTTTATTTTAAATATATTTTAATTATTTAGTCAAATTTTATTTGAAATTTTTATATTTTGAAGATATTTTAATTTTAATATAATTAATTAATTAATTACATTTTATTTAAAATAAAATTATTAAATAAAATTAATATATTCATAATTTGTATTAATAATTAATTTAAATTAATTAAATATAGTATTAAATTAATTATTTATAATTCTTATTAATAATTAATATATCAAATAATTAAATAGTATATATTTAGTTAATACTAAACCTGATTATAAAAAAAAGAAAACAAAAATAATTTTTTGTAGTTTTCATAAATTTAAAACATTAAGAGAAACCAAAATTAAGAACAAAATCTAAAAACTCAAACAAATATGATTTTTTACAAAATTTGAAAATAAAAACAGAAAATCAAAAATAAAAGTCCAACCAAACAGACGTGTACTTTAATTGAATATATAGAAGTTCAACATTTCCATGTTTTGTAGTTTACTGATTCAAGACGGTATAAAATTTCCTGTTTTACAAACCATTTAAGACGTCTTATCTTCTCATGCTTGTCTTGAGTTGTTCTTTTCTGAAAACATCTTTAACTGCAATATCTGGTTTTGGCAACAAAGATTGTCAATAAATCTTGGTAATCCTTTTGTTGAAAGCCAACGGTTTCCTTTATCTTTGCGTCTTATGTTCTAAAAATGTAGCAGATTCAATATTTAATTTGAAGTTACATAGTTTCTGCTATCAGCAGCAGATCTCCAAGATCAGCATTTGCTTGGTACAAGTGATAGTCATTCAATCAGGGTAGCTGAACATGAAATTAAAAACTCTGTTTCGTGTCCTTGTCATGTTGATACTGCCTCTGAGGAAACAGTAACATTCAACTCAAATTTCAACGATGAAATGGGGACTTTGAAAAGAATACCAGTGCATGCCCTTCCTCAATCCTTTGGAGAAGTGATGGAAAATGAAATGAGTGGCAACAACTCTATACAGGAGCAGTTTTCTCATGAAATTTCTTGCCCAAAAGAATGCCAAAATTTCAGAACTGAGAGTGAAGGCAGAGTTATTTGTGGTGATAGTGTAAATGTGATGTCAGAAGCATTTGTTCAGTTTGGTAGTTCAAACCAACATTACAATGAAAACAGATTTGTGGAGCTCTCCGGCCGTGATGCAGCTCAAGGTAAACCCTTTTGTTCTGCAGAGGATCTCTAATGCATTTTTTTTTTTGATAAATAACTCTAATGCATTTGATGATTACTTATTGTGTTCTCAACTATATGTAGGTGAGTTTTCTAACCAAATAGGATGCGAGAAAAGAATGGAATGTAAAGAAACATTAACAGGTAAAAGCATTCGCTGTGACATTGGTTTGGGTAAGTCTACTGAAGGTAGTAGAGGATTGACTCAAGAATATGCAGTTTTTAATTTTGAAAGGTCTAACCTTAGAAAAAATGAAAATATGCATGAAGATCTACCACATAACGGAGAGATGTTACTTACGGCTGAGGGAATCATCCAGCGGGATGGTAATGCTCTCCTTTCATGTTGTGAGCTGATAACCGAGGTTGTTGAAGATAAGAATGATGTCATTGCAAAGGGAAGCTCCAAGGATGCAATTCGAGAGAAGTGCGCACTTGAACTTGATGGTGATAATAGAATATACGTGAATGCTTCAAAAGGGAAGGGTCCAGATGGAGTTGAAGATTATTCCACAGCCACAGTTGCTTCAAAATGTAGGGAAACATGTTTTGCTCCTTTGTTTTCCAGTCATTTGTTATTTACAAGCATTATGCGTCCTTCCTTGTCATGCTCCGTAAAACTACCCTTCAAATGTGGATGTTAATTTTAACGCACCACCTGTGACATCTGGCATCACATATTCCTCTCCGTATGACAACGAGGAAACTTACCAAGATTTGTTCCCAATTTACTTACTTTTTGAAGATCATTTTTGGACTTCAGATATATATTGGATCCGGTATTTAGAAAATTGTGATACGAAGTACTGAGCATTATTGTAATGACACGATTGTCAAACATATTCTTATTTCATGAAACACAACTATTAAGAGTTTCATTCTCTTTTTCATTTTGACTTGTCTGAATTTTTCTGATGCAGTCCCCGAAATCAACAACGAAGGAATGTATTTTAATGTTGGCGATATAACAATAAATTGTGACGTGCAACGTCAAGGTGAACCTCTTTTCTTTACTTTTTGTCTTTTACAGAAATATATTAGGACCTACATCGTTATCTTTATAATCAAACTTTCTATTTTAGTAGATAAGCAGTTTGATCTAGAAGCATCACAAGTCGCTAAAACCTCTTCAGTGAGAAAAGCTGAAGCTTCTTCCAATCGAACTCAAAATCTGGTTGATAAAACATCTGGGAAGGTAAAGACAACTGAAATGAATTATTTGGATGGAGGAGAAGCTCTGACAGCAATCCAAGCAGAATCACATCTTCACCGGTCTTCAGTGGAGGTGCAAAACGAAAGCTTTGGCAATGCCACAATAGAGGAGAATCCCATTAATGGAATTTTGTGCCAGCGACACTTTGAAGATTTCAAGGATGGGAAGAGAGAAGAGGCTGAAGGATTACTCTCTGAAGTATCAACTTCATTCACTAGTCAGGACCTGCCTTTTCAGGTTTCCCCTGAGATCAGAAACACAACTTCTGGTATGAACTGCTGTGACGATATAGTTAGTTGTGCATACAATCGAAAGATCTCAGAAGAAAACAGCTGGAGAGAGGATACTGCAGAAGAGTATTCACACAGTGGAGACAAATTTTTAAAATATACTGGCACAGACCATTGTGTCGCGAATGTAGTTGTTTCTTCGGCCTGTGAAGATCTTAACCGGACACCAATTGATGCTGGAGAAATGACCAATGGATGGCACAGTCAAAATCTTAGTTTTGACTGCACCCAGAAAAATGAGAACACACCCATGATTCCTCTTATTGAGGGTGATGGAAAGGAAGCTAGGGGACATTCTTCTTCAGAATCTTTTGGTAATTCTCTATATCTTAGTTTGGCTCTGCCACTGATTATCATTCCAAACCTATAGGATTTCGTGTCTTATGGATAAATCTTGTAAGTTGAGGCGCTAGTAAATCTTCAGTTTCAATTTTCAAGCCTCGTCTAAGTGACCACGTTTATTGGAGAATGACTACATACAAGTATCAGTATTACTTGTTCTTAGGATATTTTTGTTAGTAGGGTACCAAGGTATCTTATCTACACAATAGATACACTATCAATGCGGTAGTAGCAATTTCTGAGGTATGTGACCTATGTACTGTCAGTAAGAGTTCTTCAGAAACGTATGATAAATCATGGCTGTAGAATCATAAGCCTTCCCAACAAATGAAAGTAATCAGTAGTAAAATGGCGCATATCAAGAGAAGATTGTAGGGAATTTTGAACTAGGAAGTAAAAGATGTTTACACCTTTCCTTTTTGGGCTTATTTAACATTAATGTCTCTAAAAAAAAGACGAAAAAGTATATTAGTTAAACAATGAGTCTTCCTGCTAATCCTAAGCATATGTGCTTGGCAGAAAAAAAGTTCAGCCTGTGACATTTTCGCATATGGCTACCCAACTTCTGGTGTTCTTTTCTTTTTGGATTTTGTAGAATGTGTTCCTCCATTTCAGATACTACCTGGCAATGATAATCAGATTCACTTTCTTTTAACAACAGAATGTTTTGTCATTACTTTGTAGTTTGATCGACATAAATCTTTGATTATTTCATTTACTTAGTTGATAAATAATAACTCCAGGTTTTAATTATACCTGCAGAAGTTGTTATCAAGTATGATTTCACTAATTGTATTAACAAGGGATTTTATCATCTATTACATTTTTGTTGAATGTTATGTTGTATGATTCTGAGTTCTGTTGATTATAAAGTTGTCATGAGATTGTTTCCAGGAATTTATGGCTATGATTAAGATTATGGTTCTGGTTGTTGTATTAACACTACCAATCTAACTTGTTTTTTGGTAGACTATCAATGTAACTGACATTGGACTTTTCTATATTCCATAGGTAACAATGGTATAATGAACGAAGGAAGTAGCACAATTTCACGAGGGATTGGTAAGAAACAACTTAATAAGTTTCCTGGGGTGGAATCTGCTTACTTTGATGGAATTGAATTCAAAACTTCAGCAATGCCAAGTAGCAGTGGACGTACAAACAACTCTGAATTGGCGGAGAAAAGAGTTAGTTTTCATGCCTTTGACGACAGGGCTACCCCTAGGAATGGCTCCAAAGATTTTGTGGATGCTGAACAACCATCCAGTATTTCTTCATCAACCTGTAGAATGAAAGCAGGTTGTCCTACTCTTTCACCTGCCATTTCCTGTCATGATGGTAAGTGTTTACTGATGTCACGTCTCCAAGTCAAGCTCTGTGTCCTTTTATTACTCAAAAATAACAGTCTGCCTTCTATTTATTATTCATTCATTTCAGGTCCTTCACTTGTTTTTAATATTACCGAGTATATCCGTTAAAAGTAACAAGTTTACATTCTTGAATGTTCTTTCAGGATTTTCCTTGTTCACCGGCTGGGAAATAAATTTGTTGCAAGGTGCTGTAGAGAATGCTCATACATCCGATGGTGAGGGATATAGAAGTCAGTTGGAAGGCAAGGATAGTGAGGGTTCCTTGACGGGGAATGAAAATGCTAGCGTAAGAGTTGATGAACCAGTTGAAGAGCATCTGGCTAAAACAGTCATTAGTTTCAACAGTTATAGTATGTGGGATGGTGGTATGCCCAATGTTTTGCACAGCGTATCAGCTGTCAACCAAGAATTCATTGAGTCGCAGGGTAACGATTCCATGGATAAGTCAGAAAATTCCTTTATTTCCATGCATGAAGTAGATGTGCTGGAAGCTGCAAACACGAGTGGTAGAATACATGATAATGCTGAAAAACTTGCTACAGAGTATAATAGCGATAACTTGAAAGAATCTGAAATGACTTCCTACCCCAGTTCTCAAGAAATCTTTGAAAGTGTAGTTGCAAAGGAGAAGGAACTGTCTGTGACAACTAGCAGAAAGGCGAACATGCTGGAGAAGTTGGGAATTAGAGAGACATCGGTACCGGCTATTCCAGGAAAGAAATCACATGAAATGACCCAGGTTGTCCGATACTCAAGTTGCAGTGAACAAGAAGTAAAAATCACAACTGAAATTGCATTATCTGCTGATAGCACTCAGGAAACTTTTGGGATTAGCTCAGGTAATTCTACAACCACAACGCATAACGCCGTGGTGGCTTGACCATTGACATTCCATTATGAGTTTCTATTTTTCTTCTGAGCCTTACCTAACCAAATGAGACATTGTCTAATAACTGTAGACAAGAGAAGAGATCTTGTTGTAAGGCTTCAGACACCATCCATTGATTCTATGAATATCGTGATGTTATCGTTTTCTTGTAACGAAGGATTAACTACCTCCTTTTCTTTGCCATGTATACAACATTCAGAAGAAGAGCTTGAACCACTGAAATTTTCTGATTCCATCAATGATTGTGATCGAAAACAGGTTATTTCTAGTAACAGAGGTATGGTTGTTCGTCAGATTATACTCTCGGTTATTGAACTAAGCGGTTTATTTAAAAAGTGATTTGACTCTATGATTGTCTTGTAGGGAGTATTCGTACGGAGATGGGTAAACTCCGAGGGACAGATGACATGGTAGAAAGTGATGCTATAGATGTATCAAGTCCACAAAATAGTGGAAAAGATCCTCAACAAATTGGTACAGGCATATTTGATGAGCCGGGTAATGCTGTGAATGAAGTAGCTTTGAGAAGAGCCGCTGATAATACAATTTCAAACCATCCGTGTGAGACTACGAGCGGGAGCCTCTTTAGACAACTTGAAGGAGCGTGTTGCTTACCCAAGCATGGTAATAAAGTTCCCCCCTTTTCCCACTTTGACTAAGATACAGGTAACAATAATGTCTATTTTCCTTGGTGCAATAATGAAACAGAAGGAGAAGCTTATGTTCAAGATCATCATCAACTTTGCTCACGAGAGGTGATCTTGGAAGAGACTCCTCAGCCGAACAATTCTAAAGACAGGGTGACCAACGTAGAAAGCGAAGATGGAGAAGAAATGGAGTTGGATGAAGTGTCAACACTAGATAAGTTAATGGAAAACCGATATGCTGGATTAGCTAGTTCAGTTGTCGACCCAGGTAAACTCTCAAGTTATTTAAAACTGAACTTGTCTGTAAATTTTTTTGTCTACAAGTGTAAGGCTTAGTCTCCCAAGAGATTATCCACTCACCGACAATAGTTTATTGATGTCTAAATATCTCAGACTCAACTCCTGAAGCTGATGAGAAGGGTAAGCTAAATCTGCTATCTCAACAGACAAGTTCATATGGAAAAGGAAAGGAAAACAGCAAATTGTATGCTAAAAATTTGAGTTCTTCAACGATGCAAATTAAGACAAGTCTGATGCAAAGTGCTTCTCAAAAAGTAAAACATTTGCATGACATGAAACCGGATGTCTGCAGCATCAAGAAAGAACAACCATATACGACAGCATCAAAAGCATCGTCACGGAGGCGGCCTTTGGAGGATCTGACGAAGAATTAGGTTCTTGTTTATTGTTCTTAAACACTTTGTGTTGCTTTGTAAGTCGATACGAGCATATCTCGCATCTAGTCAGTGTGACATTAAATTGGAATTTGTTAGGAAGCTCACACTAGGAGAAGTAAGCGCCTCTGGTTTTGGTATAACCCCTCTATACCATTTCTACATGTTTGGTCTGGTATCTATACTAAACCAACGATTTTATCACTTTCATGGTGCTTAGGTTGTGTTGATAACATCTACTAGTTTATTGCCGAGTACTGAAGATGGTATGGTAACTATCGTTCAAGTCTTTTTTGTCTGTTCTTTTACCTTAAACCATTACATGTCAACTCAATTTTGTGCGGTGGTTCTTACGCTGCGTTTGGTTCCTGTCTCCGGTATCTATAGACGGAACGGAACAGGACAGAACGAAACAAAAAGTTGAGACAGTGAGGTGTTTGGTTGTGGTGGACAGAACAGAAATTTCTGTCTCCGTCTCCATTACAGAATGTGTTTAGTTACAGTGGACAGAACGAAAAAATGGTGACAATGACAAAAATGCCCCTGGTCCTTAATATGATTAGAAATATGTAA
>JAOTAY010000006.1:14007416-14026666 GCA_025629805.1 Erythroxylum baracoense
TATGGGAAATGTGTAGTACGTTCTGTTTTGGATCCACCCAAACCATTCTGATGTGCTTATGTGCTCATGTATGTTAATAAGTTTGATGCATTCACGTTTTGTAACTTGTGGATTTTGGCATGAAAATCTAAGAAACAGGTGCTTTATAAATTCGACGAAAATTTTCGATGACAGGAAAAATGATTTCAAAAGTTTTGCTTATTCTTTTATTATAAACTGTTACCCACGAGCTGTCAAGCTCACCCCCTTCTGTCCCCATCTACAGGTGATGATTAAGAGATGAAATGAAGAGAGTTAAGACTTCGATTACAAGTTGTATTTTTAAATTAGATTTTGTATCGATGAAGATTTTAGATACGATTGAGTACTATACTAAGTTTCAGTATGTTATGTATTTCGGGATATTGAGAGATGAATGTATTGGGGTTAGAAATGCCTTTATGGCTTTGTAAACTCTTGTATTTATGATTTAAGGAAAGATAAGGTTGTAGTGATTGATGAAATTTAGTTGTCTTGAATGTATTCAAGAGTATGATGTTAATGCCTTATGAGATTTTTGATTAAATGTTGAGTTAGGATATATGTGTTTCGAATAGGAGTTGGACTCCGAAATCGGGGTTCAACAGTTGTGGTATCAGAGCAAGCAGGAGTTAGACTCCGAAAACGGGGTCTAACAGTTGTGGTATCAGAGCAAGCAGGAGTTAGACTTTGGAAACGGGGTCTAACATGCAGTTAGCTCCTTTTCATCTTAAGGGTATTGCGCTTCAATGGCATAGATGGTATGCCAAATTCAAAGGACCTGTGACTTGGACTAAATTAGCAAGGCATTGCTTCTTCGTTTTGGACCAATCGACTATCAAGATCCCTTAGAAGCACTCACAAGACTCAAACAAATCACAACTATTTCTTCCTATCAAGAGGAGTTTGAAAGGCTTTCCCATCGCGTAGATGACTTACCTGAAAAATTTTTAATAGGGTGTTTTGTTGCGTGGCTCAAAGATGAAGTTTGATTAGATGCTAAAATCAAACAACCACGATCTTTGACAGAAGCAATAAGGGTGGCACGTTTGGTTAAAGAACGGAATGGATGGCAAAGAAAAGGGACTTCTCCTTCTAAGTTGTCAATCTTAGGAGCCCCACCCAAATCAGTAATCAATGACCTTCATCGATATTTAAATCAGCCACTAGCAGTAACCCAACAACCTTTAAGTGGATCACCAGTCAGGAAGCTAGAGAATGCCGGGAGAAGGGGTTGTGCTATTACTGTGACAAACGGTTTGCCCCTAGTCATCGTTTCCAATGTCTGTAATTGTTTATGATGGAAGATGTTGCTGCGGGTGAAGACTGGGAATTTGAAGTTCAAGATAATCATCAAGATGACGAGGCATTACCAGAAATATCATTCCATGCTATAGCAGGCACTAAACACCCACAATCTGTAAGACTTTTAGATAGAATGAAGGGGAGAGAAGTGACAATTTTGGTAGATGGTAGGAGTACCCACAACTTCGTGGATCAATCATTGGCACAAAATTATAGACTACCAGTAACTAAGGGCCAAGCTTTCCAGTTCATGGTAACTAACAGAGAGAAAATCAATTGTGTGGGGAAATGCTTAACCTTACCTTTAGATATTCAAGGGTATCACATGAAGGAAGATTTTTACGTTCTTCTAGTTACAACTTACCCACTTGTCTTAGGCGTGCAATGGTTGGCGACGCTAAGACCCATTGAAACAAATTACAGGCAACTCACAATGTCCTTTCGCGATGGTCATATAAACGGACCCTTCAAGGCATTAAATAAATGGGCACGAAAGCTCTCAGAGAAAAGGAATGCTATTACATCCAAGCTACAAGTCTCTTTCTATAATTGTTGTTTACACAAGAAGTTAAGGAAAAACAAGTATATCCAAAGGACTTGAGTCTCATCTTAGAAGAATTCAAGCAAGTTTTTAAGCCATTGACACAGCTACCACCACATCGAGACCACGAGCACCATATTTCGCTACACCTCAATGGTGAATCAGTTAATGTTAGGCCATACAGATATCTATACTACAAAAAATTGGAAATTGAAAAGATGGTGCAAGAACTCTTAAGTTCAGGATTGATCAGAACAAGTCGTAGTCCATTTTCTTCACCTGTGTTATTAGTAAAAAAATTAGCTGGGAGTTGGTGCTTTTGTGTGGATTATTGAGCTCTCAACAAGAAATTCATAGCTCCAAATATTATTCAAAACTAGATTTGCGATCTGATTATCACCAAATCAGAGTCCACAAAGATGATATCATGAAGACTACATTTTGCACACATGAGGGGCATTGTGAATTTGTGATCATGCCCTTTGGACTCATGAATGCACCTACCACCTTTCAAAGTCTAATGAATGATATTTTTTGGCCTCATTTGCGTAAGTTTATCTTAGTGTTTTTTGATGATATCTTAGTCTACAGTAGCTCGTGGCAAGAACATCTGCTACACCTGCAGATAATCTTGAAAACATTGAAGACGCATAAGTTATTTGCAAAGCAATCAAAATGCTGTTTCAGGGTACTTCAAGTAGACTATTTAGGGCATCTCATCTCAAAAAAAGGTGTAGCTATAGGTCCTAGCAAAATACAAGCAATACAGGAGTGGCCAAAACCAACTACCACCAAAGGAATTTAGGGTTTTCTGGGACTTGCTAGGTTTTACTACAAGTTTATTAATAGCTTTGGCATTATTGCTGCCTTATTAACGCAATTACTTACCAAAGAAGGTTTTAATTGGTCTAAACCAACAGAGGATGCCTTTTAGAAATTAATGGTAGCCATGTTGTCTCCACCAGTTCTGAAGCATTTTTCATAGTAATTCATTGTCGAAAGCAATGCTTGTGGTCTGGGAATTGGCACAATTCTATCTTAACAAGGCCATCCCATTGCTTTTTTAGTGAAACATTAAAAGGGTTAGCATTGGCCTTATCAACATATGAAAAGGAAATGCTTGCTATCATCGAAAGCCATTCGTAAATGGCATTCGTATTTGCTTGGGCATGCTTTCATCGTCAAAATAGACCAGAAAAGCCTCAAATGTCTCCTAGAGCATCGAATCTCTACTCCAGTTCAAGCTAGGTGGCTCCTAAAACTCCTAGGCTATGATCATGTTATAGAGTATAGACATGGACGAGAGAATGAAGGAGTTGATGCCTTATATAGGAAGGTTGAATTCCAAATGATGGCAGTATCATTGCCTCATGTGGACTGGTGGCTTACTCTACAACAAGAGGTACAACATTACTCTTTTTATAAACAACTGGATCAAAGAAACCTCAACCGACTTGAGCCACTCTATGTGCAACATGAAGGGGTATGGGCTTTTAAAAATAAAATTTACTTGAGTCCTAATTGTTCTCTATTACTAGCCATTCTCGTAGATTGCCATGCCTCCCCTATTAGGGGCCCCTTTGGATACCATAAAACATTGGCACAGTTTCATTTGGTATAGGTTACGCAATTTGGTCAAACAAATTTTGTGACATTGTGATACATGTCAATGCTTTAAGAACGACAATTTGCATCCAGCTAGTCTCCTTCAACCATTATTGATCCCAAATAAGGTATGGACTGATATGTCTACGGATTTTATAGAAGGACTACCATCATCACAAGAGTTTTCAGTCATTATGGTAGTGGTCGACAGACTCACCAAATATAGCCACTTTGTTCCTCTTTGTCATCCCTATACAGGAACCACCGTGGCTAAGACATTTATCTCCAACATTATCAAATTGCACGGGTGCCTCAATCCATTATATCTGACAGGGATAAAATTTTTGTGAGTGCTTTTTGGTCAAATCTCTTTAAGTTACAGGGAATAGAACTTAAAATGAGTTCAAGTTACCACCCGCAAACGGATGGTCAGACCAAGGTTACTAATCGTATACTCAAGCAATACTTGTGGTGCTTCACGGGAGATCAACCCTGAAAATGGATTGACTGGTTGTCGTGGGCTAAGTTTAGTTATAATATAAGCTGACATTCAGCTACCAAAATTACTCCTTATGAAGCTGTATATGGTGTTCCTCCTCCAAACTTGCTTCCTTACATTCCAGGGATAATGCGAGTACAAGCTGTGAATGAACATTTTTGTGATCGGATAGCCATTTTATGAGACTTGAATTGTAATTTGGTTTTGGGCCAAGAGAGGATGAAGACCCAAGCAGATCAAAATCATCGAAAGGTACAATTTCAGGTGGGCGATTATGTTTATTTGAAGCTACAGCCCTACCTCCAATCCTCAATAGCTTTTTGCAGATCAGTGATATTATCTCCTAGGTTCTTTAGACCCTTTGAGATATTAGCTAAAGTTGCGATTACATATTGTTTGGCTTTTCCACTAGGAGCCCAAGTATATGATGTGTTCCATATGAGCCTCTTACTAAGATATCTGGGGAACATACCTCCAACCTTGCTAGCTTTACCACCTATTCAAGATGAATCAGTTATACTACCAATACCAGAGAAAGTGTTAGATCGATCACAGAACCATTCAAAAGGGAAAATATAGGCCTAAGGATGAAGTTTTAATTAAGTGGGTAGGGACTTTAGAGGATGATGCCACTTGGGAAAATCTGTGGCAATTTTCATGCACTAATCCTGACTTCATCCTTGCGGACAAGGAAACTTTAGGGGGTGAATGATATCTGCATAGGTGTTGCATGGGTTGCATGGGTCTTAAGGAGCAGCATTGGTGTACGTGGTTAGAGTTGTTAAACCTAGTCTTATTCTATTGCTTAGAACCTAGTCTTATTCTATTAATTAGTGGCTCTAAAATAAGAGTAGTTAAATTTTAGTCAGTTACTTTGTTATGGCCGAATAAGTAGCTAGCATCTTTTATTTGATGAAATTTATCAGTGGATTGAGCCACTGTTGTTGCCATATATATATTGCCATGGCAATATATAAGAGGGGGATATAAGATTTTTACCAGCCTTGTTTCTTCTGATCTCTCAATGTCTATGAAAAATTCTCTAATAGCCTACTCCCTCTGCTTGCAAGGTTAGTGCTCTTCTCTGTTATCTTTGTCCCATTTCTAGCCTCTTTTTCTTGATTTTCAATTTTCCTATTAGCTATAAAGTTTTGATTAGAACAGGAGTTGGTTAGTAAATAGATAAGATAGATTGTTCTTAGTTTGTAGTTCAAGTCCTAACATGGTGAATAATTCAATGCAGTGTTAGTTCACTCTAAAAGGAAATAGCGAATAGCTTCCACAACATCAGATTTTGAAAGATGTTGCTAACATTACTTTGTTTTTTGTTTTCTCAATTAATACTAAATTTCATTTGTATTTTTTCTTTCCATTTTCAGGCGTCATATGCTATTCTTCAAAGTTGGGATTCCAAGAAGTTCATGAGTGGATGGTAATTAACTTAATTTCCTTTCCTTTGCTTTGCTTTTGGGGATTTTTTCTTAATACTTTCTCCTTTTTGCATTTAGATCATCCATCTCTTTTCCAACATAGTTTAAATGATGCAATTGCAGTTTGTTTTCTTCCCTGTTGCTGTTACATTTATGGTCACATAATGTTTTATTAAGTTTGTAGATGGTTTCTTCAGCCCTATATATGCTAAACTTGGAATTGAAATATTTGGTAAGCATTAATCACACGTTCTTTCTACTTGATATTTAACTATGTGACAGCAAGTTACTTCTCAATTTGAATCGAATAAAGTGATCTTGAGTACAAATCCTTACCTGGGATGAGTTGGGTTGGAGGGTTACTCCCTTTTTGTAACCATTTTATCATGATAATAAGAAGGTTGATCTGTATGCATCATGTTTATGATTCTTGCTTTTAAGGTTTCACTCTTTTCTAGATATCTCATGCTAGTAGTTTTCTTCAATTATTTTTATTCATAATAAAAATTTCTCAATTGCAAAAGGATCTTTTCATGATTGATTATGTATATTTGTTATTAAATACTATGAATTAAGAAAAGGGATGGGAATAGCTTGCAAAAATTAGTAGCTCTCACTCCCTTTATATACTAGATTTCATATATGGTAAGTTACAATTATATTTGTAATCAAATCAAATCATAATTCCTAAAGATACATGTAATCCCTGAAGATACTGAATCATATTGCCTAAAGATACTGAATTATATGAGAATAAGATCTTATTCTCTAACACCCTCCCTCATGCTAGAGCATATATATCTTAAGTTCCAAGCTTGTTACACAGTTGTGTTACACGACCTCCAAATAAAGACTTGGTAAATAGATCAGCTAATTAGTCCTCAAACTTTACATGAGTGTTTTTTATCAAAATTTGTAGCACCTTTTCTCTAACAAAGTGACATTCCACCTCAATATGCTTTGTCCTTTAATGATAAACTAGATTAAAAGAAATGTAAATGGCTACTTGAATATCACACATTAGCTCCATAGGTTGTGTTAGTTGAAATCTAAATTCCTGTAGCATATATTTTACGTAGACAATATGCTATGGCTCGATATTCTGATTGTGTACTTGAATAAGAAACCACTATTTGCTTTTGCTTTTTTTATGAAATCAGATTTCCACCAACAAACATGCAATATCCTATAGTAGATCACCGATCAGTCTTAAAACCAGCCTAATCAACATCATTATAGGTCTAAACTAAGCAATGCCCATGGTTCTTATAGAAGAGTTGTTTTCCAGCATTACGCTTGAGGTATTACAAGATTCGAATAATTGCATTCCAATTATTTTTCTGAGGGGATTGCATAAATTGAGTCACCACACTTGTATTGAATGGAATGTTAGGCATAGTAACTATAAGATAATTTAATTTTCTAATTATTCTCCTATAGTTTTCTGGATCTTTTAAAAGTTTTTCTTGATCTGCATCAAGTTTGAGATTTAGATCCATTGGAGAATCTACCAGTTTACATCCCAACAAGCTAGCTTATTTTAGGAGATCAAGAACATACTTGCATTGGGAGAGACAAAAACCATATTTAAATCTTGCAATTCGATTCCCAAAAAATACTTCAATAGACTAAGATCTTTTGTTTAGATTAGTTATTGCAAGAATTCGTTATGAATTCCACTTTAATCATCACCAGTAATAACAATATCATCATCATATATGATCAATAGAATTTTTCCAGATCTTGTTTGTTGATAGAATATCGAATGATTGACAAATTTCCTCATAGCAAAACTAAATTGTCCAAACTATGCTCTAAAAGATTATTTTAAATCATATAACGATTTCTTCAATAGGCACACTTTCTCAGACTCCCTTTGAGCAACAAACCCTAGAGGTTGCTCCATATAGATTGTTTCTACTAGATCACCATGGAGGAATGCTTTTTTGATGTCAAGTTGGTATAGAGGCCAAGAATAAGTTGCGGTTAAGGAGATAAACATACAAATTAATGCCATTTTTTCCAAAGGAGAAAAGGTTTCAAAATAATCAATACCGTAGACTTTTATGTATCTTTTAGCAACAAGATGAACCTTGAGTCATTTGATAGCCGCAAGTGTCTTAATAGTATATACCTATTGACAACTAACAATTGAGGCAATAGGAGGAATACCAAGCTTTTAGATGTCATTTGACCATAAAGCATCAATTTCCTCTTGCATAGCTTGTTTCCACCTAGGGTTCTATATAGCATCTGTTATACTCTTAGGTGTAGACACAAAATCTAGTTTTGATAGAAAAGAACAAAAGGAGGGGACACATAGTTATAAGAAAAAAATTAGAAATCAGATAATGGGTACAAGATTGTTTACCTTTCCTTAATGCAATAGGTTAATCTAGATCACTGGTTTCTAGATACGGTGACAAATTAGATGCTGGAGGAGATGGCTCATCCAAATGACCATCTACCATTTGATGAGGTCGTCGGGAATAAACCTAAAAATGTACTTAAGATAGTTGAAGATGAGAAGGATTGGAATTGGTTAGCGAATTGTCTAAAATTTTAGGTGAATTATCCAAGGAGTTGTCAAGAAGTGAGGGTAAATAATGATGGAAGTTTTTGGCATCTTGACCCTAAAAAAAAGGATGCAGTGTTATGAAAGAATGTTAGATCTGCGCATACAAAGTATCTTTTAAATGGGGGACTATAGTAACGATAAACTTTTTGTGATCTTGAATAACCGAGGAAGATACATTTGATGGCTCATGGAGATAATTTGTCAACTCCTGGCTAAAAGTTGGTGGACAAAACAGACAAATCCAAAGATACCAGGCTAAAGAGGAAATAAAGGGTATCAGGAAGCATACGAATATGGGGGATCTGACCTTTGAGAGTAACAGATGGCATTATGTTAATAAGATACCAAGCAATGAGGAAATCATCACTTAAAACTCCTTGAGAACCTTCATCTCAGTCAATAAGGTTCTAGCAACTTCTATGACATGCTCGATTTTTCTTTCAAAGACACCATTTTGTTTTGGTGTGTGAGAACAAGAAGATTGGTGAATCATGCCAATTTTTTTTTATGTAATACTGAAAGGATTTAGAAAAATAATCTTTTGCATTATCATTTATGAGGATGAGAATAGGATAACCAAGTTGAGTTTTGATTTCAAAGCAAAAGGATTGAAAAATAGAAAATAATTCGAAATGTTCTTTCATTATATATAACTAAGTCATTCTAGGTCAATCATTAACAAAAACAACAAAGTAACAAAAAACAAGTTTTGGGGTGACACGAAATGGACCCTAAACATCATAATTAACTAACACAAAAAGCTTTCGACTCTATTATTAACTCTGGATGGAAAAACAACACGATTATGTTTTCCAAGTTGACAAAACTCACAATCTAGATGAAGATTTGAATTCAAATTAGGAATCAATTTTTTTAATATTTAGATGGATAGATGACCAAGGTGGCTATGGATTTGGAGAGGTGAAGCAACAACTGAGCAGATGGCTGAACGATTGTTAAAATAGTAGAGACCTCTAGATTCACGCCATCTTTCAATCATCTTCTTTGTCTTTAAATCTTGGATAACAGCAGAATAAGGGAAAAAAAGAGACGAAAAAATTCAATGATTTGGTTAGTTTACTAATAGACATTAAGTTGAATGAAAATTTTGGAATATATATTATTTCTGGTAACATCACTGAACTGTAATATGGTCAGTGGCTCCTAAATCTATAACCCAAGGTTTAATAGAGGATGATATATAAGCTGTGTGATTACCTAGATGAGCAAATGATGCAATTGGTGTGATTGCTTGCTTAGTCACTTGATACTGTAGAAAAGTTACATATTCTTCTTCAAATGCTAACTTGTTTTCACTTATTAAGGCAGAACCACTAGAAGCCTCGATAATATTAGCAGACTGGGAGGGCTTTGAGCACAACTCTAAGTTTAAGTGTTAGCAATAGTCCCGAACATACCTATCCTTACTATAATGGTCACATTTCCTTTGACCTCCTCTGCCCTTCCTTTACATCCACCACGACCACCTCAGTTACTTCGACCTCCATTAGCTCTTCCATTATTGTGAACAGCGAGAGCAGACTTATTACCACTTTCTTGTGTTGGCCCTTCCAAGATTAATATATGGATGAATATATCTTGGTAAGTGATGGAAGTTCAGTGCCACCTAGTATCTAGACCGAATCGGTTCATATTCTGGTCTTAAGATAGCTAAGTATCTCAGCACAAATAACTTTTCTATTTCCTTTAAAAGTTAATCCTTTTTTGTTGTTAACGACTGGGCTGTTAGATGTTCTAAAATAGATTCTTTATTTCTGAAAAATACTTGGTATGATTCTTCTCTCCCTGCTCACACTTGAACAATTTCATAGATAAATTGTAACACACTACTACTATAGGACATATGCCTGAAATTATTGAGAATATTTGAGCACATATCTTACGGGAATAGCATGTTAGAGCAGTCACATTCACTTACTATGGCATCATACACATTAAAAGTAATCATAAAACAAAACAACTTATCTCATTTCACTAACAAAGCATGTTTTACACTATTATTTCATTACAAACCGTTCATATATTCATATTACAGAAACCATCTGTGATCACACTGTTTTAAACAAAAGATTCTACATAAAATTAAAACTATACAAAGAACTCTATCTAAAATCCCCAGATGACAGGTGACCAGACCTTTGAGCCATATCTTGATCCAAAATGGATAGTTCTAAACTTCAGTTAGCTTGCTCTACTAGCAAGGTCTCCTCCTAGTACCTGAAAATCAACGTTGCAATTTTGATGAGTTTTGCGAACTCAGTGAGTGAACCATCATTGATGTGTTCACTCAAAACAGAACACATATACATCAATGAATATCATTCAGCTCAATCAAAGTAACGCTTCATTCAGAGCTATAACTCGTATTCCACAAATTGCATCATAATAAAAGAAGCATTTAAAAATACAATCACTTGTTAAGTCATTCCATAAGTATATTCTGAGTGCAAGCATATCATACAATCATTTCAGAATGTAGCACTCGTTTATCACAATTCTTCCTATCACCATCAAAGTCATAAGCATTTCTCAATATCAACACAACATAGTTCAACATTCATTTGCAATCAATATAATAAACACATTTAAAGATGCAAATGCAAAAGCAAATGAGACTCATTCCATTTTAACTTTGTTATGACCGAGTGCCTATTTCACGGTCCCGTATCTGTTATGGATATCGGGCTCATTAATCGTTGAGCCTGAGGCTCTGATGCGTATACTGAGCTTAAAGCTCTTTTCACATTGGTTACTCCGTTCATAACTCCTTTTATATGAACATGCATCATATAATGGAGTGTCATAGTTCACATAATATATCATCAATCACTTTTAGTCAATGGGCACATTCAATTTTCATAGTTCGTCAGATCTAAGTCTGGCATTCAACAAATAGTTGAGAATTCATATTCAGTTGAACAACACTTATTCCATACACATTTACATTCACATTTATCATCGGACCTTGGTCCGACACTCAATAATAATATCAAATAACACTTAGTCAGTCAAATTCACATATAATGAGCACTTCCAATACAGTCCCGAATAATGGTCTCCTCGGACAATCAATTGTCTGGAATCAGTAATATCACAATTAAACCAATAATAGTTCATTATGTCAAAATTAAATAAGAGCAATTTAAGCATAGTGAGATACATCTAAGTCAATGCACTACACATATAATTCAAATAGAAAAACACATATAATTAAGTTGAAACATCTAGGTTAACTCACGGTTTACTCCAGATAGCTTATTGCCTAGACGTCCCAGTAATGTCTGGATGTGCTCGATCTATTTGCTCACTTATAATAGGCAATCACACTTTTACACATTACTTCTTTGCACCTATCACAAAATTGCTCACTTATGCATATATGTATATATTATGTATGATGTATGATCAATGACAATTTCGGATATATTTCCTAAATTTACATCTCAAAATCATTCACATTTCATAACTTAAATATGTCTAAATTGAACTTAGGTCTACACCTCAATTGAATAAGATGAGTCTGAGTTCATCATTCTATCATTCAATAAAGTTATTCAAGCATTAAAGATCACTAACATCCATTTTATCAATTATCTTTACTTAATACACAACATTCATCTTCTTGAATCACTTTAGCCATCATAGGATCCTTTTCATTCTTATATCATCACCAATTTTCCAGATTTAAACACCTAAAGTATGACAATTCATTCTTATCTTTCTATCCTCAATCATTATCTTAAACATATCACTCATTTATTGACTTGTCCTAAAGAATCATAGAAAAGTACCTAACCATTTATTGTTCCAAACCATAACTAAAAGAAGCATATTTGATGTTTAACCAATTCCTATGTTCCAGTTTTTCCAACTCTATTTTCAGGTCAGTTTTGTATGCAATTATGACCTAGAAAATGAGTTATTTAGGCAACATCTTCTTATAAACAAATGTTCCTATATGTCTTAAGTTTTACACAAAACAAAAATCATTCAATTTAGTTCATGCTTCCATGATTTGTGCTAAAAAACTTACAGACTGTGCAAGTTCAAAATTTTGGCTAGTGCATGATTGAAGAATTAGTGCACTCCAACTTTTAAAACTCATATCTCTCAATTAAGATATCCAAAAATTACAAAATTTATACAAATAGAAAGAAAAGAGAATAAGCTACAACTTCTCTAGAGAAAATTTTGTTTGATTCGGCCTAAATTATTACAATTTATTCAATGAAGACAGGACACGTTTCAGTCAAGGGTAGTGTTACAGCCTATTCTGGAACTCAAATACAAGCTAAATTTAGAAACCCTTAGAGACAAAATTCAAAGTCGATTCCTTCATAAAAATTGTAGCCATATATCTCTAGTTTAATCTGAATTAACAAATCATCCCATTTGGATATATAAATATCAAGATATGGCTAAAATACTGATTCCTGTTCAATAGAATCTCAACAGCTAACATATTCCAACACACCTTAAACACCATTATTATCATAACTAATCCATCCTTAAACAATCACCAAATCTTACTATCAAAGCAAAACATAAAGAACAACATGTTACTTACTTTTTAGCTCAAAACCTTCTCAATCTTCAAGTTAACTATCCCTCCAAGTAAGCAAGGACAAGGTATATTCCAAGAACAAGATGAAAACAACTAGATTTTCGAGTGGCTAGGTGTAGGATTTTGGGCAAAATTCAAAGTGCTAGGGTTATGTATGTGTGAGTCGGTGGTGAGGGAGATAGATAGGGTAAATGCAACAAGAAAAAAAGCAAAATAGTCTTTAAAGTGGAAAAAAATCATGGGTGTAGGTGTGTGGAGAGAATATGGACACTTGCCATGACACTTGTCATACTAAGATCTAAGCCATATGTCTTATCCTTCAACTACCAATTGTCACTTAATGTTTAGTCCATTTTTCACTCAACTATACCACCATTTTTCACTCATTTATTCTAGCCTTTTTTCACCCAATTAGCTACCCATTTGTCACTTATTTCCAGTGCCACATGTCACCATTTCATAGGCCTAACCAACATAAATTTTCTTATATCAATTTGTGTTTCCATTTAATATTTTTCCTAGACTAGATGTATATAACACTTTATCAATCACCCAATTGTAACAATAAATTCCCAATTCATTAATTTTAATCCATCTAAAAATAAAATTCTAGACCTAAATAACACACAATCTTGCAATCACATCTTACTTATTTAAAATCTTTCATACCCCAGAATTAGTCAATTGAGTGCATATACTATCTTAGTAATGTGTACCAAAAAATAATTTTTGTATGAATGCTAATGTTATGCATGTATATGCAACGCTTGATCTAAGATTCTAACCCTAAGCAAGTTTCAGAGACTAGACGTTACAGATATGCTAGAGAGAATTGTTGAGAGATTGAGAAAGAGAAGAAGGAAGAGAGAAGTGGAGAAAAAGCCGACATCAAAGTACTTTCTGAATTTGGGGTTTCCTGATGTCGTTGCCTCCCGTCTCTGTTTTGAATTGTATTTCCTGTTATTTCCATTATTATTATTGTATAGAATTGGGAATAGCAGTCTGATGATAGGATTGTGAGTATTAAGATACCATATACTCACCTTTGGGTTTTTTATCTTTGATTTAATAAAATCTGATTGTTTTATATTTATTGGATTTATTGTGATTGATTTCTATGATTGCATAATTCGGTAATAGAATGAGAGTGTGAATCGAATAAAAAATAACTAAATTGGGCTTACAAGAGTTAAGTGATTTAATAAGAATAAGAAATTAATCAAATCGGTAATTGTGTGAAGAGAGATCTCATATAGGTTTCTGATAGTTTATTAGATAAATTCAGATCTAATTAAGGTTTTGGATCGATTGTTAATTGAGAGATTGCAATTTTTCATAATCTGATTAGAGTTTATAATTTAAGATTAATGGTTATAACTCAAGAGAGAGCAATCAACCCTAAGATCGTTTAGGACCAATAATCCAATAATTCATAATCAATTAGGTTAGCGTTAAAGATGGGTAAAAATTCCCCTTTCTCTCAATTGATAGCTCCTTAGGTTTATTCTTGAGTGTGTGTTGCAATTGCTACTTTGTTAATATTTTGTAATTGATTCATGTAATTGAGTTGCATGATTGAATTAAATTCTTGCCTTAGTTTTTTTGCATTTTAAATTATTGCAAATTGTTTTGGCCTTAGATTTTAGGAATAGATTATCCCTCCTCGTAGGATCGTCACTTTAGATACTATGCAAACAACCCATATGCTTGCGGATTGTCGAGGTTATTAATTAGAACTTACACACATCAGAAAACCACGATCGTAAAACCTCATTTAATTTAATATGAATTAATAGGCATGAGTTTTTTTCTTGAAAAAGTAGATAACTACTTTTTCTTTAACAAAACCAATTTTTTTCCTATTGCATAAAAATGTAATCATGTATAAATTTTTCATATATTTGTCAATATTTCAACTATAATAAATAAAGATGCTTCTTATTAATTATAAAGCAAAAAATGGGATAAAAAGAAATTGATAGATTTTCTTTTCATTGTTTTATCAATTTCTACCTTAATCCTAAATTTCAACCACTATGTTTTTACGAAGGAGGCTGCAATTACCATCTTTACTAATGGTCTTGGCATATTGACAAAGTTAGAAAGTAAGAAACTATAATTAAAGACAAAAGCAGACTTATGTTTGCTCGTATTATAATTTTCTTATTCCATAGAAAACTTTGATAACAAGGTGTAATATTTGAAGTACTATTTTCTAACAAAAGAAGATTGTCAAAACAAGTTGCTGCTCGTCTATAGACTGCTTAGCCACTTCTCTAAACATACCAGTAATAAATGGGACATCACTCAAATACGAATCCAATATGTGTATCCATATACAACTAATTTTTTAAGAGACGTTCTCGTAAAATTGATTAATTATTTTATAGTTGTTTATTTTTATTTGAATAAGTCAATTTGACTATTTTCATCTTGATTAATTTAAGTTTTAATCTTTAAATTAGAAGACAAAAGATTAACGTTGTTCTTATAGATTGTTTAATTAATGAAATGAATAAAGGGATAGAAAAAATCCACTTTTTAAAACTCTTTTCAGTTTATTTTAGAAGCCAAGGTTTCACTTGAAACAAGCCTAAACTCTTATTTTAGTTGCCTTATTACTTTGTGTTAATAAAATTAGGAAACACAATAAGTTTCAATCTAAAGAGATCCTCATTCTCTTCATAAATTATTACCGATTCTTAATCTTAAGCATATGATAACATGGTATGAAAGAAAAAGTAACAATTACATCGAGCTTAAAGTAAACTCTTTATCCATTGGACAAGAAAGATTTGTAAAGGAGATGTTTGTCGTTATAGTGCTCATTTATATATTCTCCTCCAACAAAAACCATAAATAAGCTTGGCAATATTGGTCTAATTCGACCTAATTCAAAATCAATGAATTAAGTCTAGATTGACCATATTTTGGATCAGTATTAAGATTGGAGGGCTAGCTTGAAAGGCCTAATCCCAACCACCAAAACAATATTATTTTGGTATAACTAATTAAAATGACATCATTTTGGCCTATAGGTTTATAAATCTAAAGACTAAAAATATCTCTTTAGTGAGTTATATCAAAACAATATTATTTTGATACACCCTGGCACTAGCTATGCTAGAGACTAATCAAGACAATTTAGATGGCTCTCAATGAAAAAAGTTAAAATAACAATATGAAGGAATAGTAACTTGTAGATCTCATATGAAGGCTCTTTAATAACACTTACATTTTAAAATATGTGAAGTCGAATTTTCCTTAATTCAGTGGAATGTAGCATATAACACAATGGATTTACAAAGTCAAACAATTTTTCAAATTTCATAAAACACTTGAAAATGAGAGGATATCATTTACTACATTTAACCATGGTTTAATTTATTAATAATGAGTCACCACTGATCTCATAGGAAGAATTTAAACATATTCTTAATAAAAGGTATAACCTTTCTCAATATTAAGATTTTTTGGTGACCTAACTAAAATTGTAGAAAATAGGTTCCCTAAGGGGTTATCAAACACAATTTAAAAAGCTATTTGTTCTAGTTGATTGATTATCACCAACACAACAATTCAATTGCTTATGATTGGCTTAAAGGAGAGTTAAAATTGATGTTCATGTCAGTAAGCCTACATCCATATATGCCCTAGTGAATTTAACAAGATTGTATAAGGCTTAAGATATTTTTAGTCGTCGAGTACCTTATAAAGACTTATTTTTACACAATAGGACAATTATACGCTTTTTAAGTAGCTAACTCTAGCCGAGCTTAAAGGAAGAAGAGAACATAGTTTATAGTTCAATTGCTATGAGAATTTTGGCCCGGGACCCAGATGTCAGAAGTTGTTTTTTATTAAAGGGAGATGGTTTGATGATAAAGAAGATGCATATTTCAATATGGAAATTGAAGACAATAAATAATTAAAGACTCTTTAGGGGCTAGAGTTCTTAAAATAATGAAGTTTGGGACCAAATAACTTAATAAAAATCATTATTTTGGTGGATTATCGAAGTAATCACAAGTTGGTAGACATAAGATTGTAAAATAAATAGGGATCATTCCAATCATAAGACAGAGATTTAAAGGAGTTATGGTTAATATGAAAAAATTTCCTAGTATAGGGCATTATAATGGGGAACAAATGATAGACTAAAGGAATTTGATTATTGTTGCCTTTTATTTAATTTGATTAGTAGGACATGATGTTGTTTTAGAGGTTCAATTGTTAAGAACATTAAGTCCAATCTTGTATGAATTTTCTTAAATAATAATGCAATTTAAACTAGATAAGTAAAAGATCACTCTTAAGGGATTGAGAACTCCTACTAATAAAACATTAATGAGTTTGACATATGCAAGGAATTCCCAAAAAAAAAAAGAAAAAAGGGGCCATTCTTTAAGTGAACTCTCTCACTATGCTATATGCAGATGATTATGACGCTTACTTTAACTTGAATTTACCTAATATGGAACTTGAGTCTTTTTTATAGAATTATAGATATTTTTACAGAAACTCAAAGGCTACCTTTTTAAGAACCTATGATAACAAAATTATTCTTAAATACGTAACTATAATAGTATAATTATTAGGCTAAGACTAACCAAGTTAAACTAACAAAAAATTAGGACAGAATAAGTTATAAATAATTATAAATATCCACCAATTTGACAAAAGATCTATCATTTCAAATAATTAATTAGCTCAAAACTAATGAATTGGTCAAAAACTACAAAAAAACTCAAAACTTAGTGAGAAACCAAATAAATTAATAAAGTTTGTCTCTTTATTTAAGACTCATCATGATCCAAACTAGTAATATTGATCACATCTTTTAAATATCCCACGATCAGCCATATGCTCCTTACTTAAATATACATGTAATTATATAGTTTATATTGAATAGGAAAAATAAAATAACAAAAGCTACGTTCATCTACTACTATGAACAAAAACCTTTCTAATGTGCCTACATGATGCTATAATCATCTTTAAAGTATTATCAAGAACATTAAAATATCATGTATACTTTCTACAAAAACAAACCAAAATTAAATGCAACATGAAATGATGCCATAACTATGTAATGTCTTGTACCTGTCTAGATAAGTTTTAGCTATTTTATGTTGACCAAAAATATGTGTTCAAATTTGAACATGGATAATACACTTTAGGTAATATAATGATACATGCTCTATTATAACCCTAACTTATTTGCTACGAGCAACGAATTAGTACAAACATAACTTAGCATTGACTATTTGATCACAACTAACTATTTCTCACCATCATAGATCAAATCAATAATTCAATGCCTTGATTGGGTTTTAATATAAATGAAATAATATAAATGATTCACCATAAGATGCCAACCACACATAAAAAGCATTGATACAATGAATACAAACACATATAATAATTGAAGTAATCATCTGCGTCACTTGATACTTTAAAATATTCATATGAACAATTAATAACTATTTGTCAATAATAACATAAAATCACACTTGTCTAAATATGATTAATCTCTCAAAATTATCAATTTAATGACACCTAATCTTATCATAATCCCTATGTAAGGTTTCTACAATTCTAACCCAAAATTCAATAAATTAAAGCATCCACATATTTAATAATCTCATAAAATAATAATCAAAATACATATTCGATAAAATAAATAATCTAGAAAATCCTAATGAGAATGTACTATTTGATATTGTTTGGTGTATATTTAGAATATGGGTATGCTACGAAGGAATTCTCCCATAATTTATACCTAACTTTTATTGACGATATAAGTGAACTCCAAAAAATGAAGAGAGTGAAGTCCTAAGCTACAAAAATGCCTAAATATGTTGAAATGATATCTGAAATGAAGAAAGTAATTAATTGATGCAAAAGGGTTTCAGTAGCTTCACAAGAGAATTTGATATAACAAAGATGAATTTGCAAAGTAAATAAAACTAGAAAATTACAAAATGCATTTGGAAAAGGTTAATTGATCTATCTAAAGAATGATTTTTGTTGTATTACGTCATTATGGAGATAGTGTTGTGTTCAATGTATTGAATGTCCCCATCCATACTCATGGTGCTAATGAATTTATAGTCTTCTCAACCTTAAGCAATTTTTTCCCATATCTATCAATTTCCCTATATTTTAGCTAATTGCTCTCCACATTTCATGCTCTGAAATTCTTTAATTGCTTAACTTCCACTTAACCATGTTCCTGTTAAATATCTCCACCATTCCTTAACTTCCACATTCGATACTTTTGTCTTAAGTAACTTCCCAACTTCCAGCTTACTTTCTTATATTTTAGCTAACCACTTGTCACTATCTTCTTAACTTCCACATTTTAAAGTTCTGCCTCTTGTAATTGCTTAACTTTTAGTCCACTTGGCCATATCTTAATTGACTACCTCCACACATTATTTTTAAATCACATATTAATTATTTATTATTTGCTTAGAATTCCAGAATTATGAACTTCTTAACTGATTCCCATATGCATGAATTCTCTGGCCAAATGACTTCTATAACTTCTATTGTAACACCCCACTCACGCTGGACCCGAACCCGATATCGATGGTGATATTCGAATCCGTGCCCCGCGAGGGTGGCGTGCCACATCACTTAACAATTAAAGTCGGTATATATATTTTTTTTTGAAAACTCTTATC
>JAOTAY010000006.1:14026766-14041191 GCA_025629805.1 Erythroxylum baracoense
TACTATCTTTGTAATATGTACCAAAATACAATTCGTGTATGAATGCTAATGTTATGCATGTATATGCAATGCTTGATCTAGGATTCTAATCCTAAACAAGTTTCGGAGACCGGATGTTACATAAATCTTATATACGAGTAACATTACTAGAAAATAAAAGTCTCACATACTCCTCTAACTCCTTTACTAATTTTACATGTTGCCAAGTGTTAGCAATATTTGGCTTCATGGCATTCCAAAGGATTGTTATTATTTGATTGTTATGTTGTTCCCACTTCTTATACCCCGATGACTTAATATCTAGAGCTAGATCCATGATATGTTCGTATCTACCTAGGCCCTTAAGATATGCAATGACTACCTTCTCCCAAGTAATAAAATTTGTTCCATTCAATTTCCGATTTGTGATTTTTGGAACCATAATGGGTAGCTGTTCATTAGTATTGTCAGTTTTAAAGTCACCCATGAAATAACCAATACAAAAAGATGTTAACAAGAAGACAAACTTTAAATATCAACAACTTATGCAACAACAAAAGAGGGACTATGACAACGACGAAATCAATAACGATGTCAAACATACAAAACCAATTTCTAGCAATTGAAGAGGGACTATGACAATGAAGAAATCAATAACGATGTCAAACATACAAAACCAATTTCTAGAAATTAAAGACAGAAAAACCCATAATTGACTATCGTTGAACACATAAACGCAATGTTCAATAATTAAAAGAAGAAGAAAACATATCACCAATAGCTTTTTGGAGTTGATGCGGTTCAGTACATAGAAGTAACTGGTTGGACAACGGCTATCGGTGGCGCATGGTATATATATATACATACCTGCGTAGCTTCTTCCTCTATCTTGGTCTTCGGTGGCTACTTGAGGTGTTTATAGGGTTAGATTGTTGAGGTTAGTTTTATTTTTGTGAGAAAGGTTTGAGTATGGTTCGATTGTGAGAAGAAAAGGAATTAGAGGCAGGATCTAGAAAACTTGCTCTGATACCATACTGTGAATTAAGAAAAGGTATGGGAAGAGCTTGCAGAAATCAATAACTTTCACTCCCTTTATATACTGGATTTCATGTATGGTAAGTTATAATTATAATCGTAATCAAATCAAATCATAATTTCTAAAGATACATGTAATACCTAAAGATACTATCATATTAGAATCAAATCTTATTCTCTAACATTAACAAATTGGTTTTCCATTGTACGTTCTTGTGCTTACTCCATATGTTTATGATTATGCTATGATTCTTTATTACTGTGAAACACTTTGGTTTAGGTTGTATCCTCATATTTTTACCATGTAAATAAACATGTAATTTTTCAGTTTTGATTAGTTTAATATGCCAAATCATTTCCTTTTTATATTTTTGAAAGTTTGAATTTTTGTGAATTATTGTTGATTGCTAGACATTTATTTTGATGTAGGTCTTGGCTTTGTCACTTCAATGCTTTTTATATTCTTTGTTGGAATATTTGCTTGATCATGGTTGGGTGCCACTATTTTTTGGATTGCGGAATGGTTTATTAAGCAAATGCCATTTATGAAGCATATATATTCATCATCTAAACAAATTAGTATTGTTATTTCTCCAGGTGATTCTATTTGACTTTGTTGTGCTTTTGGTATTATGAAAAATGAAGTGGTAAAACATTCTATTGTCGGATATTATCTCTCTCATCTTGTAATAGTCATGTGCACAACATAAATGTTTTCTTTCTTTTGCTCTTTTCTGGCCTTTCCTTTGTCATTTAGTAGGGAAGGAAAAATTAAAATTTGTGAAGGAAATAGGGGTAATAACTTTTGCTTTAGGGCATAAGAAAACAAGTATGGCTACGTTATCACACTCTAAGTTAGTTTTGATAAATTGACGACTGAAATGAGTGAACAAGTACTGAATTGATATTTTAATTCCATTCTTAATTCTTTATTTTGTCATCTTCTTTCACGCAGACCAAAATAAAACTACCTTTAAAGAGCTTGCAATTATTCGTCATCCTCGTCATGGTGAATATGCATTTGGGTTCATCACATCAACATTTATTCTTCAGGTATTTGCTACTTATCTAGCTACAGCTAAAAGATCTTCTTAATCAATTGTTTGGTTACACTAGTTGCCAAAACTAGGTAAAGTCCAAATACAGAAAAAACCTTCCTCTTACTTCATGCTGTAGTACCAATGTACATAGGTAGATACTTTATTTCAAGGATTTTTCCTTCTTGTTTTTTCCTTCTCCTAGCTTTTTATTTTATAAGATATCAATGGAACTGTCTCAAAAGTGAAAAGTGTTTATAATACTAACTTTGGCATAGTTTAACTGTAACTTCTTTTGTTTGAGTTTTTTTATTGATATATATGGTTAGTCTAGAGGGATGATGGCTATCAAGAGCTATGCAGTGTCTATGTCCCAACGAATCATCTTTATATTGGTGATATATTTCTGGTCAATTCTGACAAAATCGTAAGACCAAACTTGTCTATTCGAGAAGGCATAGGTTTGTTTTCTCATATTTTATTATATTTAAATATGCTTTCTTACACTTTTTATTTTTCAAATAGGGTAACCAAAAAGCTGTAAAAGGAAATGACTATTTACTTGCTAACATTTAAAACTAAAACTTGTTAATTGTAAAACATAACCATAATTATCCGTAACTGCACTAATGTAACCTAACTATTTTCATTCATCTTTTAGCTTTTGAAGCGTACTTTATGCTCATGTACTGATAGGCATGGATCAGACATATTTGTGACTTATGTAGGATAATGGTATTTATACAAGCAAAAAGATTAATTTGAACCCTAATATTTGCAGCAAAATTTAACATTGAGTTAAAATATTTGAGAGTGTTTAAAAAGAATTCTAATGTTTTAGATATGTTTAATTTAAATCCTAAATTAATGGAACCTTAAAACTCTGTTAGGGTTCTATAAATTTAAACCTTTATGGAACCTTTATATTATTTATTTTAGGTCCTCTTGCGAGGACATCCCAATTGGTAAAGGGGTTCCACAACTATGCCCCTCTTGCTCCATAATTTGCTAGAAATTTACTCATATTATGATTGTAAGGCTCCAAATTCTATAAATTAGTACTTGCCTCATCTTTTTTTCTAGAAGAAGCCTAACCTGTTTCATAAACTATGATTTTCATCTTTGGAAAACTAGCTTTTTCAAGAGCTACAAAAGCTACATCAACTTGTGCTTTAAACATGTCGTCATAATGCATGCTATTTTTTTATCTGTAATTGTTGTTCAAAATCTAAAATATTTTCTTCAATCGCTGCTAGGAACTCCATGTATAGCCTATGATTTTTGTTCTATTTTGGGATAGAATAATTATCTCCTAATTTTTAGGATATATTAGATTTCATGAGATTGATAAGAGTCAAATCTCATTTGTATAAATTACATAAAGCCTAGGATAAAAATAATTTAATTTAGTGACCATTCAGCCTTTTATTCATGGTATTAGAGTAGTTACTCTTGGCACCTTCTTTTGTCAACCTTCATTGCTGATCTTTTCCTATCTTAGGCCTTGATTGTCAATATTCCTTGTCCTTGTTGCAACCTTCAACATGTTAGAAATTTCAGAAACCACCCTCACCATTGAATTAGAAGAGACACCAACGATACTTAGCACATGGGGATTTGTTGAATATCCAAGTAGCCTATAAGCTTAACGGAAAAAATTACTTGAAGTAGTCAAAGTTTGTTTAGACATTTCTCAAAGGAAAAGGCAAGATCAATCACTTGCTTGGAATTTGACCAAAAAAAGGAGACCTAAAATTTGTTGCCTGGGATTAAAGAATGCCATGATTCTTAAAATAAGTGAGACTAGCATGTTCTTACCAACAACTAAGGACATATGGAATAATCTTCGCTATACCTATTCAAAGGCAGGAGATGCTGCTCTAATCTATGAAATCAAAACAAAGATTTCAGCTACTAAACAAGGTAATCTTTTTATTATGGAGTATGACAATCTTTCAAAAAATCTATAGTAGGAAACGGACTAGTACTGATGTGTTTAGATGGAGTGTGGTGAAGATGTAGTCACCTTAAATAGCTTTATCAAAAAGGATAGAATTTATGATTTTCTTACTAGCCTTAATGTAGAATTGGATTAGATAAGAGTTTAGAATTTTGGGAAAGTTAATATCTCTAAATGAGATAATATCACTGCTTTAGGTTGAAGAGAATAGAAGAGAAGTTATGTTCGAGTCAAAAACTGTAGAAAAATTAACCATACTATTTGCAAAGATGAATAATAAGAGCGTCACAAAAAATAAAGACTCAGTCTGGTGCATATATTGTAAAAAACCATGCCATATGCGAGGTGATTGATTCAAACTTTATGGGAAGGGACATGTCCTTGACTAGAAGAGATGATTCAAAGGAGGTAAAGCCCATTTCACTAATGGGAAAGACTAGCCTTAAGAAAAATCCAACAATGTTGATGTTGGAGATTTCAAGAAAGAAGAAATAGACAAGCTAAGAAACCTTCTCAACTCTTTTAAAAAATCCTCTACTACTTGTCCATTGGCTCAATAAGGTAAATGCCTTAATTCTTATGCTTTGAATGCCTCAAGTTTTTCATCCCCAGGCTCCTGGGTTATAAACTTAGGAGCTATTGACCATATGACTTACAACCTAACTAGATTTAGAATCTATAACCTATGTCTTAAAGGTTGAAAAATTATTGTTGTTTATGGATTTCCTATAACTATTGCAGGCCAAGGAATAATAAATTTAGCTGATTCTTTGTCTCTATATAATGTATTACATGTCTCAACGTTGTCTTCCAATCTCTTATTTATTCATCAAATTACCAAAGATTTGAATTACAAAGTGACTTTCTATCCTGCATACTGTGTTTTTTAGGATTTGGTTATAGAGAGGACCATTGTGCTTGTTAAGGTGAATAATGGAATTTTTACCTTGAGGATATGAGTGGCAATAAAAACAAAAAGAATAAGCTATTTCACCTACTTATCAAGTAATCTATCTTCCAATAAATATGAATTTGTCTTCATCATTACTACCTTGCTCATCCATTATATGTTTTTCTTAATTCATTGTGATACATGTGAATTTGCTAAGCATCATTTATTGTCGTTTCTATTAAGTAATATAAGATCTACTAGCCCTTTCTCTTTGATGCATATTGATATATGGGGGCCACCTAGAATATCTAAAATTTCTGGTGCTAAATAGTTGTAACATTTATTGATGAATGTACGAGAACTACCTAGTTACGAAAGAAAAATCAAAGGTGAGAAGTATTTTTCCAATATAAAATGATTTGTACACAATTTGGAAGTTTAATTAAAAGAGTAAGGTCAGATAATGCAAGAGACATAAAAGAGTAAGGCCAACCACTAATTGTTGATTGGGAAGAGATGAAGCTAAAGTTATAAGAAAAATACTTACCATTTCGTTATTAGGAAGATCTCCAAGATCAACTTACAACACTTAGAAAAGGGATTATGTCTGTAACTAAGTACACAAAAATATTTGTTGAACTTTCTATTCGATGTCAAGAGAAGGTGTCAGGATAACAACTTATATCTCACTACAAAAATGGCTTAAGGGTAGAAATTCATATGGAGCTAATAATGCAAAGGATTTACAACCTTAAAGATGCATATCACTTGGCTTTAAGAGCGAAACATTGCTTAGACAACAAGTAACTAAAATGTTTCGAAGTCAAGCTAAGGAGTTTGATATGAAGAGAACTACGATAGTGCAAAATTTTAGGCCAATACCTAATGTATCAAAATTTGCACCATAAAATAACTATTCTCAAGGAGTTGAACTTAAAGACAAAGTCATAGCTGAAACTGGGACAAAAGGAGGCAGCAGTGATAAGAAGTGCTTTGGATGCAATAGGAGGGGATACTTTGCTTATGAATGTCCTAATAAGGGTTTGCATATGATGGTAAGAAGAAGAGGAAGAATCTGATGAGTATGTGTGTGAGAACGAAAATGGAGAGGAGTTGGAAGGAGACTCTAGTGACGAACTAACTATTCCTACAAATCTTAATGTAGTGAGACGCATACCTAGGACCCTTAAAGTGGAAGAATAAGAAGAATGGCTCCGTAATGCTATAAGAAGAATGGCTCTGTAATGCTATTTTCTTCACTTAAGTTAGACACAGAGATAAAGTCTGCAAGCTTATCATTGATGGAGGAAATAGTATGAATGTGGTATCAGATAACATGGTGCAACGATTGAATTTAATCACGGAGAAACATCCAAATCCTTACAAAGTTGCTTGGGTAGATGATAGTACTATACTAGTTGCTCAAAGGTGCTCGGTGTCTTTCAAATTAGGAATATATGAGGAATCTATTTGGTATGATGTCATTCTGACATAATGGAAGTAGTTAAGTAGAGATTTTAGGTTAATCTCTGAACTAAATCCAAGCATAAAACCTAGGATTTAATCAATAAGAGAAAGGCAATTTCTCTAAGGAAAATTTCCTGCAGAAGCTTTCATTAAAGGCAATGTTTTGGTTCCCCAAAACATCTATTAACCCTCCCTTTTATACCCCTAAAGTGGCACATGAGGGTCCTAATTTTAGTGTGAAAAGGATTGATTGATTGCTGGAAAAGAAAACCTACCTAATTAGTAAAATTAAAATAAAATAAAACAAAAACAAATCCTAATGGGTATATGACAACATAAACAAATCCTAATAGGTCGAGGACAACATAAACAAAACCTTATGGGTTCAATCCTTTATTAGTCCCCTCCACTTGAAAAGAACTCGACCTCGAGTTTTCATTAGGATAGAGCTCTTCTTCTCCATGAAAATCATAGATATCAGCAATATTAAAAGTCTTTGAAATTCCCATCTCCTCAGGTAGATTGATAGCATAAGCATTGTTGTTGATTTTATTTAATATCTCAAAAGGACCATATTTCTTCGACTTTAATTTGTTGTAGGTTCTGACAAGGAATCTTTCTTGCCTTAAGAAAATCATCACTTTGTCACCTTCTTGGAAAGTTTTAGACTTCTTGTATTTGTCAGCTTGTTCTGTATATTTGGCACTAGTCCTTTCAAGTCTCTCTTGAACCTCCTTTTGCAAAGTCTTCACTTGTTTGGCCATATTTTTAGCTGCTATGCTTAAGTTTGGTAACTTTGGAAGTTTTATCAGATCAACAGTACTCTTTAGAACTTTCAAGTATACCAAGGAAAATGGCGATCTACCAATAGTAATATGGATAACACTATTGTAGGCAAACTCAGCTTGAGCTAGAGCTAAATCCCATTGCTTCAGCTTGTCTCCACAAATACTCCTCAATAGATTCCAAGAGTCCTATTTGTTAAAGAACAGAGATTTAGATAAGATTAATCTTATAGGATAAGATAAGATCAATTTTATGGGATAAGATTATTAGAAATATAAATTCCTATAATCAAGGGATTTCTGCTATAGACTTCTAGATATAGTTTAGTTCAGATTGATACCTATTTTCCTACTGGTTAAGTTATATATAGTTTAGTTCAGATTATTCCTGCTGGTTAAGTTATATATATAAGTTTTTCATAGAAATCTTCACATGGTATCAGAGCCCTAAGTTTTTCTGGAAGGATTCTTTGTTATTCTCGGTACAACCTTTATTGCCACCTTAGTCAGCCTTCATTGCTGCTCATTCTTGTCAGATTTCCCAATCCCCATAACTATTTTTTTACTCAATCATGACTATGTGGACATTCGGCTGAACAAAAGGAAGATGAAGAAAATCTAGCAGCAGGGATTCCAACAACAGGGAGTCTTAGCAATAAAGAGATGTACAAATTAAGAGGTTTGTTGAGTTTCTTTGGATAGCTAAAACGTACATATTCCTTTGCTCTCTCAGGTGAACCTACATTCTCTTTATATACGAACACCTCAGAAATTAAGTGTTACAATAGCCCTTAGATTATCAAATTAGGGGCCATATACCACATGACCCCTATATCACAGTTTTTTCACACATACAATCCTAGCCTAATTAATAGGAAACCATAATTGTCAATAGAGAATTAGCGACTGTTGCCGGTTATGGAGACATAAAATTGAGCCCTACACTCACTTTAAAAAATGCCCTACATGTACCAACATTATTAGCCAATCTAATCTCTTTCCAAAGGCTTACTAATGACCTTAATTGTGTTGCCATTTTTTCTCATTGTTATTGTGTTTTTTCAGGACAAGGATAAGGGGAAGAGGATTTGACTTGCTAAGGAATGGAATGGTCTTTATCACCTTAAACCATATCAAGAAGCTAAGATAAATACACCTTCATTCTTGCTTAGTTCTTCGAATAAAGATTCCATTTGGTTGCACCATCTCCATCTAGGTCGTCCATCAATTAGAGTTCTAGAAACTATGTTTCCCCACTTATTTCAAGGATTAGATATCTTTGAATTTCATTATGAAACTTGTGAATTGGCAAAACATACTCGTGTATCTTTTCCTATTACTAATCTCACCCTTTTCATGTGATTTATAGTGAAATATGGGGTCCATCCACTATTACCCAATATTTCTGGAGCCCGTTGGTTTGTCTCTTTGATTGAAGATTGTACTCGAGTTACATGGCTATTTCTCTTTAACCAAAAATCTGATGTAGGGACTGTTATTCCAAATTTTCATTTAATGATTCAAAATCAATTTGGGGTAAAGATAATGGTTTTTAGAACAGACAATTCTAGAGAATATTTCAACCAAGTCTTATCTCTTTACTTCCAATCATATGGTATTATTCATGATTCATCCTGTGTTAATACACCTCAACAAAATGGAGTGGTAGAAAGAAAACATGGACACCTATTTAATACCACTCGAGCCTTACCTTTTCAAGGAAATGTCCCTAAATCTTATTGGGGTGAAGCAGTTCTTAATGCCACCTATATGATTAATAGCCTACCCTCATGTGTTCTAGATAATAAGAGTCCTATCGAGCTCCTAAACTCTTTTTACCCTCATTTTAGAACTTCCAATGGACTCACTCCTAGGGTATTTGGGTGTACTGTTTTTGTTCATGTCCATAGCCAAAATTGGGAGAAGCTTGATCCTAGAGCCATTAAGTGTGTGTTTCTAGGATACTCATCAACTCAAAAAGGATACAAGTGTTACCCTATATCTCAACTGATGTCACATTCTCAGAGTGCAAATTCTTCTTCTCAAAGTCCTATCTTCAGGGGGAGAATAGCATAACGGAAGATAGTCCTTGCAGTTCCTTCGAACCAATAAATACCCTAGACCTCACTCATACTCCAACTCCTATCCACTCAACCTAACTAAATTGTATCCAACCAAATTCTATCAGCATCATAGAAACCGAGCCAAGTCTAGACATAGAACCTTTTGAGTTAACTCCCATCCTAGCCAAAACCCCCACAAGTTTCCAAGTTTTCCTCAAGTATACTCAAAGAGAAAAGACATTCCAATACCAGAACAAACTTAAGACATTCCACAGAAGCAAACTCTAGACATTCCAGCATTGAAGCAAGTTCAAGAATCAATTCCTAGTCATAGAAATGAGATCACTGTGAGTCCTCAACAATGCTCAAATATCCAAACAGGTAAACATTCCACTAATCCAAGTGATGATTTAGACCTTCCTATTGCTGTGAGAAAAGGAACTAGAGAATGCACCCATTGATCGCTCTATCCACTTTCCCATTATATCTCCTTCAAACACCTCTCACCTATGCAAAAAAGGTTTATTATGAGTTTAAATACGATTGATATTCCTAACGCTATTTCTAAAGCCTTATTAAAAAAGGAATGGAGAGATGCTATGAGAGAAGAAATGAATGCTTTGGAGAAGCATCATATTTGGGAGGTTGTTGACAAATTGAGAGGGAAGAACATTGTTGACTGTAAGCTGATCTACACACTAAAAACAAGGCCAATGGCTCCTTAGAGAGATACAAAGCTAGGTTGGTAGCTAAAGGATACACTTAGACCTATAGAGTGGGTTATTAGGAGACATTTGCCCTAGTTGCGTAGATAAACACAGTAAGGATTTTGTTATCTTTGGCAGCTCATTTTGACAGGCAACTTCTTGAGTATGACGTTAAGAATGCTTTTTTCATGGAGATCTTAATAAAGAAACATACATGAATGTTCCACTCAGGTTTACAAAAGATACATGTAACAAGGTGTGTAAATTGAGAAAGGCTCTCTATAGACTAAAACAATCTCTAAGAACCTATTTTGGTAGGATTGCAAAAGTGATGAAAGAATCAGGATATAAGCAAAGTCAAGGGGATCATACTCTTTTCATGAAACACTCAAAAACAGGAGGGGTGAATATTATTTTGGTCTATGTGGATGACAATATAATGATGGGAAATGATGAAAAAGAGAAGCTGGAATTGAAGCAGAAACTGCTAAAGGAATTTGAGATAAAAGAACTAGGAAAACTATTTCCTCGGTATTGAAGTGGCATATTCAAAGCAAGTGATATTCATCTCTCAACAAAAATATACTACAGATTTATTAATGGAAATTGGGAAAATTGGGTGCAAACTGATGTCTACTCCAATTGATTCAAATTATAAACTTGGAGAAGCAAAGGAAGAATCGGCAGTAGACAAGAACATGTATCAGCGACTAATGGGTGAGCTAATATATTTAGCACATACTCAGCCAGATATAGCACATTTGGTGAGTGTAATCAGTCAATTTATACACGACCCAAGAGAATCTCATCTTCAAGTTGTCTACTGAGTCCTACATTACTTGAAAGATAGTCCAGGCAAGGGAATATTGTTTAAAAGGGCATACACTATCCTTAGAAATCTACACAGATGCTGACCATGCAGGATCTCCGATTGACAGAAAATCAACAACAGTCTACTACATGTTTCTTGGAGGCAATCTAGTTACATGGAGGATTAAAAAACAAAATGTAGTGGCTTGATCATCAGCAAAATATGGATTCAGGGCTATTGTACAGGGACTATGTGAACTATTATGGCTGAAGATCATTCTTGATGATTTAAAATCAAATAAGAAGGTCCTATGAAGCTCTATTGTGACAACAATTCTGTAATTAGCATAGCACATAATCTTGTACAACATGACAGGATAAAGGATATTGAGATTGACAAACATTTTATCAAAGAAAAGTTAGAAGAAGGATTAATGTGTATATCTTATGTTCCTTCCAATCATCAACTAGCAGATATTCTAACCAAAGGGCTAAATGCTTCAAGATTTCATAATCTTATATGCAAGCTGAGAATGGAAGACATCTATTCCTTAGCTTGAGGGGGAGTGTTGAAGAATAGAGATTTAGATAAGATCAATCTTATGGGATAATATTATTAGCAATAGAAATCCCTATAATCAAGGGATTTTTGATGTAGACTTCTAGATTAGTTTAGTTCAGATTGATACTTATTTTCCTGCTAGTTAAGTTGTATCTATGTATATATCCGTGTATACTAAATATAAAATAAGTTTTTTTCTGAAAATCTTAACAGTATTAAGCGACTCAGTCTGACTATCTGATTGTGGATAAACAGTGCTACTAAAGTTTAAAGAAGTATTAAACATCCTTCACAAAGTTCTCCAAAAGTGACTAAGAAACTTCAAATCTCGATCAGATGTAATGGATTTAGGAGTTCCATGCAATCTTACCACTTCTTTAAAGAACAGTTTAGCTATATTAAATGCATTGACAGTCTTCATACATGCAATGAAATGCGCCATCTTGGAAAATCTATCAACTACCACAAAAATAGAATTAACTCCCCTTTGTGTTCTAGGTAATCCAAGTACAAAGTCCATGGACAAGTCCTCCCATATATCTTCCAGGATAGGGAGTGACATATAAAAACTAGTATTCTAGGATCTTCCTTCAGCATTATGACAAAGATAGCACCTTTTCACAAAGTTTCTAACATTTTTTTTCAACTGAGGCCAACAGAACTTGTCTTCAAGACTATTAATGGTCTTGTCCCTTCCTATGTATCGGCTAATCCTCCACCATGCACATCACGAATCAACTTTTCTCTAAGGGAAGTATGAGGAACACAAAGTTGGTTACAGTGGAAAAGAAAACCATTAGTGATATGGAACTCACAAGCAGGTTGCTTCTGAATACACTTTAACTACATGTTCTTAACGTCTTCATCATCCTCATAAAGATCCTTTAAAACTTCAAATCTAACTACCTCTTGGGACACAGTAGAAAGCAATACTGTCCTCCTACTAAGTTCATTAGCCACATTGTTAGTTACACAATACTTATATTTAATAATAAAAGGAAACTTCTGTAAGAAAGTAGTCCATCTGGCATGCATATTACTCAAGTGCTTTTGACTGTTTAGAAACTTTAAAGTTTAATGATCAGTGTAAAGAATGAACTCTCTTTGAATTAGATAATGCTCCCAATGCTTCAATGTTTTCACAATTGCATAAAATTCCTGATCATAGGTTCTCCATCTTTTCCTTGCATTGTTAAACTTCTTACTAAAGAAAGCTACAAGTTGACTTCTTGAGATAGAACAATTTCCAATACCTACTCCACATGCATCACAGAATCAAGACTGCAAGATTGGCCTTCCTTTGCAGGGAGGGAGAAAGCAAGGTTCCTAATCCTCCACACATGAGCTACATCGTTTCTGCTCATTATTCTTTCGACCAATTTCTCTGCTTTGGTTTCCTTCTTATTTTTTCCTCCTCTAACACATGCCTGAGACAATCGTGAGTAAATGCTAAAAACAAAATCTCTTCTTACTTCATGTGTCGGGACTCGTATATTGAAACTTTTGTAATGACACCAACAAATAGAGAACTTAAAACAAGAACAAAAGAAAGGAACTTTATACTGGGATAAGTTGTCAAGTTCTGTTTACAATCGAAACGCAATTAAGTACGTATGATTACCAAAACAAGCATAACAATTTAGATAATAATACAAAAAGAAGAAAAATTTTCTTTTTCTGTAATAAACAAGTAACCTAACTTGGTGGTCAAGTTGAAAACTTTCCAGATTTTACCACTAAAAAGCAACTCTAAAGCATCTTAAGGTACCAACTTTTTATTGGAAAATCGGGTTGGAATCTAATCATGACTGCAACGAAATAATTACGAAATTTTTTCATAAATTAGTTTCTCAAAAACTAAGATTAATTTAATTTTATAAATTAATTAACACATAATCAAAGCATGAATCGTAATTCGTACCTTATTCTGAAGCTTCATCTTTATCTTGTCGTATCTCTTGAATTATTTCTGAAATCAGTTTATCTCAACCACAATAGCCAAACAAGCGTTCGACCTCTAATGATATCTAGAGAATGAGTTGAGAGAACTTTGTAACTCTTACAAAGAAGGTTAAGCAAGAAGTGCTAGCTCCATAGAACTTAAGCCTATTTATAATAAGCTTTGAACTTTTTAGTAATTTAATTGAAATTAAATTCTAATTTCAAATAAACTTTAATTATAATCACAAATAATTCTAATTAAATATCAATTATGTCTAAATAAGATTCAATATCTCATATTGATCTTTATTTATTAAATATCTCATATTTAATCATAAAGTTTCTCAAACTTTAGAATCAAATCTAACTTGATTAGATTAACTTTGCTCTCTTCAATTCAATCTAAATATGAGACCCATTAGGTTCCAAAATATGTTAGCAACGATTACAAATTATAATTCTAATTCATAATTAGAGTATGATAAATTAATAAAAATAATTCTAATTAAATACCAATTATGTCCAAATAATATTCAAAATCTCATGTTGATTCTTGTTTATTAAGTATTTCATATTTAATTATAGAGTTTCTTAAACTTTATAATCAAGTCTAACTTGATTAAATTAACTTTTCTCTCTTCAACCTATTCTATATGTGAGACCTATTAGGTTCCTAAATATGTTAACAATGATTACAAATTATAATTCTAATTCATAATTAGAATTAGATTAATTAAAATTCCTTTTAATTTATCTTTAATTCTCCAATTAAACAATTTATAATTGTTGGCCCCCGAAATTTTTCGTTAAATTAAGCATAATTGTTTATAGAATAAGCATGAGATTTGAATCTTTGCCTTAGAATAATTTTTGGGATCATGATAGAATCATTTTTGTAGATTTATTATTTATTACAATGTGAGTAAAATTTTATTTCGCTAGTTAGTGAAATAAATACATAAGAATGAATTGAGGGCATTTTTGGCATGTAACTTAAGTATCAAAAGAGCCTAAGCTTATAAGGAAGGGTAAATTGGACTTTTGGGACTCATTAAGGGTACATTGGGAAAAAAGAATTGCTGTCTTGTCATCTTAGAAGAGTGAAAAACAAGAATGGGAGAGAAAAGAAGAGAAAGAAAAGAAGAAGAGAGGTTTTGAAGAAGAGTGAAAAGAATAGAGCTTTTAAC
>JAOTAY010000006.1:14041291-14072698 GCA_025629805.1 Erythroxylum baracoense
TAATTACTTGCTTTTGACATTAATTAATCGTTATTTTTGGATGTATACAAATTATAAAAAGTGTCAATTCTTATCTTACTAATTGAAAATTTTAAAAGTTTTAAACACTTTTTAGTATATTTTTTTGACAAATTTTGCCGTCTTAAATAAATTTCTAAAAACTCTACTAATTCTTATATTATTTAAGACAATTATTAAATGTGTCTAGACATAAGCGTCTAAAATCTCCTTATTTTGGTGTTGTGTTTAGACAAAATTCATAAAAGAATCTCTAACTGGAGTAATAGATTTTCTCTTATAGTGGTAGGTTACAGCTAGCTATATCCATTTTCAATAACTTACACATCTATTGGTTGTCATACTTAGCAATTCCTAAATGAGTGTTGAGGAAGATTGATGGAAGTATAAGAGATGTCATATGGCATGGACAAAATCTCAATGGTAAAATGATTTCTAAAGTCAAATAGATTATCATTTGTCTACCCAAAGAATATGGTGGATTAGGTATCAACTCAGCTAACATAATAAGTAAGGTATTTTTAGTTAAAAGGTTGTGGAAGATTTGCTATGATAAGGAGAGTCTCTGGGTGAAATGACTGCAAATGTTTCACATCAAACAAGGAAGCATTTAGTTTATCGCTAAAAAAAGTACTCAATCCTACACCTTCAACAAATCTTATGTACCAGATCATTTATACATGCTCATATCAAGTATTACATTAGAGATGGAAAAAGCATAAAATTTTGGTTTGACAATTGGCATTCTCCTAGGCCTTTATGCAAGACTCAGTATTTTATAGCTCTAATAAGGTTAATCCCTGAGAACACCAAGTTTCACATATTTATCGAAATGACAATAAGTATTGGCCATTTCATACAAGTCTAGGAATTAGTCGACTAACAGGTTGTATGCCAGATTATTTAATAGATCTTAGGAAAAATGATGAAGTTAGATGGGAGTTACATAACTTAACAAGTTCACTACTCAGTCGAGTAAATAGATGTTGCTTGGTCCACAGATCATGTTCTCTTTTACAAACTGATATGGAGTTCTGGAACAGCACTGACACACTCTTTCATACTTTGGTTAACTGCTAGGCAAAACCTAAATATTAGAGATAGGATAAAATTTAGATCTTAGATAATTTTTGTCCTTTATGCACCAGTGAGGAAGAATCAATTGATCACATCTTCTTCAAGTGCTATCATACAAGACCACTATGGATAAAATTTCTTAGCTTATTTGAGCTAAATGATAAGAACCTCAATGGGGAAGATTATATGTATAAGATAATTGGTCTGAAATGGAAAAATAAGGAGGATTTAAAGGTGTTTAAGGATGGTTTTGCAATGCTTGTACATTTCATATAGATGATGAGAAACAGTAAGTTATTTGGGAAATCTGAACTTTGCAGTAAGTACACCTAGATGGAGTTCTATCTCAAGCTTAGGATGACTTTTGTAACAATGTCTCATCGATAACTAATCTCAACTTGTATTAGGTAGCTAATTAGAATATAGACAGTACGTTTACAAGTGTTAACATATTTTATAGTTAGCTTGTTTGTGCAAACTCCAACTGTTGGAGATGATTCTCACTTTCTTTTGTAATTTCCACTTTTTTAATGCATATATTACTTATTTTCAAAAAGAAAATGTTAAGGTGTAAAATGAACATTTGGCCCTAAGAAGAAATAAAAATCTTTGACAAACATACTTTAAGTCTAAAAGAACAATCAAGCTCTCCAAAGTTAATTTTTTTTAAGATCATCACCTAAGGTCCAAGAGGATAATTAGATTCTAAGATGAAAAATAAAAATTCTAAAATCACAATTTTTTAATCTAGGTGTATAATCAACCTCTTTAAAAAAGAAGAAAAATCACTAAAATTACAATCTTTCAATTTAGAAAGTACTTAAAATATTATAAAAATAAAATAATAAAATTATGAGACCTAAGTTTAAGAGAAAAATAAAGTTCAGTAATATAAAATGCATAAAAAATATATTAAAGTCAATGTTAATCAAAATTCATGACAAGAAATAAACTCCTCAAACTATAGCCTTGGTTGTAGGAAGGCAACTAAGCCTTTTAATAAGATGTAAAAACTAGAAGGCTAAAGTTTTAAGTTTAAAAAATGATACACCTGTAATGAGTGTGCGAAATGAGTCTAATTTAGTATGATTTATTATCTTTATCTAAACTTGTGGATCACATGTCCGCATAAGAGTTTAATGACCGAAAAATAGTTAATTTAGTTAAGATAGGATTCATCCATATAGGGAGGTAGAGTCCTAATAAAAGAATAGTTAAGCAACTCAATGGAAGTTGGATCCAAATCTATTAACATAGTTAGAATTTAACTACACTTCTTAAAAGATTAATTACAAAAGGGAGATAAGTTGAGTAAATTATTTTAGTTATTATAATTAAGTCCAATTAGATATTTTTTTTACATACTTCGTACCCTTATCTCTCACAAACTTAAGAGTTTCTTTATCAGAACACTCTAGCTCTCTTAGCTATTTTTATAGGCCTGTGAACATTAGACCAATATAATAAGCTTACTCTAAATAAAATCTACATAATTTAGCACCATGTGTGAAAAACCCTTTTGAAATCTTCTAATATTCTCATTTTAGAAAATATCAAAATAAATAAGTTGTCACTACACTAAGAAAGAATTATGGGCATCCAAGGAAATGATCCATCTATAAACCTCATTGGAACATTCAATTTCCTTGAAGCTCCTTAGACTAGAGAGCAGCATGAGGATAAGGTCATTGAAATTATGATGTTTCAGTAATAAGACATATAATTATTTTAGAAGAGACAACTTACACGTGAAGGAAATAGACTTACAGTCTATGATCATCGTCAATGTTAGCCCTATTAACACCCTTACAATTAGTATTATTGGATCATGATACATGAGAAGCAAGCTTAGTAACTAATAGCTCATTAATACTTGATGTCTTAGTGGAGCCATTATCTCTTAGATTCAAGATGCTAATCCTAGAAATTTATGATAACATGCATGACACATACATTAATATAGAAAACTCATTGATTTGCATGTCATATCTAAAGGCATAAAATGAAAAGCCTTATATTGCATACTAACCATTGTGATATAATCATGGTCTCCAAACCATATTTTTAGCCTTGATGACCACTTGTTAACAATTAATTTCCATATTTATGTCAAACTTTGCTAATAACATGTGCAAAACCAAAGACTCTAGCTACTTGTTTCACTAATCTAAAGGTGAGAAGACAACCTAAAGGATTACCTACAACAATGTATTTTTCAAAAACCCAAATCCTAGTCTCGATGTAGGGGTCATAGTGATATGTTCTTAATTGATTATATGTTTATTCCATAACACTTAGTAATTAATGATATGATATGCTTAAGACATTCACTTTAGTTCATATTTGGTTTTAGATATAATTCGAAAGTGAAAGAGCTAAAGTGAGTCGACAGCATAATATTTAAGTCATTTTTTAGAGATCAATAATCATTTGTCTTCATGGAGCAATAATGAGAAGGATTAGACCAAGAGAAGACAAGAAAATACATTAAAATGATGAGTATATGTTGAAAACATCATGATCGTGACATAAAAGTCATGGATGTGCATGGTGGTATCAATTATATGAAAATCAGTGAAAGGAAAAACTCAATGCTGTCAGAGACCCAAGGAGACCATGGAGGGCTAAGCTTCCTGATGCTAGTTCGGAGGTGACATTGACACCGAAGAACTCGATTAAGCATATTTTTCATTATTTTTATTGTTCTTTCTCTCTTAGGGATTGATTACGTTATCCTATGCTTATGGATTTTAGTTTTCATGTATGAATGATCTTTATTCTCGTTCTCATTAGATTGCTTATGTGTGAACTTTTTACAAGAATTTTGAACAAAATCTGTAATTATTATGTTTGGGTATTGCTAGAATCTTCAATATAATCTGTAATTGTTATGTTGATATTCATTTGTAATTGTTTTGGATCATTAGGGATACAATCCATAATTGTTGTGTTTCCAATTGGTTTCGAATGATTAGGGATAACATAACCTAAGTTGAATGACCTGAGCTTGTGTGGTTGTTTCCTTGATTAACTATTTTCCTAATTTGTAATACGACTATTCAATTAAATGTAGAGAGCTTATCCTAGGTTGTTTGATGGATAGGTTTAATTAACGAGTGTCTCTTAATATCACACAACATAAGGGAAAATTGAGTTTAATAAAGCTCATAGTTAACCTACGATTAATAGTTGCTAGGAAAGGTATAAGAACAACAATTCAATGAAGTATGCTTAATTGTGTGTAGGTTGAGATTGAACCAATGATCAAGTCCCTAATGAATTCATCATTTTTAGAATTTTTTTAAATTTGTTTTCATTATTTTAGTTTCATTTTAATTTCTTATTTAAAAATCAACTAGACCCTCCACCACCCCACCCTCCCTAAAAAAAATCCTAAACACCGATTCTTTTCATTTCAAAAGCTAACCAAACACTCCCTATATGATCAACCTAGACTCACCACTGTTATAGTTGTAGGTCTAGTTATTTTGGGTAGTGTTATAATACACTACATCACATAGTGACAATTTTTACAGATGGGCTTAATCTTTGTCAACCTCTATACAATTCAATGTAGAAAAAGAGACCTTAAACTTTTTAAGAGGTACATATTAGGGAGAAGAAATTCATAAATATAAAGGATGTTGAACACAACATAAGAAAACTCACTAATTAGTATAACATAAATGGACATTTTATTATGTCATTCGTTTATAGTGATGAGTGATAAGTAATGATTGAATCATATTTTCAGTCTTATATTTAATGTATTTTACTTATTTATTTGAATATTTTTATTGATTTTAGTATTTAAGTTGTTCATATTTTGTTTCTAGGACTAATTCACTCACTTGGAGAAAAAAGAAATGAATTCATACAAGTTTAAGGCAATTTGGAGCTATTTTGATTTAAGTTATAGAGTGCAGAACATCAACACAGACATGTTTGATAGTTTAGAGATGTGACAAGTATTTCTTGTAGAAATTACTTGTTCTAGGTATAGAAAAGGTCATATTGATGTTACATAATTGTGTTTGTGTACACGTCAATTACAAATATCATCGCATGTCTATTTAAAGAACACAATCATCAACACGACTATGTTAATGCCCGTGTATCTCCCAAAACCTAAATTTCAAAATTTAAAAGAAAATATTGACTAGAAGAAGATAAAGGAGGCTTATGAAACATAACGAGAAAATTTAAAATGACATGGAGGATGAGAAACAACTAATGAAATCCTTTTGGAGCAAATTTTCATAAATTTACAATAAAGTTTTAAGAGATTTCAATAATGTCATCCTTGATTTTTAGCTTTTTCTTTAATTTTGATATTTTGTTTTATATGATTATGAGCTAAATTCTTTTAGTATTTGTATCTTTTAGGGAATTTATCTTAATTTAATTTATTCTTTAGTTTTATTGAGATTTAGTTATATGTTCTTATTTATTCTTGAATTAATATTAATGGCATACATTAATTCTTGTATGATGTCATGCAATAATGATTAAGAAATCCAACGTGTAAATATATAGCATAATTAAAAGGACTTTCATGCAAACATAGAGTTGACATAAATCTTCCAAATTATGGTAAAACATAATAGTAAAATTTATAAATCGATTATTGTGATTCTAGAGCTTTTAGTTAAAAGGATATATCAATTAATCAACCCGAAATTATGTGTTAATAGTTCTAAGTAAGATATTAGCATAATTGAGGAATTTTCATAATCCAATGAACTTTTAATTAAATTAATTAATAAAATCATAATTCCATAAGATATGGTAGGGCATACTCAAATTTTAGGTACTATTATTTTATTAGCTATTTTTTAATTCTTTTGCTACTTTAGCTTATTTGATTATGTTGCATTGCCATAGGTCGTTCAGTCGGTACTCATTGAATGTAGCATGAATTATATGGAGGTTGTTTTGTGATTAAGATAGGATTTATAACTCTAAAGTAAATAGGAAGAATGTTCTATTGTTCTCGACTAATAATGATTTTAAAATCCTTGGAAAGGTGGAATGACACTTTGTAAATAGTTTACAAATATCATTAATTGAATCTATAGTTAATAGAAGAGAATTATTACAATTGGACGCAAAAGAATAGACATTAATTCCATGCTCCGTCTAATCATAAGATTGTATGATGAAATTATTAAATTATGCGAAAAAACCATTCACAGAACTGTTAATCAAAACCACCTTGACATTCCTAAATATTTGGGTGTTTATGATGTGTTGGTAGACGCCAATCTTAATCTATGATTAAAAATTGTTTAATTGGAGAATTAAAGATAAATTAAAGATTTTAATTTATCTATTTCTAATTTTGATTATGAATTAGAATTATAATTTATGATCATTGCCAACATATTTGGGAACCTAATGGGTTTTACATATAAAATAAGTTGAAAAGTGCAAAGATATTTTTAATCAAGTTAGACTTGATTGCAAATTTTGAGAAAATTTATGATTAAATATAAGATATTTAATAAATAAAGATCACTATGAGATACTGGATCTTATTTGGGCATAATTGATATTTAATTAAAATTTTTTGTAATTCTAGTTAAAGTTTAATTGAAATTGGAGTTTAATTTCAATTAGATTACTAAAATGTCCAAAAATTATTATAAATAGACTTAAGCTCTAATGGAGCTAGCACTTTTTGCTTAACTCTCTCTATAAGAGTTATAGAATTATCTCAACCTATTATGTTGATACTGTTAGAGGTTGGACATTTTTATAACTATAATGGTTAAGACGAATTAGTTTCCAAAATGATTTGAGAGAATGGTCAAGTTTCAGAATAAAGTATGAAATAAGATTCATGTTTTTTTATTATTCATACGTTAATCATTTTATAGTTAAAGTAATATTGGTTTTTGGGAAATCAAATATGAAAAAATTTTGTATTTATTCGGCTACAGTTAGAATCTAATCTGGTCCCAATTTTCTAATAATGGTACACTACAAAAAATTAACACAATCTGCGACGTTTTACTAGTAAAATGGTGCGAATTGTAAAAACTTTTTGTGACATTTTGAAAACGTCACGAAAAGTTTGAAATTTTCACGATGTTTTATGAAAACGTCGCCAATTTTTGACACTTTTTGCGTCGCAAAATAGAAACTGCAACGTAAAAAGTGTCAGAAATCCGCAACGTTTTCATCGCGAAAAATTCAAACCTTTCGTGACCGCGACATTTTGTTGAAGAAAACATCGCAGAAGGCCTAGATAAAACATTCTTCTGCCTGAGCACCAAACGACGTCGTTTTCGTTTTCTTAAAACATCGCCCCCGTCCCTCCCCCCCCTGCACGCTGTGTCAATTTACCGCCGAGCTTCTCCTCCCTCCTTCTGACCTTCCGATAGTTTCTGCTACACGAACATTAGTCACTTCGATTTGGGCTTCTCTTCCTTTTCTTTGGTTTTAGCTGCTAAGGTTCATTTTCTATAATACCCATTAAGCTTTCTACTGTTGTTGTGTTGTGTTGTTTCCTGCGATGGACAGCTCTGGATATTTTCCCTTTCAACATATAATACGATGTCCTACTTATTTAGCTTATTGTTTTGCTTTAACTTCCTCTTCCTCTTCCTCTTTCCAGTGCTCAACAAAGAAAAGTGTCATTGACAATGAAGAACTAATTGGGCGTAAAATCAAAGTTTGGTGGCCCTTAGATAAAGAGTAAGTACAGTTTTGTTACATTAAAAGCCATAACATTTTCATAGTTATCCAGCCACTTCTTTTAGCCTATGTGCAATAGTTTTTGGTTCTTTAGTTAACATCAACACTTCTTAAAATTCAAGTTAATGTTCTCCTGTTATTGAGTAAGACATTATGTGAACATCTCTTAGGTTTTATTTTCTGTGCTAATTTTCTTTAGACTCTTTCTATCTTTTCCTAGTTTAAGATGCTTTTGTTTGTCATTCTACTTCTGGGTGATGTTGGGGGACAAGTAGATTTAAAGTTCCATATAGTACTGATGTTTAGATGATGGGAGTAGGTAAATGCTGTGCTAAAACCTTCCTTTCTATCTAATGGCATTCTAGAAATCTCTTTTAACTTTGGGATTACATTTATGTATTCATGTTGGTCAATTCATTTCAGTTTCAGTTTCAGCAATTCATAACTAGAATTAAGATGTTAATGATTTATTACGTTATGTAATCTTTCTACTTATAATCATTACTCTCTTGTATATATATAATACCCTTGTCTTTGCTTTTCGTTATCAAGAAAAGAAAACAAATAATGTTGTAGAAGTTCTTCAGATTAATCTCTTTTCCTGAACTGAGGCAATTACATATAGACAACATAAAATGTGAGTGAGTGAGTAAAAATATCATGTAATTAAGTTGATGCATGTCATTGTAGTGAATAGGTTGAGCCAACTACTTTACTACCAGCCTAATCAAAATGAGCATCTTCTCTCATTTCAATCAATTCCAGTTGAGTCAAAGGTTTATTTCAGTTGTTTCAAATGAGTATTTTGGAATCAAACTGCTAAATGCATTTAGTCCATCAAGAAAATGTGTGTTAAAATGGAATAACAAAACAGTGTAAAGTAAAGGAAATTTATCCAAATGAGATAAACCTAATTAGCATGTATAGCCTGAGTACACAAATGAGATAAACCTAATTAATAGTACTTTTGTACCTTTGTTTTATATATCCATGGATGTAGGACTTAAGGTTGAGCCACATAAAACTTGTGTTCCTGAGCCACATAAAACTTGTGTTCCTTCTCTTTTTAGGCTTTCACTATTATTTTATTTCCATACTGATCAAAGTAATTGTTCTTAGATCAACTTTCCACCATACTTGTTGCCTAAATATTAGTCAAAACCTTTGCCTTTAAGGTTAGCTTGTTACTAAATCTAAAAGCTTCCTCAATATTTCAATACTAGTTTGAGCTTATGAAAAAATGAAATTAAATGTATACATTTTTATAGCACTATGGGAATTCCTTCTAGCTAGTCCCTCATTGAATCAATTTGAAAGATTGGCCAGGCCATTTTGAGGGGGATTCAATCACTGTATATGAGAGCATGATAGATTTCCATATTTTGCTATAGAAACTGTATTAAAAGAATAGGTGAATGTGGGATTCTAACGTTCTCTTGCATAGTTATAAAACCACACCATTGTAGACTCTACAGAAAATACTTCTTTCTAGAAAAGGTCAAAACATCAATGTAATTAGTCAGAACTTAGAGTGGTATTTGAAATGTTTGGTTCTCTTTACAATCCATTTCAAAAGTATATTAAAAACTTCCATTATAATAGCAAATAGGTAATGTGAAGAAGGATCACCTTTTGTAATGCATTTTATGCTAATGGAAAGGGGGCAAAAGGTTCTTCATTGATGAGGTGTTGAATGATGGAGTGTTGAAATAGATGGTTATCTAATCAATGAAACATTATAGGAACTTTTGTGCTTTCATAATGTTGCCAACAAAATTTCAATCAGCATTGACATATGCCCTTTTCAAATCAATTTTCAATATGCAATTTTCCCACCATTCTTCTTAGAATATCCCTTCACAAACTCCTGCATAATTACAATATTGTCTTCCATTTATCTACCAAGTAGATAAGCACCATGAGCACTATCCAGTAACCTATTTAGAGAGTTTAGTAGGTTCTTGTGAAGTCAACTAAGGAGTGTGCATAAGTGAAGGAATTTATATAGCTAGAGAAATAATTAAAATCCTTCTATTTCAGCTTCTCTTAAGTTATTATGCTTTGGTTACTAACCAAAATGTAGGAAATTCTATTTATAGCCTTCATAACAATTACAAATTTGTGAAAAATGTGGAACCTCTATCTCCACTTTTCAGCCATTTAACTATTAAAACTACTATATCACAAGGAGAGGCTTGTATTTCTTATGCTTCAAGTTTCCTACAATGTGGTTTTTTAGTTAACTCATCCTGAATCAATGCTAAAGCCTTTTTTGTAGTTGTAACAAGATGATGCGTGTTTCCAACATTTTCTCTATGAAGTAGCTTGAGGCATTATTTAATAATAAGCATTCTCTTCAAACATTTATATTTTTTCCCATACACCTTAGTGATGATCCCTTTCTAAATTGCATGCCCAAAACCTAGTACATCAATCAAAAAATTGTTAAACCTGAAATGATATTTAAGTCTTCCAGAATCTATGGTAATAAATACGAGAGAGTGGTTTGACAGGGGTGGATTAGTGAATAGTTGGCTAGTATATATGTATCACATTGAAACTACTATGTGACCATATTGATGGCATAGATTTTATAAATGAGGTGGAGTATGCAAATGTAAATGTAGATACAAATATAAATGCAAATGCAAATGTAAATGCATATGGAATATAAGTAAGGCTAGATGCCAATATTGATACAAGTGGAGAGATAAATGCAAAAACTAATACAAATGCATATGTAGATGTAAGCAGCATATTTGGTGGAGACAACTAAGTTTAGGTTGTTTCCAAAGTATACACACGCAACACACACATGTATGATTTTTCTATTAAATTGATCTTTCATTATACTTTTAAAGTTTACTGTTCATTAAGGAGTCTGGTTTTGTATAAGCTGATGTATCCTTTGATTTGCATGATGATTTTGCTGTTAAATTGATCTTCCGTTATACTTTTATCTTGAATATATATAAACTTGTTGTCAAGTAAGATTAGGCATACCACACTAACTGTTGTTGGTCCTTAAAACCTTATTATTAGGTACTTATATTATGGACAATTTGTAATTTTTCGATCTTTTCCCTTTTACATTGAGTTATTGAGTCTTTTTTATTTGTAGCCTATGTTGTTTTCTTTAAATATGGTTGATGAATATTACTTTATCAATTAATAGTATCACTGAAATCTAATGTCGAATTGAATGCAGGTGATTTACATGAGACTTGGTCTACCCAAGAAGAAGAATAAGGCTGCACCAAGCAGCATAGTACCGGCACAACTACAGTCACCATTAGCTTTTTGGAAGTGTAGCTGATGAGCCATCTGCTCGTACACAGCCAGAAGATCACACACCTGCACCTTGCAAGCCTACTCCAGCACCAAGAGATGTCACATATGCGCCTATTACTCATCCTAAAGATTAGTATCTACAAATTTTGAGAATGCGACGCAATATTAGTTCTCTATCAACTTCTCAAGAGATGTCTCTAGCTTCTTGTAATCAGCCACCAGTACAGGACACAAGCCCTTTTCCCAATATTAGTGCTACCTCTGCAAGCACTGCAGGGATGATCTTTCACATCACATTGGCTAAACATACAAGTTTAATAATTTTGTTTATCTAACCAATTAAGAGTATGTTATATGCTTATTGTAAAATATTTCTTTACTATATTTTAGGATCCATGACTGATCTGAAAAAGACAAGGGGTGTCACAAAAGGACACGGATTAGCAAAGATTAATAAGGCGATAGGTAAGAGATTGGAGATAGAGATCTCCCCTACTAAAGGATGACCAACCAACTCCATACAGTCTGCCAAATTATCGAGTGAGATTGGTGTGGTATCCTGAACTTCCTTACCTGTAAGAACAAATTGGAAAACAATCACTAATGAGGAGTTGGACATTGCATTTGATAAGTTAGACATAAGTATTATAAAACTATCTAATTTGTACGTGTTTTTCCATATGCCTAAAGCTTTGACTAATAATTTATAATTTTTTGCAGCAAAAGTTGTAAGTCAAGAGAATGAGGACATACAACGAAGTACATACTGCTGTCAAGAAGTTTCTTTCTTTAAGGTCTAAAGATCAAAGATTTCATTTACAAAAGCATTTTACCAAGAACGGAAAGGATGTTAAGCCGCATAATGTCACAGTGGCACAGTGGATGGATTTATGCGAATATTGGGAGCAATCAGCTACAAAGGTTAGTTAATTTGATTATAAAACTTAATTTCACAACTTTATTGACAACTGATTATATTTTAGCATTTATGAATTTTGATTTATAGATGTTATAATAGATTTTGTTACGTTTACGATTAGGAAAAAAGTCAAAAAGTCAAATTGGCTAGGAGTCAGGTCAAATGTCGACCAAACTCCGGCTCTAAGGCTTTTATAGCGATACTGCATGAGATTATGAGTTATTATCTTTTTAATTATATTTTACTTTGATTGACATTTCAGAATTTATAATAAATATTACTAATAATATGTTTCTATATAATAGAGTGATAAAGATGGAGAAGAGTGTGATCGGATGAAGTTATAATATCACACTCATTATGATGAAAGTAAAGGTCAAAGGACAACTACCGAATGCAGAGAAAAATGGGTGAGTACATAGTTCATTTACAAATATTTCTTGAATGAGACTGTGTATCTAATTAATTCTTAATTTTCATGAATTATTGTGTAAGGAATTGACAGATTCAACAGAACAAGGTCATCCGATGACAGTGGATGAACTGTGCGACAAAGTCTTGGACGCTAGATCTGATTATGTTGTTAGCATGGGAGTTGGGCCTTGACCACAAGGGAAGACTTTAGTCAGAAAGAGACTTCGGGACGAACTAGCGGAGGAGAAGAAGGTTAATAAGGAGTTACAGTCTCAAGTCGATGAATTGACAAAAAAAGTTGAACAAATGCATGATCGATTAACTACCGAAGTCGAACAACAAAGACTTGAATTTGAACAACAACAAAAAACTCTTGGAACTTTTAGGTTCTACACATAATATTTGTTTAGATTAGATGTATGTACCCATATTGATATCTTATACACTTATGACGTACTTTTTATATTAATTATTGTATTATGACATGTTTGAGAATTGCAATTAAATAATAAATTGTCTGCACGTATGAAATTCTTGTGATACATAAATAATTATTAAAATTAATAATATACTAAAAATTGAAGAATTATTAAACAAATAAAATTCATAAATATTATTGAATAGTTATTAAATAAATAAGATTTACAAAATTTTGTTATTTAAAAAATAATTATTAAAATTGGATAATTATTAAATTAAAATTATTTTCAGAAAATAAAAAATTAATAAAAGAAAATAAATGCATTCTGCGACGTTTAAAAATGTCACGGAATAATTCACATTATGCAGAAAACGTCGCAGAAAAACTACATTCCTTGAAACGTCGCATAATGTTGGTGATTCCGCGACGTTTTTAGAAATGTCGCAGAATGTGAAGCATTCCGCGACATTTTCCTTAAACGTCGTGAAAAGGCTAACCTTTCCGTGATGTTTTAATAAACGTCGCGGAATGTTGGTGTTTTCTGCGACGTTTCACATGAAACGTTGCCGAATCTCTTTACCTATACCACATTCCGCGATATTTTTTAAAACGTCACAAATTGTATTCTGCGATGTTTTTGAAGATTCTGTGATGTTTTAAAAACGTCGCAAATTGCCTAGTTTTCTTATAGTGATATCAGAGCAAGCCTTAATTCTATTATTTGATTAAATAATTTGATTTTTATTGATTAATTTTCAAATTAAAATCGCAAATGTTGCTTGATTAAACAATCTGAAAATTTTGGATTGAATATTCTGAAACTCGGACATTCAATTTAGAATTGAATTGCCAATATGAATGATGTCAACTTAGTTTCATATATCATTAAATATCAGAAACAATAAAACCTAGAAATTTGCAAAAATTCGTAGACGCTTGATTTATGAAACCCAATTCAATAATTTCTTTTTGTTTTGCTCTGAAAAATTCAATTTGCGTCTATTGCCCTTGCGATTGTTCTGGAATGCATCCCTTAACCTTTTTTTTTTTTTTTGCGTTCTAGAAAACGCATTGCATGTTTTGCCATTTCTGCGATATATGGGTTTTGATTTTGAAAGGAGAGCTTGGACTGGAATGGTCGAGTTTTTGGGTCTTGGTTCATTGGCACATGTTGGAGAGGATGCATGGCTGGTGGTTTCTGTGGTTCTGAACTGCAGTAGTTGTCGAAGACTGGAGACGTTGGCTGGCTGCTACATTTTCGCTGGCGGTTGTGGCACCAAACTCTAGAAACTTGACCAGATGTGTCGCTGCCAGAAAGGAAGCAGGCGATGGTGGCGGCAGACCGGCGGTCTGAGACATCGGTGGAGAAGACGCATAGCAGCGGCGACGAAAAACAAAATTTATGAAACCATATTTTGAAAACGATGGGGTATGTGTGAGTCACGCTCCCCATAGGAAAACAAGTGTTTGTCAGTTGCATGCCCCGTACAGAAGCCCTCAAATTCTCTGCCCCCCTATTCTGGCCCTACCTTATTTCAAAGCATCCAAACCATTCAATTTATGTGGGGCCAGAGGATCAAGTCCCCATACAGAAAGGCTATGACGCGTCATTCTTTTATTTACATTTTTAAGCCTTCTTTTAATTAAATTGATTTAATTAAAATAAAGTAGGTTTAAGTCCCTAATTGTTTGAAATTATTTTTAAAGGGTTATTTTATTAGAATAACTTTATATTTTAGTTTGATTTTTCAAGGTGATGAATTATTAAAATAAATTAATTATTAATTCAATTCTAAAATTAAAGTAATTATTCTTTTTAATATGATTAAGATTAATAATTATATTGATTCCTAGTTAGTTTTAGAAAAGTAGTTTCTAAAATTAGAATTAATTAGTTTTAATTAGAAATTGTTTCTTTATTTATGAATAATATTTTTTCTTGATTTTTATAAAAAATATTTTTGTAGTTAAATTTTGAAAAGTTTTTAATTTATTAGTTAAGAAAAATGAGTTTTCTTTAGTATTTTTTAAAAATTTTTCTAATTTATTAAAAGAATATTTTCTAATTAATTAAGAAACCATTCTCTAAAAAAATAATATAAAGGACTTTCTTAATTAAATTTAAAAGAGTTTTATTTAATTTTGAAAGTAGTTTCCTTTTAATATTAAAAAATAGTTTTCTAATTAAGGAGGTAATTTCTAATGAAATTATAAATAGTAATTTGTAATTAAATTAAAGATAGTTTTCCAATTGGATTAGAATATGTTCCTTATATAATTTTGAAAAAAGAGTTTTTCTAAATTATAATAAGTAAGAAGATTAATTTATTGAAAATTTTTTTGAATTAAGTATTGTTAAAGGAGTCGAAATAATTTGAAATAGTTTCCAATTGACATAGAAATTTTTTTATCAAATTGAATTTCTATTTGGACTGTGAATTTATTTCATTTAGGAATCAATAGATATAATCTAATTTAATTTTTCCAAAGAGTTGGAAATATTGTTTTATATTATAAAGATTAATAACTTGAATTAAACGAAGTTTGATATTTTATGCATACAATTTGATTATGAGTGCACAAATAGTATACTTTATTTATATGTTTGATATATATATATATTTGATGTATATTAAATTGTATGTTTTATATGTGTGATATTTTATATGCAAATTGTGTTTGATGAGACGAATAAAATTAAATTCCTCGTTAAAATATTAATACACATTGAAAACGTGATCATTGCCTTCCAATATTATAAGAATAAACCAAAGTTCTGTTTATTGTTAGGCTTGTTGAGCAATCTTAAGGTTACTTTAACCTGAATATGCTTAGTCATATAACAATGAGTTCTACTTAACTAAATTTGTGTGATTTGGATGAGTAAATTAATGACCCATGAATTTATATGCACGGTTAGGAATAACATATTAGATATGTTTTGGAAATAGTTGGCAATTAACTAACTTAGATATGTTTTGGAAAGAGTTGTCAATTAACTAACTTAGAAGTTATATGAGATGTGATTCATAACAACTAATTTAAGATTAGTTGGTTTGTTGAGCAAACTCAAGATCAACTATATTTGACTAGAATCTGAGCTCACTAGAAAGATTAGAATAATCTTTTTGAATAGTAGTAAGGGCCATTATTTCGAATAAATAATGGGAGTAACTAAATACTTGATTAAAGTCCCAATCTCATTTGGTAGTCATGACATATAATTAATTACTTGTTTTTCTTACATTTATATTTTGCTTTGAGTGGAATTTACCTTTTTAGTATAGTTGGTACTAAGTGAACCAAATTTCTTGGACATAGGTTATGTTTGAGAAAAGTTCTCAAAGTTAGAAAAGAAAAATTGTATGCCTATTATGCAATTTTTGTTATAATCCCCATTGAGGATTCGGTGACAAAGTTTTAGAAATGTGTCAAAATCATATAGATGGCAAAATGTATTGATATTTTGAGTTGATTAATATCTTATAAACTTTAATGAGAACATGTAAGATGTATGTCAACACCATAATAGTAAGATGCAAAAGGTGACATTGAGCAGCACCAAAGGATATAGTACCTTGATGAAATTGTTTCACTTAATTTAGCATACTAAAAGCATAAACAAAGACATCAAATAAAGTCTTTTCTCTTATATGATAATAGCTATCATGAGAAGAAAAATGATTGCATGACTTTTTCTTGTCTATATGAGATATGATAGATATCATATATATTTCTATTTCATGATTATGAATATTTGATACTAAATTTAGATTCAACATTATTATAATGTTCAAAGCATGATAAGAAATATAATTTTTAGTAAAAGTAGTTGATCCAATTTTATACAAATAGTTTGTATGTACTGAATCAAAAGAGACTTATGCTTAACATAAGCGACAAGAATACAAAGTTAGATAACCAAGATTATTATTTTATGCCATGCTGATTAAATCAATATAACGAGAATCATAAAGTTACAACTAGGATATATGTATCTTTTTTATTATGAATCGTATTTGTGAAACTTGTTAAGTTGAAGAATAACCAAATAAACCTTTGGTGAAATGATGATGATGGTATTAAATTGTTAAATCTTATATATGTATTGGATGGAGTAACAATTCAAAAAAAAACTTATATTTTATTATATTACTAATTATTTTATGGGCTATAATCATATGTATTAAATGAAATAATGATTTAAAATTTTGAAAAGTCTAAATTGTTTAAATCTAAATAGAAATTATACATTGAGAATATTGAAGCATTTCAATGAGATCGATTTGTTGAGTTTTAAATTTTTGGTTATCAATAGGGAATGAGATTCTGTGGTAACTACCTTAACAACAAAATTTCATAAGAGTATGGATTTATATAAGGAGTAAAATACAATATGAGATATTGCATAATGCAATAGTATTTCTTCTATATCGATGCCTAATATAATGACTTACCTTCTATAGTTCCAATTAAATCAATTAGTAAGATTTCATATTAGATATGAAATGCTAAGTCTTTGAAAGACTCAAAGTTAATGATTCATTGGTGTGATGCTTGGTTAAGCATACAGTATCCATTAAGTTTAGAACTAATTTGGATAATAAAAGATTATGAAATATCCAAAAGGTTGGATATAATCTTATAGACCTGCTGAACAAATTATTTGTTTTATTGTATACTTATAGGTGAATGGTTCCCAAAATACGTAGTGGGAAAAAGATGAAATTTAAAAGGTTCAAATATCGTGACAATACATCCAATTAGATCTGGTACCTTTATTGATACATTTGATGTATAGTTGAAAGGATATGAGACATTGAAAGACTTACTTTCATGATGAATTCAAAGATCTTGCTTTGGAGATGATTGTGAATTTATCATCTCTACAAGAAGGTTAGTGGGATTATAGTTGTCCTCTTCAGTAAGAGTATGTAGAGATATATTACTTATAGAGAACAATAATATAAATTTTCAATTGTTGAAAACATAATTGTCAAAGAACAACTTTTATTGGATACGAAAATGCAACAACTTTATTATGAGAATTAGATCTATAGAAATAGATTGGAATTTGTTCACCAATTCTAAGTCCAAGTATATAGATAATACATTAAAGATGTTTAGTATTGGAGATATCAAATACTTATAAAGTATTAAAGATATCCATTATTCTATGTAGGAGTTCATATTTGAGTTCAAGGAGATAATGATATTTAATTTAGAAGTAAATCATAAAGAACAATATCATTCAACAATGAAAAGGCTCAAATGTAGCAATGGTTGCTAATTAAGGGATAATACATTTTTCATTTAATGGAAACGATTAATTGGATCAATAAGTTCTTTAATAAACTTATATAGTTCCTTGCGTTATTCAAGATAGTAATATAATATAGAACATTAGAGTTATTGGGCATGCATAAGGAGTTAAGTTCTCATCAAAGATCCATGTATTTATTGAGGCAATTCTTTTAAAAGCGATGATAATTAAGATGGAAGTTGTAATATTTAACCAAATGCTCATTATAGATAATCTTATAGAATTATCTCATTAAGCTACTATCCTAGCAGCAGTATAATCATCATATGTTGATATGACATGAGATAGTTAAACGATTGACTTAGTACAAGTGGGAGATTATTAGTTATGTCCTAGAATCAATCGATTGGTTATAGTTTAGTGAAAAAATATTTTAAAGGCATTCTTTATCTTATACATGTTTAATTGTATATGATAAAAGTCCATGGGATAATTATATATTACAAATAAAATTATAATGAGATTATAATTATGAAAATTATATTGCATTTATGTATTATCTCTAAATTATTCCTCGTAATTGTTTTATTAAGACTAGACCACGGAGATACTTAAATAACAAGTGAGTGCTTGTTAAAGAACAAGTTCACTGAACTGACTCGATATGAGAAATCCATTTAGAGTATTATTTGTATGTCTATAGAATTCTCATTATGATGATTCTATAAGTGATCATTTGACTTGAAATCTCCAAAATTATCTTGTATAGGGATTACTATGTTTTGATACTATCTACAACCTATTTAATCATGTGTAGTTTAGTCGATAGTAATTAGATGTAGCATGAACTATATGTAGGTAGTTGTGTGATCAAGATAGTATTCATCACTCTAAAGTAATTAGGGAGAATGTTTCCTTATTCTCTGTTTCCTTATTCCCTATTAGTATTGATTTTGAAATTCTTGACCAAGGAAGAATGACGCTTTATAAATATTTTACAAATTTCATTAATTGAATCAATAACTAATGGCAAAGAACTATTATGATTGCACTAAAAAAGAGTAGACATTAATTTCATGTTTTGTCTAATTGAAACATTATATGATGAAAGAATTGAATTATAGAAAAAAATTATGCACGGAAAGGTTAGTCAAAATCACTTTGACATTCTTAAATATTTGGGTGGTCGAGATGTGTTGGTAGACTCCAATCTTGATTTATGATTATAAATTGTTTAATTGGAGAACTAAAGATAAATTAAAAATTTTAATTTATCTAAATCTGGTTATGAATTAGAATTAGAATTTATAATAATTGCCAACATATTTGAGAACTTAATATATCTCACATATAAAATGGATTGAAAAGAGCAAATATAATTTTAACCAATTTGGACTTGATTGTAAAGTTTGAGAAACCTTATAATGAAATATGAGATATTTAATAAATAAGTATAAATATGGGATATTAGATCTTATTGGGGCATAATTGGAATTTAATTAAAATTATTTGTAATTCTAATTAAATTTTAATTGAAATTAGATTTAATTTCAATTAAATTACTAAAATGTCTAAAACTTGTTATAAATATGTTTAAGTTCTAATGAAGCTGGTACTTCTTGGTTAACCCTCTCTGTAAGAATTACAAAGTTCTCTTAACTTATTTTGTAGATATCGTTAAAGGCCAAATATTTGTATAGTTACAGTGCTAAGATGAATTATGTTTGAAAATGGTTATGAGGATATGATAAGAAAAGGATCAAACATTAGTACGAATTAATACTCATACTTTGTTATTATTCATGTGTCAATTATTTTATAGAATTGATCTTTTTTTTTGGAATATCAAAATACCAAAAAAATTTGGTAATTATTACACTAAAGTTAGGATCTGATATCATCGTGATTTTCCAACAGATATTATAAAACCCACACAGTGCTACAATAGGCTTATGGATTCACCCATATCTGTTCCTGAAGGTACTCCACCACCGTCTTGTCCAAGTGGAAGGCCTTGGTTAGAACACCGGGTTTAATCGGCGGATTTGCGCCGAAAATCGCATTTGCTACTGTGACAACTCCTGGGTTTTGGCTGCTCAGTGCTGCAATAGCAACCGCAGGAGTTTTTCCAACATTCCACTGGAAGTGAATGAGACCAAATGGAAACACAATCACATCTCCTGGATATAAAATTTTGGCGAATAGGCGATGATCTGGATTCGATGTGACAAAACCTGCATAGAGTTTACCCGTCAACACTAATAGTACCTCTGCAGCTCGAGGGTGATAATGAGGTGGGTTGAGACCACCATACTTAGAGTAGTCAATGCGAGCCAAAGATAAGCCATTGGTGTTGAGTCCTGGTATCTGGTTAACATTTAAGAGAGTGACATTTACTCCAAGTTGATTCGAGGTGTTTCTGGGAAAATTCAACCCTGAAAACATAAAATCTTCCGGGGTGGCATACTTGGGATTCTTGCAGAACTTCCCATTTACGTACACTGCATACCAAACAAATGTTAACTTTTCTTAGGCAAGAGTCCAAAAAAAAAACAACAAAACAAAAGACTCTTTTCACTTCCATTCTTATATAATAAGAGGTATATACTTTATGGAAGATCAAGTACAGACAATCAGAAGTGAAATTTTCATGAAACAAGAGTTTCCTGTGTACAAGGTTTACTACCAGGTACTTCAGTGTCGTTTATCGCAACACAGAAGTCTTGGAGGGGACTGGGGTCGAAGGCAACGAGAAACTGGGAATAAGCCAAAACCAAGAGGGAAAAGCCTACAAGGAAATCAATAACCTTCATGATGCTTGTAATCTGCGAATTCTTCTTCAGGACCTTTTCACTTCGACCATTCCCTGGATATACATAGGTTACTTATAGGTTATTCTCAGCTTGTCGATTCTATGTCCAATTTATTATTTCTACACGTCAAAAAGGGGATTAGTTGCTTATCTTTCGATATTTGTATTCTGCTCAGGCTATGTGTGGAATCGAACTGACATTGCAACGATCTTAGTGAATCTTCTGCGGAACAAGTTACCTAGTTTTGTATATAGTATCGTTTCCCATCCTTACACGAAATAGAATATGGACTCGCATTTTCAATGATTACCAACTTGTGCTAAACATTTGATCTTTCTTAAGCAAGTGTGCAACGTTTGTTTCTCTTATAGTTTGTTTTTTAATATATCTCTCTTCATCCTTCCATAACTTGTAGGCTATTGCAATTTCCTCGTAGTTAAGAACTTCTTTTTCTTTTTTCTCCTCTTGCAAGCGATCATAAAGTAATAGCAATTAAACATTGGAATTCGCTAATAAGTTCCTGTCAACATAATGGAACTGGGTTTTGCTTTTCCCTCTGTTAATAAAAGGGGCTATACTGGTGAAGTTTGTTTTGGAATCAGGCAAGCCTAGCGTGGTCCTAGTGGGCAGAAATAAGTTAAAAGTCTTCTATGGTTGCTATTAGACCTGCAGTGTGGTAGAGATAAGTACTTAATTACTGTAGTTTTCAAATGTAATCACATGTTTTGATCTGCGGTAAACAATCGGAGGTTGAAGAAAAGTGCGGTGCCACTATAAAAATTAATAAGCAGAAAGAGGGTTACAGTAAGAACTTACTTCTGCAGTAGAAATTTTACTTTTCATTAACAATCTTCACAACCAGTATTATTTTCTATTATACTCTTAAATAATATGACTAATAATATATTTTTATGAAATATTTTATTTACTAAATTTATTTTATTTATATTTATATTTTAATTTAATATTTATAAATTTAAATTTATATGACTAATAATATATTTTTATGAAATAATTTATTTACTAAATTTATTTTATTTATATTTTTCTTATTTTAAGTAAATATTTTATTATTTATAAATTTAAATTTATATGATTAATAATATATTTTTATAAAATATTTTATTTATTAAATTTATTTTATTTATATTTTTAATTTAATATTTTATTATTTATAATTTTAAATTTATACAAATAATAATATATTTTTTAATTATTTATATAATAATTAATAGTTTATGAAATTAATAAATTTTTTAATCATTTTATTTCTTTTTAGCAATCGCAACTGGACTTCTCAATCACCTATTTTTATATTTTAGCTTTTACCAAAACGTAATTCCAAACACATAACTACAGTAAGTTATTAACCGTCGTCGTCGCTCCTCCAAAAGCCTCATAGAAAATTATCTGTTACTCGCTTCTTCTTTTGGTAAAATAGTACAAAGTTTATTATATCTGCTGGCTCGGCATTTTCCGACCAATAGATGGTAGTCACTATCCACTACGGATTGGTTCGTTTCCTCGACAACAACCAATGAACACTATGCTACACAACAAGCTGGTCCGCGTAACGCGGAACTGGGTGTTGACGTGTGACCGGCGAGATAGCATCCGTGGTAATTACCGGGGAAGCTTGCGACAGGAACGCAGACAAGATGTGATTTTTCAGTTCCAAGTGTGCACAACCGTTGATTCACATATCTATGACGTGTCAGACATCCAACGGTGTATCTTGAGACGACTGGAGGTTTTGGATACTGTAACCACAGTTGGGTCAGAAGATGACAACATGGTGGCTTAAAAATTGAAACTTTGGTTGCTGCAACATTTTGATTCCATTTAAAATTGCCGTTGTTCAAAATTGACCGCAGACAATATGGTAGTACTGATAATATTTAGTTGTTCAAAAGTCTTAGTAGCAGAAAATGTATAGAATTGGAGGTTGTTGGATGAGCAACTAGAGGTTTGAACAGTACCCAAAAAGGGCCATGGCTTCAGCTCATCTTCTTTGCAACAACAATCTCTTCAACGCTTCGTGCAGTTCCTTCGGTAAAAGCAATTCTCCTTCGTTTAGGGCAAGTGGGTCTCTTAGTTTTAATCAAAGGCTTCAATTTCCGAGGACCCAAGTTGTTAAGGCCAACCAAAAACAAGTAGAGGTTCTGGTTTCATTCACTTTCTTGTTACATTTCCTCCTCCAAGTTTTTGAATTGTGTTTGACTTGATCGGTTGGTTGCTTGGTTGAACGTGAGTAGATAGTGTATGATCCTGAGGAGAAGTTAAATAAGTGGGCAGATGAAGTTGACAAGAATGCTCCTCTCTCAAGGCTCACCCTGTTCTCGCCCTGCAAGGTTTTCTATTGTTCTCTTTGCATTTGTTTGCGCATCTAACTTGTCAAAATTTTTTTTCTCGTACCCTTGAATTATCCAGCAAAGTTATCAACTTTAGTGGAAATTGTTATCCTTTCTGTGATGCAGATCAATGTCTTCTTGCGGATAACCAGCAAGAGAGAAGACGGATACCATGATTTGGCTTCTCTTTTTCACGTGAGTTCATCCATATTATATGTTTGCATGAGTTTGAATTTGTTGTTTAAGCTATGCCCCTAAATTCTGTAAAAGTATAGCAATCAAATCCTTTTCTACCCGACTTGTTTTAAATTCCTTTAAAGGAATAATTTGGCCGTTCTTCCGAAACTAGGTAATCAGCTTAGGAGACATAATAAAGTTCTCACTGGCACCAACAAAAAGCCAGGATCGGTTATCAGCCAATGTGTCTGGTGTGCCCCTTGATGACAGGAATTTGGTAAGGCAAAACCTTTCGTTGTTTTAGTTTGTTTGATAATTGATATTTTTCTCATCATGTCGGATGCCATATGAACAATTTGTTTGCATGTGTTTCCATTGCAGATTATAAAGGCCCTTAACCTGTACAGGAAGAAGACGGGCACTGACAATTTCTTTTGGGTAAGGTCCTGCTAATATTGATATTGTTTCAGTGATTAGCATCATTAATTTCTTCGTGCCAATTCCAAGTTTAAATGTCATATGGTAGTGATCGGTATCGATGGAAATGTATCTGATATGTCATGTGAAAGATCAGTATCGATTTAAATCTGTCTCTGTACATCAGAAATATAGGTGGTAACAGAAAATTAGCGTATTGTAGCTTTAAGACATTTTTTTGCAGATTCATTTAGACAAAAAGGTTCCTACTGGGGCAGGCCTCGGTGGTGGAAGTAGCAATGCTGCAACTGCCCTTTGGGCAGCAAATCAATTCAGTGGTTGTCTTGCCACAGAGAAGGAACTCCAAGAATGGTCAAGTGAGATTGGTTCAGATATTCCTTTCTTCTTTTCTCAAGGAGCAGCCTATTGTACTGGACGTGGTGAAGTATGCCTTCATCTTACTCTACAGTGCATCTTATAGATTCACCTTTGCCTTCAATTTAACTTGATAACTGACCCACATTCACTATTAGTTGCACATATGGGTTCTTATTCTCCTAAATCTACATGGCTCTACATAAATATCAAATATGACTAGTTCAAGATCATGTGGAATTAACCAGCCATTAAATCACTCAAGATTCCCTTCTCTCCTATTGAAGTTTAAACTACCATGGCGTTACATTGCTTTCACAGTGAATTGATCTTGAATTCAAGTTCTTCAGATTCATAGGTATGGTTGTGACTCCTCTACTATCTAGAGTATTAAGGATGGCTTTGTTCAATCTCATAAGTTGTCTAGTATGGTGTAGGGGAGTTGCTGTAGACTTATCTATTTGATACCATAAATTTCTCTAACATATTATGCATTTGTGTGTATTGGATGTTATAACATCTTGAGTAAAATTTGATCCTCTGGATAAAAGGAGCATAACAGCCAAGTGGGACTTTTGATGGTTGCTTATATAATATAGTCATTTGGATTAGGATGTTATTAAAATTTCTCAGTTCAATCATCATTTTTGAGTCTCCTTTCTCATTGTTTTAATCATATAGCCACAACCATTGGAGTTCTCCATCAATCACAATTACAGTGCTAGAATTCTGAAAAGCATGTTCTGGACTCAGTGCTTTCCAATTAGCCCCTGAACCTAATTTTTCTTCAATATGTCTAGATTGTTGAAGATATTCCTTCACCTCTATCTCTGGACATCCCAATGGTTCTTATAAAGCCCCCAGAGGCATGTCCAACTGCTGAAGTTTACAAGGTAGTTAAGTTTTGTTATTAACAAATGACACTTCTTTGTTGCCGGTAATTTTTTCTGATATAAGTTTTAATTTCTCAGTGCTTTAGACTGGATGAAACTAGTCAGGCTGATCCTTTAATGTTGCTAGAAAAGATCTCAAAGGATGGGATAACTCAAGATGTTTGTGTTAATGACTTGGGTAAGAACATATTGGCATTCATGATTTTTCTTTCTTTTGGTTTTATGAATTTTATGTTACCTTGATGCATCTTGACCTTTTATACTTTTTCTGCACTTGTCATTGGGTTCGAGGATTATTTGGCTGGTTCCCGCTTGCTTCTTAGGCTGTGAATTAAAGATAAAATCATTAACTCATGAATAAGAAGAATTAGGTTTCTAAAAGTAACCTGAACTGACTGGGGAGCCATAGGTTTCTTGTAAATTTTGATTAACAAATGTACAGATTCACAAAAATGTTGTTCCATGAATCGACTGACATAGCTGTTCTGGATTGGTATATACACCTTCTAAGTTCATGATTTTTCTGGATTATCTCATTGCATTATATTTCCGACCTCGCATTCTGATTTCCTTCCCGTGGGGAAAGGTCTAATGTAAAACTATTTGCAGAACCTCCAGCTTTTAAAGTTCTTCCATCACTCAAAAGATTGAAGCAGCGCTTTGTTGTAGCTGGTCGTGGACAATATGATGCTGTTTTTATGTCTGGAAGGTAGAGTATTTTTTTCCGTTGAATCTTTATATCTGGTAGGGAAGCTCTGTACTTTTCTTGTCATCAAACTCAGTGAATAGATAGTGTATACTTCGACAGATAGTGTAGTGATATTCGAGCAAATATGCAGGAATTCATGTTTGCTTGGTAGCTTTGCTCTTTCTCTTTCTAGCATATCCAATAATAGTCAAAAGATGATATAACATTTGCTGTCAATATAGAGTTCATCAGGATGACTGAAGGTTCATTTATTTCTGTTCTTTGATTTATTCGATTCAGTGGAAGCACTATTGTTGGGGTCGGTTCTCCAGATCCCCCACAATTTGTGTACGATGAAGATGAGTACCAAGATGTTTTCTTCTCAGGTAAAGAACTAACAACCCTGTCTAGATTGCAATTACCTCTTAAAATGATGAGAAGCAGGACAACTATTGCCCTGAAGAGAGTTTCAGAATAGAGTTCCATTACATTTGTGCTACATCTCACAAAATGTGGGTGATTTCTAAGTTTGCCTCTGCTACCACCTGATATTACAAACCGATTATACTTGCTTCAGAGGCCAAGTTCATCACTCGCGAAGCGAATCAGTGGTACAAGGAGCCTGCTTCATCAACTGCTTCTATCTCGCAGCAGTCAAATGAGTGATTTGGTCTCTTGTAATAAAAGATGATAGCCATGTCATGGGACCTTCAGTTTTGCTCTTGTGCTGCTCATTCTAGTGTACAACGATTGTTTCGGTTTCTCTCCTGGACAGAAAAAAAAGCAGTAAAAAGTTCAGTGTTAAAAATGCGCTGAGACTTAGTTGTGGAATAAATTTTAAATACTATTTCTGTTTGTTGAATAAAAATCTTAATTAATTATTAATAATGAATTTTTTATTATAAAAATCATCTTAATTAATAAAAGTTGGTGATTTTATCAAAAGTTTTAATAAAATGACATACACGTTTTGTAAAAAAAAATACCGAATTATAAAAAATATTTAAAAATTAAATATAACTACATAAGATTTCGTATCTTTTATCCATTTATTTTTTAAATTTAATATAAAAAACATGACATTAACAAGACAAGAATGTATTTCATGAAATTGTTTAAATTTGGAATCAGACCAAAACTTTATTAAATTTCATTCACACATTTATGTAAACTCTACATGAATATATAGATAAAATTTAATAAAATAAGATTGGACGAGAGTAGTAGAATTTAGAGGACAAGAACGTGTTTCGTGAAATTGCTTTAAAGATCCCAATCTTCTAAACTTTTTACATTTTCTATTTCATAATTCATAACTTTATTCCATTGGAGTAAAGCTCACACGTAAGAATAAACCCTTCGGTTATTCCTGGAAGAGTGGTGCGAGTGTTTGTCCATTAAAAAACAATATAATTTTTTTAAAAATATATTCTCTTAATTTTTTATTTAAAATAATTATAAAATATTATTATTTTAATAACCTAACTTAACATTTAAATTTGATTTGAATGGATCAAAATTAATAATTTAAGATAATTATAATAAATAATTGATTCGAATAGAATTTAATTGATTCATGTCATATTTAAAAATGGAGTTATGCATATTTTTGATGTTAGATTTATTTTATTCTTATTTATTTAATGGTTAGTAATTTATTAAATATTTAAAAAATTTACTTTTGAGTCACGAATAAAAATTATTTTTTCTTTTTAATCTTCCAAAAGACAGCGAGTCCTGAACACAATAAGTACATGTCTCTTGACATAGTCTTTGCTATGTAAAACCTCCCCTAGTCAGACAATGATGGGTTGTTTTGTTCCAATTTCTGAATTTGTGCTGCATTGCCTTCTGTTCTTGCTGTTACTGCTAGAAACTGGCAAGGCTTTCTCAGACCAAAATGAACAACTCCAAACTTACGTCATTCACTTGGACCATTCCCAAAAGCCCGATTCCTTCTCAACAAACCATGAATGGCATCGATCGATCCTGACTTCATTGTCGAACCCTCCTCCTGATGATGATGATAATGAAGCTCTCCTCTATTCTTATGAACATGTCTTGCACGGGTTCAGTGCCAGGCTCACCAAGTCTCAGCTCTCTGAAATTCAGAACTCTCCTGCTCATATTGCCACTCATAAGGACTCCTTCGTGAAGCTAGCCACCACCCACAGCCCTCAGTTTCTCGGGTTGAACCACAAGAACGGCCTGTGGCCAAGTGCTTCTTACGGTGCGGGTGCTATCATCGGAGTAGTCGACACAGGAGTTTGGCCGGAGAGTGAGAGCTTTAACGATGATGGTATGCCTCCTGTCCCTGAAAGATGGAAGGGTCAGTGCGAGAAAGGTGAGTCGTTTAGTCCATCGTTGTGCAACAGGAAGCTGATCGGAGCTCGATCTTTTTCCAAAGGGCTTGTCGCCGAAGGGTCCAAAGTCCTCCCGGAGGTGGATTACAAGTCTGCAAGAGATTTCAGTGGACATGGGACGCATGTTTCTTCAACAGCCGCCGGAAATTATGTGAACGGCGTAAGTTACTTCGGTTATGCTCTAGGTAAGGCCAGAGGTGTAGCTCCTCGTGCACATATAGCCTCGTACAAGGCTCTTCATTTGACGAGCGAGGGCGAGGGCGGTTCCGGCGTTGACGTTCTTGCAGCCATTGACGCAGCAATCACTGATGGAGTCGATATATTGTCAATGTCTATAGGATATGATCCTGATGATTACTTTAACGATCCCATGGCTATTGGCTCTTTGAAAGCGGTCGAGAAAGGGATTTTCGTGGTTGCTGCAGCTGGAAATAATGAGTTGCCGATAAGTCCTTTCAACAGAACTCAAAATGGAGCACCATGGATCACCACTATTGGAGCAGCCACCGTTGATCGGAGCTTCAAAGCTGTATTGAAACTGAAAAATGGCAAAACTCTCAAAGGAATATCTTACTTCCCACAGAGCATTTTCATCTCCAAAACTTCCTTGTACTTTGGAAGAAGTAGCGAAGCTGAATCAAAATGCTCCCCTGGTTCACTCAATCCTAGTGAAGTTCACCGAAAGATTGTGGTGTGTAACGTGAGCTTATTTATCTCCGTGAAAGACCAAGAGAAAGAGCTTCTAAGAGTAGGTGCAGAGGCAGGCATATTCGTTTTGGAAGAGAGAGTGCCTGCAGTTAAGGGTCCAATTAACTACACCATTCCCACCATGATGGTGCCTGCGTCAAGCTTCAAGGATTTGGTTGGCGAGCAGAAGGTGAAAAGCTTGAAGTTCGTGACAACTGAATATCACACTACACCAGCTCCTGAAGTTGCGGATTTCTCATTAAGGGGGCCAAACCGAGTTAGTCCAAATATCTTAAAACCTGACATTGTCGCTCCTGGAGTCGACATTCTAGCAGCGACAGTTCCTACTGTTCCGGTCACAACTCTGGGAAGGTACGATCTGACCACAGACTATACTATAATGTCAGGCACATCAATGGCGACACCGCACGTCGCCGGAGTTGCCGCCATGCTTAAAAATGTCCATCCTCAATGGAGCCCGGCGGCGATCCGATCAGCTATCATGACCACTTCTTATGTTATAGATAACACCGGAAAATTTCTGCTAGATCAGCTGACGAAAATGTCCGCCACTCCTCTGGCTTGTGGAGCTGGTCATATCGACCCGAACAAAGCCATTGATCCTGGACTAGTCTATGACCTGAGCTTCCGTGATTATGTTGGCTTTTTGTGTGGACTAGGGTACAGTAGAGAGGAAATGGAGATGGTCATCGGCAAGCGACATTGGAATTGTCAGCGAGGAAATGAACAAGATCTGAACTACCCTTCTTTCATGGCGATCTTTTCCGGGGAACAACATTCTCCAGCGGTAAAGAAGTTTCGCAGAGTCGTGACAAACGTTGGGAATGATTCGTCTGTTTACCATGCAACTACAGAATACGCAATTCCAGGATTCAGTATCGTAGTTGAGCCATCAACCTTGTCCTTTACTCGCAAGTACCAGAAACTGTGTTTTTCAATGGAGATAAAGCTCGACGAAGAAGTTTTAATTGAAAAACAAGCAGAGCTTTATGGTTTTCTTAAATGGACTGATCAACATAACCATGTTGTGTCAAGTCCTGTCGAGATTCTAAAGCAGTAGCTGATCAGAAGCACCACACTTGTGAATTTCCTATGAAGAATAAAGTTCTTTTGGTGATTTATCTGCATTTGGGTCTTAGTTTGGTAAATCTTATGTTTGTTTTTCAAATCATTGCCTCCAAAAGATCAGTGTTCGTTCTACTAAGCAGTGAGTGTTTCTGTCACTATTTTTCAATGGAAATGTGTTTTTATTGAGTTGCAAAATCAATGTAATAATTAATAAGAGATTCAGATTCCAAGTGTTTTCTATATTATGATTTTTTTCTAAGGTTGCTGTCTTTACCAGAATTTATGTATTAGAAAGTCTTCAAATATAGATCCTGTTAGTTATTATGATTATAAGAAGATCATTGTTCATTGCTAATTTCTAAAAGTGAGGGCTTGAGAATTGATACCATTCACTACAAAAAAATTGCGTATTAGCGTCGGAATATTTCCGACGGAAAAAAATCTGTCGATAATTACTAACGGAACCTTCCTAATCCGTCGGCAAATAGAATGTTTTCTCGACGGACACAAAATTCGTCGGCAATAATGTAGGAAAAAATTTCGCGCAAAATCTCCTACAGAAAATAGCGACGCCAAAGGTCAAGACGACGGGAAAAAATGCGGGAATCGTTCCCGCAATTTAATTGCTTCGCCACTTACCGACAGTATAGCATTCCGTCGGTATTTAGCTTCACGTTACCGACGGAAAAGCCTTCCGTCGGTTCATGTTAGAATAATATACCGACGGACAGTCTTTTCTGTCGGTAAATTGTTGACAGACATCGTCGTGTCAATGAAGTAGGGACGATACATCGACGGAACGCCAAATCTTCCGTCGGTGACTTTTTTATCAACAAATATTACCGACGGTAATCATGTACCGTCGGTAATCTTTGCTGCGCATACTGACGGAAGTTGATCTTACCATCGGAAAATATCGGCAGCAAACCTTATTTACCAACGGAACAACATACCCGTCAATAAATGTCGAAAAATGTCGGTAGTAAAACCTATTTTGCCGACGGAATGGGCAATCAGTCGGTATTTGAGTTTCATCTCAAATATAAGTGCCGCGCTTTTACCGACGGAAAGGTATTTGTCGTCGATAACTGTCGGCGAATGCCGCGCTTGTACCGACGGAATGGTCTTGTCCATCGGTAACTGTCGGCGGCCGCGTATTCTGGAAACCTAAATAACCGACGGAAACTTGTGTTCCGTCGGTAATCCAACGACTATAAGTCTCGCCCGACCCCCCTCCCCTCCCTTCGTGCTTTCATTTCTCCTCTTTACTTACGGTTTAGAGTTTTTCGACTCCTTCTCTCGCATTTTTTTATCGTGTTTGAGGTTGTTTAAGGTAAATTCTCTTATAAGTGTATTATTTTACTAAAAAAGCATGTTTTTAAGTTTTAAACGTGAATATTTGGTTAGGTTTAGATTATGCATATTGCGTATAAAATGTTCGATAATATGCCT
>JAOTAY010000006.1:14091461-14106008 GCA_025629805.1 Erythroxylum baracoense
CCCGCACGGGCCGACCGTGGTCCACCCGCGGCCCGGCCTGGGAGGACCATGGTCGGCCCGCGGCCAGCCCGGGCGGACCATGGTTGGCCCGTGGCCCGCCCATGGCCCGCCAAACCCGGGCCAAAAACGGGCCTGGCCGAAATTGACATCCCTAAATATAAGACACTAATCATAAACCAAATAAAGCAAAAGTTGCAAGTCAAAGCATCTAAAACTCATAAAGACCAAAATAATTACTAATTTGGAAACCAAACACCCGAATTATACATGGGTGTATTCGATCATTAAAAGAAGAAAAAAAATAGAATCTTTTCACATCGAAAACAAAAAGAGAAAAAAGTGAAACGAAAAATCAACAAAAATCACATCCCACCACAGATCTACGCATAAAAGAAACTCCAGATCATGGAATCAAAGTCAATCCACAAGCAAAAATACATCAAATATGAAGTATAAATATGATCAAATGTGCATCTATCAAGTATCCTCATACTTAAGCTTTTGCTTATCCTCAAGCAAACCTTAATTAAAAATATAAATTTTACAACATCAATCCTTCATTAATCTTAACTTGCCCATACATACTTTAAATCATAATATAATCAAATTAACATACAATTGAATTCGAGTTATCCTAAAATTAACCTCTTAAGTCAATATTGATAGTAATCACATCAATAACTTCAATATTTCAATCAATACACTTAAGTGTTTAGGGTGAAAAGTATGTGGTAGCCTGATTATGATAAGCATTATGGTAATTGGGTATTTTTTGTTTATAGAATGGAGTTTGTTTCTTGATTTTTCTAGGTGTTTGTTTGTGTTGTGTGATTGCTAGAGAATATGGGATTTTCCAACAATGGTGAGTAAGTTGCGGCTTCGTCTGACTGTCGTGAAGCTGCAATTGATGATGGCTCCAGGCAGCTTTGAGGTGGCGGCAGGGTTCTACTTTGTATGAAAGTTGCTAGTGATGTGAAACGCTGAAGGAGCCACCATGGGTGAGTTGCGGCTAGAGAAGGCTGCAGCTAATGGCTTGGAGGCGTGACTGGCTAGCGAAACACAAGTGTTGCATGCTGTTAGAGGAGCTACAGACGGTGAAATAATAGGCAATGAGTGATGGTGCAAAGGTGGACAGGTGGTGGTTTGTGGCAACGGCGGCATCCCATGATGGCTAGGGTTTCTTTATTATAAAAATTAGGGTTTCTTAACTTAAAAGAAGTAGCATGTTTGGAAACATGTTTACGAGTAGACATGTCTAGAAACAGGTTTGAGAAAAACGGCGTTTGGGCATAAGGTTAGCTTATTTTCGATTAAGAATAATGGATTCCTAACTTAGAAAACCCTTGTTTGGGTACATGAATAGGCTTATTCTAGTCGTAGAACAGAGCTTGTTTGATAACTTGGAAAAAATTATACTTAGTAGAATAAAGTATTCCAAGACTACTTTTCAAATCAGATTTGAATTTGTTTTAAATTTTCAAATATTCAATTCTAAAATTAAAGTAATTATTTTTATTAATATGATTAAGAATAATAAATATGTTGATTCCCAATTTAGAATTAATTAGCTTTAATTATTGAAATTAATTAACTAGAATCCTTAAAATTAAGAAAAGTATTTTTTAAATAATTAAGAAAATGTTTCTTAGTTAAATTTATTTATTTCAATTTGATTCAAAGAAATTAAATTTATGATTTTACTTTTTAGAGAATCATTGTTCAATTTATTTAGAAATTGTTTCTTTATTTATGAATAATAAGCTTCTTGATTTAGTAGAAAATGTATTTTTCTTGGTTAAAATTTGAAAAATGTTTTTATTTATTAATTAAGAAAAATGAGCTTTCTTAATATATTTGAAAATAGTTTCCTAATTTATTAACAATAGATTTTATAAGAAATTAATCTCTAAATAAATAATATAAAGGACTTTCTTAATTAAATTTAAAATTATTTAATTTAATTTTGAAAGTAGTTTCCTTTAGTATTAGAAAATTAGTTTCCTAATTAAGTAAAAATCATTTCTAATTAGATTAGAAATAATTTTCTAATTGGATTAGATTGTGTTACTTATATAATTTTGGAAAAGATTTTTTTTAGATTAAAATAAGTAAGAAGCATAATTTACTAAAAATTGTTTTCAATTAAATTTTATTAAAGGAGTCAAAATAATTGGAAGTAATTTCTAATTGGATTTAAAAATTGTTTTCAAATTAAATTAATTTTATATTCGTAATAGGAATTTAATTTATTTAAGAATCAATGAATTTAATATAATTTAATTTTTCCAAAAAGTTGGAAATATTATTTTAAATTATGAAGATCAATAAATAAAATCAAACTAAGCTTGATGTTTAAGCATATAATTTGACTATGAGTGTATAAGTTGCATGTTTGAATATATGATTGATATATTATGGATATTGAATTGTAAGTTTTATATGTATGATATTTTACATGCAATTTTTTGTTTGACGAGACGAACAAAATTAAGTCTCTTGTTAAAATATTAAGTACATATTGAGAACATGATTGATGTCTTCCATTATTATAAGAATAAACTAGAGTTATGTTTATTCTTAAGCTTATTGAGCAAACTCAAGGTTGTTTTAAGTTGAATATGTTTAGTCTTATAATGATAGGTCCTACTTAACTAAATTTGTGTGATTTGGATAAACAAACTCATGATCACATGAATTTAGAGGCAAGGTTAGAAATAACATATAAGATATGTTTTGACAAGAGTCGTCACCTAATGGATCTAAGAGTCACATGAGATGTGATTGATAAAGTTATTATCTACCTATTTAAGTTTAATTGATTTTTTTGAGCAAACTCAAGATCAATAAATTTTGAATGGGATACTAGCCTATTAGAAAGATTAAAGTAATGTTTTTTAATAGTAGCGTGAGCTAATATTTCAAATAAAACAATGTTAGTAATCAAACATATAATTAAATTCCTAGTTGTCAAATGTTTCTATAAATATGTACTTTCCTAGAATAAGATCTGCAATAATTTGGAAATATTATTGAGCAGTTGATTTGCTGTAATTAATGGATATGATGTGTTGTAAAAATTACTATATAAATGGAAGGAAAGCTCAAAGGAAGGCACTAAAAATTTCCACAAAAATCTTGTTATGTTATTTGTGGTTTGTTATGGTATAAGAGCCCTTCGGGGTTTCTTATTCTTTAAATTTTTGTTAATTTTTTCTGGTTGGTTCAGGTTCTTGATGCATCTATTGTGAGGCATTTTGATACTTCTCTTGTCATTGTATTCATGAATAAATCAGTGATAGCTTGTACCAAGTTTTTCGATAAGAACTACTTTGTATGGGAATTTTAGCTTGAGGTTTATGTTCAGAGGAAATAATTATAGGGGATTTTTGATGGCACAGATAGTAAGCCTACTGATCCTACCAAAGCTACTGAGTGGACAACAAAAGATGCCCGTGTCAAGAGCTGGTTGTCGCAAACCATGGATCTTTCTATTGTCGTCAATTTAAGACCATATAAGATAGCTAAAGACATGTGGGATTATCTCAAGAAAGTGTATGATCATAATAGCTTAGTTAGGAGGTTTCAACTAGATTATGAAATGTCCAATTACACACAAGGAAACATGTCTATCCAGGAGTATTATATACATTTTGTAACATTATGAACTGAATATACCAACATTGTTTATGCATCAGATCCAGATACATCTTTAGAAATAGTTATAACTCTTCATCAGACTAATTAAAGAGATCAATTCTTGATGAAAGTTTGACATGAATTTGAAGTTGTGAGATCAAATTTATTGCTCAGAGCTCCTTCCCCATCTTTAGATGATGGTTTTGAATGAACTCCTTCAGGAAGAACGTCACATGACACAAGCTACTTTAAAGCAACAAGGGAATTCCACCAATGTTCTCAGTGTCACATATGCTACACAAGGCAAACCGAGGGTTTGAAATATGACCAATACTCAATGCTACAACTATAAGTGATTTGGCCACATTGTAAATTGATGTTCCCAAAAGTTTTGCAACTATTGCAAAGTTAACGAACATATTATTTATAAATGTACGAGGAGTCCACAAAATTGTAATCATCGTGTTTTTCACGCCTCAACTTCCAATGTAGTGACACAAACTACTTCAAAAATTGCTTATCCTCAATAACGAATTCCACCTCTTACTCAAGAGAATGTTTAGCAAATGATTGTCTCGGATCTTTCTGCTTTCGACCTTACTAGTAAAAATAAATCCTTATATAAAATCTAGCCATTTGACTCAGCTACTTCAAATCATATAACTCCGTCATCTAATAATTTTCTTAATGTCAAACAATATGATGGAAACTTGAAAATTGAGACTGTTAGTGGGAATCAAATTCCTGTTGCTTCTACTGGTGATATTTCTTTCTCTCCATCTATGACAAATGCCTTTATTGCTCCTGATTTATCTGCCAATCTACTTTTTTTTGGACAAATGATAGAGAATAATTGCGAACTTACCTTTTCTTTTTCTAATTGTGTTGTGCAGGAGCTGGTGTTAGGGAAGACAGTAGCTAAGGGACCTAAATGGGGCTGACTCTTTCCTCTCCATCTTGACGAACCAACCAATTTTTTGAATGTGTCTTGGTTTCTTTCTTGTTTTGTCCAACCTAAATTTAAGTCATGACATGTGAATTTAGGCCATCCAAATTATAAGACTCTTTCATCTTTGTTGAAATTTGGTGTGTTAGGAAAGTACATATTTATAGCAATAATAGCAGTAACCATATGTTGGTAGCTATATTTAACACTAATCTCAATTGGTAGTCATGACATGTAATTAATTACTTTTTTTACATTTATATTCTGTTATGAGCAGAATTTACTTTGTTTAGTGTAGTTGATACTAAATTAGTGACCAAATTTCTTAGATATAGATTATGTTTGAGAAAGTTATATGTCTATTATGCAATTTTGCTATAATCTCTATTGAGAATTCGACAATCAAGTTTTAGAGATAAGTTAAAATTATATGGATGAATAAATGTATTAACATTTTGACTTGACTAATGCCTCATAAAATTTGATAACATGTAAGATGTTTGTCAACACCATAATAGCAAAATGCAAGAGGTTACATAAAGTAGAGCTGAAAAGTGTAGTATCTTAATATAATTGTTTCATTCAATTTAGTCTATTAAAAGCATAAACATGGACATCAAGTAACGACTTTGCTATAGTACGATAATATTTATAATAAGAAGAAAATGATTGCATGACTTTTCTTACCTATATATGATATGATAGAGATCATATGTATTTCTAGTTCATACTTATAAGTTTTTGATACTAAATTCAGATTCAATATTATTATAATGTTCAATGCATGATAAGAAATAAATTGCTAAGTAAAAGTAGTTGATCGAAGTTTATACTAATAATTTGTATGTGTTGGATCAAAGGAGACTTATACTTAACATAAGTGGCAAGAATACAAAGTTTGATAATCAAGACTATTCTTTTATGTCATATTGGTTAAATTAACATGATGAGAATCATAAAGTTACATATAACGATATATGTATCCTTTTGATTATGAATTGTATAAAACTTGTTAAGTTGAAGAATAAACAAATCAATCTTTGGTGAAAAGATGATGTTGGTATTAAATTGTTAAATTTATACATGTGATGTATTAGATAGAATAACAATTCATAAAAATTGATACTTATATTTCATTACATTACTAATGACTTTATGTGATATAATCATAGGTATTAAATGAAATGTTGATTTAAAATTTTTAAAAATTCAAATTGTGTAAAGAATGTTGCAGCACTTCGATAAGATCATTTTGTTAAGTTTTAAATTTTCGATTATCTATAAGGAATGAGATTCTTTGGTGCATACCTTCACGATAAAATTCCGATATGAGATATTGTATAATGCAATATTATTTTTCCTATAGTTATGCCTAGTACAATGACTTAACTTCAATAGTTCCAATTAAAACAATTAGCAAGATTTCATATTAGATATAAAATGCTAAGTATTTGAAAGAGTGAGAGTTAATTATTTAAGGATGTGATGCTCAGATAAAGCATGTATTATCCACAAAGTTTAGAACTAAATTCGGTAATAAAAGGTTATGAGATATCCAAAAGGTTGGATATGGTCTTATAGACTTATTGAACAAATTGTTTGTTTCGATGTATGCTTATAGAAGAATGGTTCTCAAAATAAGTAATAGGAGTAAGAAAAATTTTGAAAAGTCCCAAATCTCATGATAGTATATCCAACTGGAACTATTGCATTTGTTAATACATTTGATATATAGTTGAAAGGGTATGAGACATTGAAAGATTCACTTTCATGATGAATTCAAAAGGTTTGTTTTAGTGATAATTATGAATTTATCATATCTACAAGAAGGTTAATGGGAGTATGTAGAGACATATTTCTTATAGAGAATAATAATTCTAATTTTCAATTGTTGTAGTTGTAGTTTGGTGACAATATAATTTGAAGGCATTCTTTATCTTCTATATATTTATATGTATATGATAAAATCTATGAGATAATTATACATTGCAATGAAATTATGATGAGATTATAATTATGAAATTTATATTATATTTATGTATTATCGCTAAATTGTTCCTAATCATTTTTCTATTAAGAATGGACATTAATAAAACGCAAAAGGACTCTCAAAAGTTATGTTTTTTCTTATGAAGGAAGTAACCAATCTAATAGACTAAAGTATATTGATACTTAAACAAATGTGTGAGTACTTGCTATAGAACAAGTTCACTGAACTGACCTCATATGAGAAATCCATTTGGAACATTACTTGTATGTTTATGGAAATTCTCATTGTGATAATTGTATAAGTGATCCTTTCATTTGAGATCTCTAAAGTTATCTTGTATAGGGATTGTTATGTTTTGATACTACTTAGGACCTGTTATAGTCAAAGATAGCTCAGTCGTGGATTTAACATAAACTAAATAGAGATAGTTGAGTGATTAATATGTGATTCATCATCCTAAAGTAATTAAAGATAATGTTTCAATGTTCTCGATTAGTATTAACTCAAAAAATCCTTGGCAAAGGAGGAATGACATTTTGGAAATAGTTTACAAATGTCTTTAATTAAGTCAATGAATAATGTTGAAGAACTAATATGATAGGACTCAAAATATAATAGACATTAATTTATGCTCTGTGTCTAATCAGAACATTGTATAATGAAAGGACTGAATTATATATAAAAATCATGCACAAAAAGGTTAGTTAAAATCACTTTAACATTCCCAAATATTTAGATGGTCATGATGTATTACTAGACGTCAATCTTGATCTATAGATATAAATTGTTTAATTAAAGAATTAAAGATAAATTAAAGGAATTTATTTTTAATTATCTAATCCTAAATGTAACTTAGGGTTATAATTTTTATCTATTATCAATATATTTGAAGAGAGCAAACATATTTTAATTAAATTAGACTTGATTGTAATGTTTGATAAACTTTACAAATAAATATGAGATATTTTATAAATAAAGATAATGTGTTTGGGCATAATTGGTATTTAATTAGAATTATTTGTAATTCTAATTAACGTTTAATTAAAATTAGAATCTAATTTTAATTAAATTACTAAAATGTCCAAAACTTATTGTAAATAGTATAGATTTCAATAAGCCACGACGGGTGGGCTAACCCGGCCTACCATTTATATTTTTTAAAAAAACTCCAAAAATGACATCATTTTTGACAAAACGATGTCATTTTTGAAGTAACACTAGCTCGACCTGTGGCCCACTTGACCTTGACTCGTAGCCCTGTCAACCTAGGCTAAAATCAGGCCGAGCCTTTTTCGACATCCCTAATAAATAGACTTAAGTTATAAAGGAGTTAACACTCCTTACGTAACCCTCTCTACAATAGTTGTAGAGTTTTCTCAACTTGTTTTGTAAATATTGTTAAGGGCTGGACACTTATGATGCTATTACTGTTAAAATGAGTCAGTTTCGAAAATGATTTGAGGGATACAACAAGAAAATAATCAAATTGTGGAATAAAATACAAATTATAATTCTTGCTTTATTATAATTTATGTATTAATCATTTTACATAATTTTAGTAATCTTAGCTTTTGAAATAAAAAAAAGTTTCGTAAGTTTTCTATTACGATCAAGATCTGAGTTCCATCTCGATTTTCCAACAAATATATTTGATGTATTAACTACAAAGGAAGTTGTTCGGGTAAACAAAATGAATAAGGCAACTTAAACTTGAAATATACAGATCCATAAGTTAATAAGTAAAGGATATTGAACGTATTCATTTCCGTTGTAAAAAAAAAGGGGGGATATTGAAGATAAGAAAAAGTTTAAGCCCAAACAACGAAAAAAGGAAATGTAAAATGTGAGGGAAGACGAGAAGAACAAGACTACGTTACAGGTCTAGCTTCCACACGATGTCTTATCCAACTTCACTCGTTTACACACCTCGCCCCACTTTTGTCGTCGTCTCCTTCTTGTTCTCTGTTCTCTACTTTGCGCGCATAGCTCCTTGCAATATCACCCGCTTGCTCCCTTTTCTCCATTTTTCTTTGTTTCGGTTCTTTTTGAGAAAACCCCACTGACGAAAAGGTACTGCATTTGTACTTGTAATGCTTTTGCTGTTCTTTGGACCAAATATTTCGTTATACTGTTGTTGGATGTTTCGTTTCTTGAAGTGGGTTCTATTCAGCATGCTCTCGTTGCGCTTTGATATGAAAATTTACATTTTTATATATATAGTTTTTAAGGATTCATGTTTCAGTCTTCTTTTGTGAGCTTTTCCTCGTATGAATTGATGTCTAGAGAATTTTGTTGTGTAACGTCTTTATGAGAAAGAGAATCTTGATATTGCTAATGTCAACTCAAAACTTCAGATTTCTGTTCCACGCACCCCAAGTGTGGATGTCCCTTTTCATTGCGTTTATCTGCAAGTGGGCCTAGTGGTCCAGTAATCGTAATTCACATGCATGATAAGGGTGCAGTATTTCGGTTCCGGCTGGATTTTTTTTAACTGTTGGTTTGTGCATGAACTCAAGTTGAAGGAAGTCAAGTAGGTGCTAATTAATAGTTTCAACTCGTAGCTTTTTGGATGCTTTTTTTCACACACAAGAGAAAAAAATTCAATGGGGAAATAACTATTAAATAAGATTTCGTCATTCTCAGATAGCACTTGGGAGTCTGGAGACTGAATCATGGCATTGGCTGCAAAGTCATTCTTTATGTCTCGTAAGGAAATTGTCTGTAGTGCCGAAAGAAAGTCATTCTTTCTGTCTCGTAAGGAAATTGTCTGTAGTGCCGAAAGATTTTTTCATAGGGGACTTGTTCACCGGGTAATTGTTTTGAAGACTCCACTGGATAACGGAATTCGGAGTCATGTTCAGCTGACAAGATCATTTAGAATTTTTCATGGGCCGAGGGTAAAATGTTTAAATAGGTTTGGAGATTTGACCATGGCAGCTTCTTCCAAATGCATCGCTAGTGGAATTACACCTAAGGTGGCTCCTGATTAACTTTTGACTCAAACTTTCACGGTGAAATTTCTCACTAAGCTCTGCTTCTCTTTTCTTTCCTTTTCTATTCTTGTCTTTAGGCAAAAGAGGTACTTAATTTTCTGGTGTCAATTATATCAATTGCATTGAAAGGACAGAGCCACTTGCAGTTCATAAAAATAGCAGGCGTAGTCTTAGGTGCACTATTGATCATACCATCAGCTGATGCTGTCGATGCTCTCAAAACCTGCACGTGCTTATTGAGGGAATGCAGGTAATCCCAATTCCTTACTGGCATTTATGCCACTGGTTTTCTCTCATCTTAACTTAAGGATGACGAGTTTATGGTTCTACTGCAATACAGACTATCAATCTACTTAAGCTCACTCTCCAAGTCTAGATGCATTCTGACTTTAGTTGCATTAATCTTAAAATGGGACAAACAAGCTCTTAGCTCTTCGTGTATGATGCAAGCTTGCAGTAAAAAAAGTACAAGTTATTATGAAATTGTGCATTAGGGATTAATCGTCTTAGGTAAATCAACCACTTCCGCGAATGTTATATTGAATTTCTAGTTGAACTCCATGATGTTATGAATTCAATTTGCTAAGCTGTGTTGATTAGATGTAACTGGTATATGCGTTTGGCTGCTTATTAGGGTGAGAAAAATGAACAGATTAGAATACTTGTTTTATCTTATCAACACAACACTTTTGTTTTAGCATTGATTTTGTTTGAAACAGTTCATCAAATATGTGGAATACTTTCTTAACTGCCAAATTGACTTTTTATGACATTAATCCTTAATTAACCTTTTTGTTAAATTTGCTTCAAGATGTTTGATCGCTTCATATGGCTCCTGAATTGTTAGAAACTTATCATTGACATTTTAACATGACTATTTTTTGCCAGGATAGAGTTGGCTAAGTGTATTTCAAACCCATCTTGTGCTGCCAATGTGGCTTGCCTCCAGACCTGTAATAACCGACCAGATGAGACTGAATGCCAGGTTAGTTCAGTTCTGGCGTCAAGTTGTTTACTGATACATCTATAGTTGGATATGTGATCTCTTTCAGCTAAAACATTTTATATTGATGTGGAAAGTTCAGCAGCAGGATTTTTCTTGAACTAAAGAGCCTGTTCTTTAGACAAATAAGGCCTGGACAAATTTAATATGTTTAATTTTGAACTTTCAGACCTATTGATTCTTTTCCTTTTTAATTAAATGCGAATTCCTATTGACTTTTTAAAGTATCTTTGAACCATATGGTAACTAGTTTTATCTTTCCCCAATTTTCCAGATCAAATGTGGGGATCTGTTTGAGAACAAGGTTGTTGATGAGTTTAATGAATGTGCGATCTCACGAAAGAAATGTGTACCACAAAAATCTGATGTGGGGGAATTTCCTGTTCCTGATCCTGCTGTTCTTGTTAAGAGCTTCAGCATTGCAGATTTTAATGGGAAGTGGTTCATTTCTAGTGGCCTTAATCCTAGCTTTGACACTTTTGACTGCCAGTTACATGAGTTTCATACAGAGTCCGACAAATTAGTAGGAAATTTGTCATGGAGGATACGTACTCCTGATGGTGGCTTCTTAACACGATCAGCTACTCAGAGGTTTGTTCAAGATCCATTGCAGCCTGGAATTCTTTCCAATCATGGCAATGAATACCTTCACTATCAAGATGACTGGTAACCTCCTCATCTTGTTTTGCTATCTTTTTACTGCATTCCTCTGTTGCTGCCAATTTTTTTAGGGTTAATTGTAAAAATAATTTCAAATTTTACTTAATTTTTCCAAAATTTAAAAAGTAGTACAAAAATATTTCAACTTTCAATTTTTAGCAAAATAGCCCGATGTTAAGCAATTAATGTGGATGACGAGGTGGGCTACGACATATTAATAACTTTGCCATGTGAATACTACATAATTTATTTGTATTACGTATGAATTTTATGACAATAAATTGTAAATATAAAAAATCCTAAAATAATTATATACTATTTCATATGTTTTACTCCATAATTATTATATGTAGCATAATGTGATGGTATCAACTTTAAGGTGCTCTTTTTATGTTGAGAAACCAGGATTTTGGGCCGAAGGAGTTTACATATTTGATAAATTTATCAATCTTAAGTTCACGTCAAAAAGAGTATGCAGATGAATCCAAAATACTTGGATAGTTTAATTATTCTTTTTTTTTTTTTGGTCTTCCATAGTTGTTGAGGTCATTGCCCTGAAAATTTCGTGAAAATATTGTGTGAATTTCATTAATGCTCGCCATTATGCACTTAAAAACGGATATCGGTTCACTATATGCATAGATTTTCATAAAGCATGGCATGTCTATTAGCAGTCATAAGCAAATTAGTGGTTATTAATCTAAAAGTCTCTTAGTGAAATGCTTATGAACAACTCTTAAGTTAAAGGATCTCGATTTTATCAAAAACTAGCTTTTTGCTGATTGTCATGATTGTTTAGTTGGTGCATTAGGTGTATCAATTAAAATGCTTAAATACTAACTCTTTGCTGTCTCAGTTATGTGTATGCTATTTACAAACACTAAAGCAAGTAACTGGCATGCCTCAGGTACATCCTATCATCTAAAGTGGAAAATAAGCCTGATGATTATGTATTTGTGTACTACCGGGGTTCAAACGATGCATGGGATGGATATGGCGGTGCCGTTGTGTACACTAGAAGTGCCATTTTGCCAGAAAGTATTGTACCCGAGCTGGAAAGGGCGGCTAAGAGTGTTGGACGGGACTTCAGCAAATTCATCAGGACCGACAATATCTGTGGGCCTGAGCCTCCCCTCGTCGAGAGACTAGAGAAAAAAGTGGAGGAAGGAGAGCAGACCATAATAAGGGAAGTTGAGCAATTAGAAGGGGAGGTAGAGAAGGTGGGCAAGACTGAAATGACCTTGTTCCAGAGATTGACAGAAGGTTTTAAAGAACTCCAAAGAGATGAGGAAAATTTCCTGAGGGAGCTCAGCAGAGAGGAGATGGATATACTAACTGGTCTGAAAATGGAAGCAACCGAAGTGGAGAAACTCTTTAGACAAGCACTTCCAATAAGAAAGTTAAGATAGGAGTTTCAGACATAATAATGCTTACCTGTATTAATTATTTGGTAAACTTATTTCAATTCCACAAGTATAAATTTCTTCGTTCCTCTCTCTTTCAATCACGTGGTTGCCTTTGCCTTCATTTTACTCTTGTAGATCAAGTTCACCCTAACAGAAGAATGTTATCTAATCTGACCAAATTTGCCGTACTTGTTTATTGTTAAGGTGATTATCAAATTTGGTAAAGTCAGTAATGACTCGGTCTTTTTTTTTTATATAGAATTAAAATACAACTATGAATTTACCGGTGTTACTAATAAGTTGTTAAGATATTGAAAAGACGCCAAGACTAAATGTTGTTTTTTACGAGAGTTCTAATTTCCTTATTTAAGCATAAAATTCTACTAGCTGTTGTGGGATTTTTTTTTTTAACTACAGGACACTAAGAAACTAGATTCAAATTAAATTATACCAAAACACAATCTAATCAAATGCTCCATAAATTTGTTCCAGCTGGCAATCATGTAAACATGGCAACAATCTCATCCTGCAGTTGATTACGAGCATGATAGCTTTTTTAATCTAGGTAGAATTTTCTATTTTCAAGTTAAAATTTGGATTAAATTTTAATAGTTAATAGTTTTTATCCCTTATTTCCTTTTTCAATTGCAGTTTATCTCTTTTTCATTTATTAAGTCATAATATATATATAATTTTGTAGATTATTGATAAAATCTTATTTCAATGTTTCTATAATATGGATATTATTGTTAACCTCTGTTCTCTTTGGTGAAAAATGGATCACTGCTAATTTTCGATATTTTAGAATTAATTGAAAAATCAAAATTAGATTCTAAGGATGATAACTTTTATCATAAAATTTTGCTATTTGTTTTTTTCATTTTTAATATAGGATATTAAAATTTGTTCTTTTTTTTGTTCCTTTGTCCCAGATATATAATACTATTAATATATCTTTGTGATATATGGTTGAGATATGGTTGAGATATTGTGCCTGCCTGCTTCTTCCAATTCCATATATGTGTTTTGTTCTTTATCTAGTTCAATTATGTTATAATTGTTTTTATGATATTGCCAAAAAAGCATTTACCTATAAGTGAAAAAAGAAAAATAAAAGAAAATAAGTAGAACAATTATTAGAATCCCAAAAAGGAGCTATCAATAAATTTGTTAAAAGAGTAAGCTCCTCTAGCGAGAATCCTAAAGAATTAGGTGAAGATAATTTTGAACAACCTAATGAAAATTTAAGTGATGAGATTCATATTTATGAGGATGTTAGTAATTTCAGTAAGCATGATCATGTACCAAATGCATCTAATTAGAAAATTTAAGGGTAGATGAGCAACTAATCCTTTGTTAGATATTTATGATCCTAAAAATTGAGATAATCTTGACAATAAAGCAAGGGACATTTTAGTTGAGAAAGGGCGTATAAGAGAACTGAATCTTGTGTTTCTTTTAGACTATATTTTTTGGAATTTTTCATATTCTTATGATTACAAAAAATTGAGTAATTAGGAGTTTATCAATAAAAAATGGTTGGTTTATTCTAAACCTATAAATAAAGTGTATTGTTTTTATTGTAAGTTGTTTAAATCTAATAACAAACAAAGTGCATTAGCAAATAATTGGTTTCAATATTGGAAGCATCTTAGTAAGAGACTCAAAGAATATGATAATAATATTGAGCGTATGATGAACATGAAGACTTGGAATGAACTAAGAGTAAGTGCAACATCCCACTACCATAGAGTATATACTCAAACATTAAAAGGACATTCAAATACATATTATGTAACCCCCCATTACCCTAGGATACGTACCGGAACGCCCGTAGGTCATTCCGACACATAATCTAAGATAACGGAATGCTACGTGAAACAACTATCAAACTCCACATGGCATCACATACA
>JAOTAY010000006.1:14106108-14122917 GCA_025629805.1 Erythroxylum baracoense
ACTACTACTACTCCTACTCCTACTACTACTACTACTCCTACTCCTACTACTACTACTACTACTACTACTACCACTCCTCCTACTACTGTTGCTGCTACTACTCCTCCTCCTATTGCTAGTACTACTTCTCCTACTACTAATACAACAACAACAACTACTACTACTATTGTTGATGCTATTACTACTATTACTACTACTCCTACTATAACTTGAATACTATATAGTATTCATGGACATATTTGACAAATTCAAGATATTAGTTAACAAAATTTTATAATTAGGATTATAATAAACTTCAAGAAATCAATTAAATGTTCATTAAACCCTTCTTCATACTTAAAATTTTAAATGGTCCCCAATGTACACAATGCAAGCATTTACGAAAAAGTGAGAGGGTTTAGTGGTACTTCCCTGACTATGGCGATTTATCTGATTATGATCCATCCAATATGAAACTAACATCCCTACAAAATATAAAAGAAACAAAAGAAATAATATCAAATTGAAATAAAATTAAAACTAACTCATGAGTTTCCTTGAGTTGCCTTTGATACAACTCCTTTTTAACGTTAACTTGACGTAACCTGCATGTTTCTGTAATCCAGTGTCTATGATCAATGGCTTGCTTCCATCATTTTCTCCACAAAGCAGTTTTGTAGCATGTAAGCAAGCCACCTGTTTTAAGATGATCAAAAGGACAAAATTGATTAGCTTAATAAAACCAATAAACTCCTTTAATTCCCTTTCTAATGACAACTTGTTAAAAACATAAGGAATAACAAAACTCATTGTATCATCAGCTAGCTCGAACATTTTATCTTTGAGGAAGTGGGAACTCTTCGTACTTAAGGTCACTACCAACACCTCATTAGTAGTTCCCTTACTTGGTTCCTCCACCAATTCTTATTGAGCTACCTCTGTCCACTCTTCCTCTTCTTCTTCTTGGAAAAAGGCTTTTGGCTCATCTTCTTTAGTTATCTTCTACCACTCCTCTACTTTCTCTTCTTGGATGGATATCTCTTTGTCTTCTTCTTCAATAAGCTCTTCTTCACTACTAAGGGTGTTTACCTCTCAGTCGATAGTATCAGAGCCGGATGAACTCCCTTGCATATCGTCAAACAATATATCCATGAGCTGATCAATTTGATTCACCATATTTTATATACGGGCCTCTATTTCCTGATGCCTCATGTTTGATTCTTTAATATACTCAGTCATCATATCTCTTAGAGCAGCAATTACCTCCTCTCCTTGAAATGTATCTTCATTCATGATGTAACACCCCACTCCCATCTGACACATATCCGTAAATCACTCAAATGAACATGCACATGCCCGATAGAAATGGCGTGCTAACTATTTCATTTTCACTATATTGCATGGCCTCATAATTAAATCATAACTAACACAATGTTTAAAATTCCAAAATTTCCTCATTTCATTTCATAAACCCTAATTTACAATGTAACATTATATCCATTATCCATGTTTATATAATATCATCCTATTAGAGTCTACAGCTTTGTCTACAAAATATGCTACATACATAAAGAATTAACAAAAATTAAGATTAATCCTTCAGTTCCAGTTTAACGACCTTTGAGCCATGTCTTTTATCCAAACGTTGTATAAAATCTCTTCTAAGTAGTCTTAAAAGATAAGTCGTCGCTCTCTCGAACCTGAAAATGTCAACGTTGCAATTTGGTTGAGTTTTGCGAACTTAGTTAGTAACCATCCTCGATGATTCATTCTTGTCATGCAACACAACAATTCATGTTATCATATAATTCACATCATCTCGATTATCATCAAGTAATATCACGAAACACTTTATTCACAGTTGTCACATTTCAAAAAAAATCCATACAATTCATCATTTCATTGTGATCATGCAGAACATATTTATTGATAAGCTTTCACATATTTCATACAAGAAAAGTCCTCAAAACATTACAATCACTCAATTTATTCGTATCATATGTGTATGTAGTGTTTATGAGACTCAAATTTATTTATTAAGTTGTTGTGACCGAGTGTCTTTTTCACTGTCCTCATATTCGTTGTAGATACCAAACTCATTCATACTGTCCCTTATCCGTTGGGGATACAGGGTTCATTATACATATTAAGTCATAGGCTCTTACCATAGATGTCTGAGCTTTAAGCTCTTTTTCACTGGCGACTCTGGTCACAACTGCCTTTATATTTCATGCATTCATGGAATAAAATGCATTACACATATTCAATCATCATATTCAGTCCATTACAATCGCACTCGCTTTCTCATTCATAGTGGTCATCGGACTTGGTCTAGCATCCAACATATAAGTAGAGAAAACATTTATTCAATCACATTCACATTCAAGGAACACTTCCAATATGTTATTTATGCATCAAACGCCTCAAACATTTTATGTCCGGAAATCAGTACATGTACATCACTTATCAATTCAATTCAAAATCAAACAAACAATCAAGGTGATACCATCTTAGGTTACTCATAATTGCTCCCTTTAGTTTATTGCCTTGAAGTCCCGGCAATGTCTGGAAGCGGCTGCTCAACGTGCTCTTCTATATGCAATCACATACATTTTCACATTACTACATTGCACATTCAGATGAATAATCACATTCATAAATGTATCATGTATTATGCATGTTTAATGACAAATTCTCAGGTATGTTTCTTTAATACATTTTATAAACAATTTACAACACCTTCCAAGCATTCTTTACTCCAAAATAAACTTTACTCACCTTAATCCTTTCATTCAACATTGACTAAATTCATTTAAGCTCTTATTTAAACCTTAATACCTCATATGGAGAAAACCTAGCATTGGTTGGTTTAAACTTTACTTAAAAGACAACTCCTTTTCTCCATAGGTCTGGCCACAATCGTGGTGTCCCTGTCAAGATCGTGATAGAAACATTTTCTGGCCTGGCCACGATCATGCTGTAAGGGCCACGATCGTGCTGTAAGGGTCACGATCGTGACAGAAACTTTATTTTGGCAGGCCACGATCTTGGGATAAGAGCCACAATCGTGCCCTACATTTTTCTTCCTTCATCCACATGAATTTCACACTTATACAAACATCAATTCTACTCCAAATTTTCTAGAATTCATACACACGGTAATGCAATTTCATTTCATACTAATTCAATGACCAAATTGATTGCATTAAACTCTCAAACCTCTGCTAATTTAATTCAACATTTCCTACATAATCTCTTCATTCATGAAATCCTATTCTTTTTCCATAATTCCTCATTCGCAAAGCATCAAACAATTTATTCACTAAGTTATATTCTGATTTTAAGCCCAAATTAAGTCCAAAAGCATTATAAATATATACTTCATCCTTAATTGGTTCAACCATTGCATAATCAAAACATTTCCATGAAAAATCACTGCCCATCGTGACAGAAACTAATCACCCATTTATCCTGCAGTTTTCCAATTTTTCTCAGGACAAATTTTTAGTCAGTTTTGTATGACCATTATGACCTAAAAAATGAGTATTTAGGTAACACCTTATTCTAATCAAATGTTCCTCTATGTGTTAAGTTTATAATGACATCAAATTCATACATTTTGGTTCAGTATTATGCAAGTTATAACTAAAATACTTCAGACTATTCTCATACCATGACAGCACATAATTCTCAACTTCAAGACAAATTTCAAGACCCTTAAGAACAAAATTCAAATTCAATTCCTTCATGAAAATTGTAGCCATATGTTTCTAGTTTAATATAAATCAAAATTCATCTGATTTAGATATCTAAAGATCAAGATATAGCTAAAATACATATGCATGTTCAGTAAAAATACTCCATATAACATACTCCAACACACTTCATTGCCAAAATTTTATCATTTCAAGTTGATTTTTTCAGTTCAGTATTCTCTATTCATAATTCAAAAATTCATGAATAATCACAATCTAAAAATATAACCTATTTCCATACTTTTCTATATCACATTTTCTGTAACCTATTTCCATACTTTTCTATATCACATTTTCTGCACTTCACTAATCTTCATTTAACTCCAATTATCACAATCCTTTATCACACTTTCTGCACATTTTCTCTTTGCTTGTATCACCAAAATTGCTTCTTCCTACACCCCTCACGCATGCATCAATCCACAAGCATGAAAACATCATCTCTTAATCATTTATTATTATTAGTACCATGAAAATAAAAGCACAACTTACTTGATTCAACAAAATTCCAGAAGTTGAGAGTGGAAATAAGAGATTTCGGTGGATGGAGAAAAATAAGAATAGAGAGAAACAACCGAAAACAGCATATGTACTGAAGTGTTTACTTTGCAAGGTGTAACATTGATGTATTAATCAAAAGGAAAATACATAGGAATGAACAAGCTAGGTGTTTCAGTGATGGATGAACTAGGAGAGACTTTTGGTGGTGAATATGCAGAAACTTTCTTTCACCACCGAAACTCCTAAGGGACTAGGTGTCTTAGTTATGTCTTAACACATGTCACCAATGCATGTCTCCCATTTGTCCTCCATGTAAGACTACCAAATGTCACACTTCTAATTGTCTCTTATTTCCACATTTTTTTAGTCCAAATACCCAAATTTTTCAGAAATTTCCGAAATGCACCAAAAATGCTAAATCAATTTTATTACACATCAATTCAATTTTCAAGACAAATAATCCATAATTCATATTTTAATCGCATTAAAATCAATTATACCCGAAAAATGTCAATAAATGCATGTACAATTATTTTAATGAGTATCAACATTATTCACGTGTATGAGTATGCCATATGATGCATGAAATATACTTCTAAATTCTTAATAAACTCTCGTATGCAATATCATAGGATTCTAACCCTGATCATGGGATAATGGAATGTTACACATATCCTATGACAATGGCATGTTAGAGTAATCTCACATACTTATATAACATTAAATAAAATAACACAATGTTTAAAAACTTAACTCCTTATTTCATTCATCAACAAAATATACATTGTAATAGTACTTCCTTTTAAACAAACATTTACATTATCAAAATGTGTGAGAGTTTACGACCCTTTATACACAAGTTTTACATGACATAAATAAACTACATAAAAACAATTACAACTCCTCAGATGCCAGCTGACAGACCTTTGAATCATATCTTAATCCAAAATGTTCTTCTAGAGAATCTTAAAAATCTAGGTCTCCTATCTCATACTTAAAAAGTCACATTGCAATTTTTGATGAGTTTTGTGAACTCAGTGAGTAAACCATCATTGATAATCCCACTCAAAACAAGTACACAAATATCACATATCCAACCAATTTCACAACATTTTCCATCTCAATAAGGCATAATGTATGACACACATTTTATATACATTCTTTCAAAACATGTATAACCCAATCAATCACATTATCAACAATGGCAAATCACTTTATCACCACAATATCAGAATTGGATTCATAATCATATAAGTCATAATCATAAATATACAAACACAGATGTATATGAGACTCTAGATTTGTTATTATTTGTTATGATCGAGAGTCTTTTAGATACAGATACAGATACAAATCCTGGTCCATTGGGCTTAGTCAGATATAGAAATCACGTAGCAAAGCTCTACGTGCAGAATTCTAAACTTAAAGCTCTTTCAGACTGGCTACTCTAATCACAACGCCTTTATCTGAACATGCAATTTATGAAATGCATCAATAACAGAATATGCCATCAAAAACATGTACTTATGATGCACAGATAGAATCTTATATTCATCGAACCTCAATCTGACATTCAATTTTTGTTGAGTATTCAGAAATCAGTCAGAACTCAGATCCAACCAGAACAATTCCAATACATTCCTAAATATCAAACTCCTCAGACTATTAATGTTCAGAATCATCATAATCAAGTCATTATCAGTTCAATAAATGGGAATTAAATAGAAATAAAATCAATCCTAGTGAAATAATCTAGGTTGACTCACAGTACGCTCCAGTTTATGCTATTGTTTGGATGGTCGGACAATGTCTGAATGGCGTCTAACTTGGGCGTCTAAAATCATACAATTCACATATAATTCACATTACAAATTCAATCAATCAAATACATATTCATTTGTGTACAAATATACATATGTCATGTTCAATGCATGCTTAATTGACTTTTCCCGGGTATGTAACCTTATTCAAATTTCTTAACCATTTAACATCATACTTTGTATACTACCATTTTGCAATCAGGTTTGTACCTTTAAATTAGCTAGATTTACTCCAAATTCACAATCATACTTTACACTTATTCTTGAACATTTCCATGATTAAAAAGTTTCTTATAATACATACACAATTGGTACTTTACATCTGAAATTTTAGCAAGCTAAATCTACACATTTACCAAAATTTTTCCAGCAACATATACTCATACATTCACCCAATTCTCATTTATAAATACCCTATGTTCTTCAATACTCATTCATCCATGCCTTATACACATTATTCATATTCTAAATATCATGTTTGCACTAAAAGAACTCATTTATTTCCTTTAATAAATCAGAATTTTTCTAGATTTGAACTCAACCACACCAAAACAGTCCCTTCTTTAAGTTATGACTTTAATTAACTACATAAACTTATCAAGATATCTTCTAGCCAAACTGTTTCACAAAAGTATTAATAAGACATCAATAATCATTTTTCATGTTTTATACTTTGACTAATTCGAGCTCTAAAGTCCCCAAAAATTAGGAAATAATATAAGGCTCCTGCACAGGAGTCTGTCACAGGCAGGGTTAGTAAAACAAGCATAACTCAAGCTCTAGTCACTATTTTATTAAGCCACTTTCACAAAGGTGAAGCTAAACCTATATCTACAACTTTTATTCTTTGATTTTCTTAAAATTCATACCCTAAAGATATGTAAAATAGGTCGAAAGAGGAAGATCAAATTGAAATCAAAATTTTAACCTACAACTCTAATTTTCCAGATTCAAGAACACTTCAATAACACCTATTTTTACCATGAATCCACCTTCATTGATACATCAAATCTCAACCTAAATCATCAATTTAACATTCTATAACCTATTGTTTTCATACATGCAAAAACAAAATAGAAAAAAATACTTAAGTTTGTGCAGAAATTTCCAGCACATTCAATCATTAACATCATTTACAATTCATCCTCATTCATCATCATCAATTCTCCATTATAACATGCCAAAAATACTAATATTTTACTCACTTGTTTAGTTCTAATTCCAACTCAAAGGTCACTCTAAATTAATACTCCAAACATGTAGAATCATTATACATTCAAGGTGGAACTTGGATGGATTTTGGCTAGGTTCAATGAACAAAAACAATATGATATTTTACTTAATTTTGTGAAGGTAAAATATGGATTATTTATGTAGCAATTGGATATGATCGTAAACAAACACGTGGAGGTAAAAGAAAGAGTGTTTTGGTGGTGTGTGAGAGGAAGGCAGAAGAGAAATGACCATAGCTGGAGTTGCTCCTACTGAAACTTACACCTAAGGTGTTTGGTCTCATCCAATTAATTTGCCATATGTCTAAAGGCATATCCTCCATTTATCACTTTAATATGCTGCTATATGTCACCAATAAAGCTAGGTCATACGTCATGTAATCACAGCTGCCAATTGTCATTAACTTACTAGTCCATTTGTCACACAATGATCTATGCCAAATGTTACTCAATTATAGACTTAGTCATCCTAATTTTCATATATCAATTTTTCTTACCACTTGGCATTTTTTAGACCAAATGTATATTTAATTATCAATTTCCCAATCCATAACATTTCATTCCAATTTACTAATTGAAATCCAAACATACCAAAATTCAAGACATACTAAATCACAAGTCACATCATATTCACTTAACATTTTTCATACCCCGGGATATATCAAATGAGTGCATATGCTTACTTGTAATGTGTTCAAATATCAATTCGAGTATGAATGATAATGTTATGCATGTATATGCAATGCTTAATCTAGGTTTAAACCCTAAGCATATACCCAAAAAATGGGATGTTATAGTAAGATTTAGCAAAAATCAAACAATTGATAAAGATTTGCAACAAGAAATTGTAAAGAAGAAAGAACATTGGAGACAAGTTTTAATAAAAATAATTCTATTATGAAATTTCTTGTTAAATAAAAATTAGATTTTCAATGATCCATTGAGAAACTTTAATAAGATAGTAATGGTAATTTTTTGGGATTAATTGAGATGATTGTTGAATTTGATGTGACAATGCACGATCATGTTAGATGGATTCAAACTCATGAAATTTATCATCATTATCTTGGTAACAAAATTCAAAATGAGTTGATTTCTCTTTTGACCCATAATGTTAGAAATTCTATTATAAAGATCATTAAAGAGGTGAAATACTTTTCTATAGTTCTTGATTATACCCCATATGTGAGCCATCAAGAATAAACAATAGTATGATATGTAAATATGTTAAGAAACAAAATAAAAATAGAGTATTTTTTAGAGTTTTTAAAAGTGGATGACACATCTAGATTAAGACTTTCAATGAATCATCGAATGTATTTAATTCTCTTAATCTTAATGTCCATGATATGAGGGGTCAAGGTTATAAAAATGGTTCAAATATAAAGAGAAAGCATTAAGGAGTTTAAAAGTTATTACTTGAAAAAAGTCTGAGAGCATTATATATGTCATGTGCTTATCATAGGCTTAACCTTACTTGTAGTGATATTACACATTCTTATGTTAAAGATATTTCATTTTTTGGAGTTGTACAATGCTTATATGCATTATTTTTAAGTTCTCCTAAAAGGTGAAACGCTCTGCTTGATAATATTATAGGCCTAATGATGAAACCATTGTCCAATACTCGTTAAGAGAGTCAAATAAAAAGTGTTAACACTATTAAATTTTAAGCTCCTTAAATAAGATTGACTTTGGTGGAATTATTTAGATCTTGTGATGATGTCAAATCAAATAGTGAAGTAGAAAATTTGGTTAGTGCACTTAGAGAATTTTAAGTTTTTACTTGGTATGATATTTTATTTACTATTAACAAGGTGAGTAAAGAAATCTAAGTCAATACGCATCGCTGTCATGAAGCAATTAGAAGGTGTGATGGTATTTTTGAGTAATATAGAAACAAAGGTTTATCTCTAGTATAAATATTTTCAAAATTCTCGCACATGAGATGAATGTAGAGTCAAGTTGTATTATTAAAAAAGACAATTTGATGAAAATGATCATGATGAAGAAATATAATCAACTGAGGAGTCCTTTATATAAGGAGTCTTTTATAGTTAGTTAGTTTCTAATTATTGTGGATATAAAAATTCCTTTGTTAAAGAATATATTTGAGCAATTGACAACATTTGAACGGATATTTGAATTCTTATTTGCTTTTAAAAAGTTGTAATCATTAGATATATATTAAACTAAGAGAAGATTGCACTAATTTTACAATTACTTTTTCTCATGATAATGTATTGGAAGTGAATTTAAATGATCTTTTTTTGAATTAAAAGTATTGCAATGACTTTGCCAAATGAGTCAATGTCAGCAATTGAAATTATTGAATTTGTTAAACCTGTAGATTGTTATCTAAATATTTCAATTGCTTATCGAATCTTATTAACTGTACTTGTGACTATAGCATCAGTTGAAAGAATTATTTCAAAGTTAAAATTATTAAAAACTACTTGAGATCATCATTGTCATAAGAAAAGTTTAATTGTTTGACTATTTTATTTATCAAGAAGGATATACTGTAAAATATTGATCTTGGTACTTTTATTGATGATTTTGCATCTAAAACTGCGCAGACAGATTACTTTCCACGATTATCTATGTACTTGTTAGTGCAGTTCTATAATTGCTTGGTGTTTTGTAATTTGAAGTTACTATTCAATTCCTATTTCTATTGTTTGTTTTTTTGTTGTTGTTGTTGTTGCTATTTTAGTGATTTTGTTGTTGTTCACATTTGCAAGATTATATTAACTACTATCATAATTATTTGTTTTTAGTTTTTTTTTTGAGTAAGTGAGCTTATAACTTGAGTAACTTATATATGAATATTAAATTTTGGTAATAAAAATATACTTTTGAAGTTTATATATTTACATATTGTCAATTTATTAAGACTTTTTTTTACTTTGTCATGAGCTTATAAAGCGTTAGGAATAACCTTGTCTATCATATGTCAATATTTATGTTATCTTGGGTTTTTGGTCCTATTAATCTATCTGAATCCAAATTGTTCTTTTGTTTTACCTCTTCCATAATGTTTTTTTGTAATCTCTTTATCTTTGGGTCATGTATTATTTAAATAGATTTCTTTGTTCTTCTTATTGATTAGTTAAAACTACAAATGAGCACAAACTCATATTAACCAGACAAGTTTTTTGTTTCTCCTAAGTTGATATTGATCCCTTTAAGAATAGATGTTATTATCAATGATTGAAAGTCAGATTGATCTGACCGATTCAACTGAAATAAATACGAACCAACTTGAGTTCCAATACGGTTTATATTTAACACCTTTATGAGACAAAATTGGTCATTTTTCTTAAAAAATCTTCCATGAGTAAGCTTATTTGAATATGTGGAGCCCAACACATTACCCCGGTTAAAGAATCTTACAGTTCATTTGAGTACGTAGAGCCTACCACGTTTTCATTGTCACTCTCTATTTCTTACACTTGTTAACCTATCATTAATGCAAATTAAAGTTAGAGATTTTAATAGGTATATTTAATATTTAATAAATCTTTGAAATTTGTAATGATTTTTTTTCAATTTTATCACACAATCTAATCAATAAAATATATTTTATTTTTATTTTTATATTTTAATTAAAATTTTTGCTTAAATTATTATTTTTAAAATGAAGTACTATTTCTATCCTTAAAAAATTCTAAATTTATTTAATTTTACTAATAAATTATATTTGTTAAAATTTAGGTTCTCTATTTATCTTTTTATACTTTAATTTAAAATCTAAAATTATTATTATTAAAAACTAATTATTATTTTTTATGAATTTGTTTAATAAATTGAATTCTTAATAAATATATATAAGTAGTTTTTCTTAAGATAATTTAAAAATGTGTTACAAAATAATATGTAAATTATAAAGAAGCATGTTTAAGGACATTAAAAATGAAGATAGAGTCTATTTTCTTTAAAAACGTTTCAACTTTTACGAATTTTTATTTAAATAAACGATAATAAGGAAATATAATTTTTTTATTATTTTAAATTCTGTATTAGATTCAATCTTAGTTTAATTATTATATTTATTAGATATTAACAGGCATTATTAGTGTAATTTTATTTGAATAAAGTATTTTATTTTATATTATATTTTTACTTCTTATTTATTATATATCAATTTTATAGCAGTTTAATATCAATTGAACATTTAATTCTTTAACCTTTTTTTTATCAGCTCGATGTCTATTATCATAGATTATATTACATTAAAATTTTTGATGAATTAGTATAAAACGTGATAAAGTTTTGAAGCAGTAGACAGAGAGAAAAATAAAAAGGTGACTAGTGATTGGTACATTTCGACTGTTAATTTATTTATAAATAAATAAAAGCTTTTAGTTCTTGTAAATATTAGCATCACGTTTCCTCAACCAACAACAAATTGATTAGTGTTTCATTTTTCTTGGGCCTTGTCTTGATTTTGTTCTTAGAAAAATTACATTATTAAATGCGTTGCCAGCTTGCCTTATATGAATACATTGAGATTCCCTTGCATCATATTAATGTTGTTTTCTTAATAATAAAGTTCACAACGGCTATACGTATAATAGCCTGCAAATATTGATGGTTATAGTAATCCCATAGGCAGATTATTTCTGTTTTTCAGATCCAACAACGATGAAAAGAAAAACAGCCAATTCATATGGTCAAATTAGTAAAACAGATGGACTTGGACTTTTGTCGCAGTCAGATGAAAACGTAACAGACCTATAAACAAACAAACACCACAGCAACAATCTTGCCCAATATTTGTTAACCAGTTCCAGTTTGAAGGAAAACAAAACAACCCTTGTCGCCATTCCAACTCTTCTTTGTTTCTGCTGCCGCCATTCCACCACCAAAACCACCTTCTGTCCTGTATACATCAAGCCCCCACGACACCAAGAGTAACAGTCTTTGACAGCCAATTACAGTAAAAAACCATTACACAAAGAAAGGTAACATCTTTCCCGGATATCCAGTCACTGCCTTGATTGTTTAGTGTATGTCATAGAAGTTTTTGAACAAGAAATCTGGTGGGAATTAAAAATCGACCAGAAATGGGGGCTATAAAGGCGGCGGCGGGTGACACAGTGCTTACTTTTATGTGGGTATTTTGCTCTTCCGTGTTTGGGCTGTTCACTCACCTTATAGTCACTGCGCTTGGGATTCAGAACCTGGCTTGGGCTCCGCTGATTATCATTACCCTTGTTGTTTTTGTGTTTGTATTCTTGTTTGGCTTGATCGGTGAGGCCTTGGGTGGGGCCAGTTTCAATCCTACAGCTACTGCTGCGTTCTATGCTGCTGGAATTGGTGGAGACAGTCTCTTATCCATGGCACTTAGATTCCCAGCTCAGGTATACATGTGCACATGCTTGCATCGGCTATGAATTTAGCTTCTTTTCCCTGAATGACTTCTGTTGATTTGGGATCTTGTTATTTGTTCTAAAGGAGGGTCAAAAGATTTGACTGGATTTTAGATAATTGTAGTCCCTTGATATTTCTCCATCCCCTTTTTAACATAAAATCCAACTTGGAAATTACTTGAAAAGAAAATAGATATCTGGAAGTGAATCACAATTGTGTAGTGATTGAGAAAGAACAAATTTTAGAATGTTGCAACGAGGGATCGTTTGAAACGGAAAGAATAAGTGCTATATGTTGAGTTTTATCTCCTAGAACTTGATTATGGTTAAAAATCTTCAAATGGGTGGGAATATGTCGACTGCTGATTGTCTTCTTGACAGGCAGCCGGTGCTGTTGGTGGTGCTTTGGCTATAATGGAGGTGATGCCACCAAACTATAAACATATGCTTGGTGGACCTACTCTGAAAGTAGATCTGCAAACTGGAGCCATTGCTGAGGGCGTTTTGACTTTCTTAATTACCTTTGCTGTTCTTGTAATTATACTTAAGGGTCCTCGTAACCCGCTGTTCCAGACGTGGCTTCTTGCTGTTGCTACTGTTTCACTGGTTATTGCAGGTGCTGAGTACACTGGGCCGTCCATGAATCCTGCCAATGTGAGTAGTCAAGCTCTCTTTATCTTCAGTCTTATCTGTCTTGACAATGTGTCTGCTTTTGTATGGTGTAGTGATATGGAACATGTTCCAAAGGTGTGAACAGTCATCCTCCCTTTTGCATTGTATAGACTGCTGCTATGTTATGCTGCTATGGTATGATCGAATCATCTTTAATGCACATTGAGTCAGTCATTTTACCATGTCAACAGATTCTTTTGAGTTTTGAATGCAAGGGTCTACTTTTTCAGATATCTGCATTCTTCTCTTGATCTTTTTGTCGGAACTTTGTTCCGAACATTTTCTCTTCAATAGTTTGGTCAGCTTTTTAGCATTCATGTTATCTTTATATGTCTGAAGTTCCTTTGGTGGCACCAATTTGTATGGAATTACACATTGGATACCACTTGTATATGGCGTTGTTTTATGTGAAGTAGATAAACATCAACTCAATATAAATCGTTGGTAACAAGGTTGAGATGAAAAGTTTACATCAGTTTTTAACATAATAAATGCCTGAGTTGTCTTTCTTTTGTCTTGGCTATTGTTAAGTTTGTAGACCACGCGTGCCTATCTTTGTGTATCTAAGTGTCTTAATGTGCATATAATTCTTTCTGTTCTTCTACTAAATGTGAAGAAGAAATCTGAAGTTTCAACTTTCTGAGGTGACATTGCACTTTTCCTTGATCTTGCTCATTCTTAGTATGCCTATAAATAGTAAAAGCAACGTGGACTGCAATTTATTATATATAGGATCCTTCCCCTTCATTTTATGATTGCGCTGATCATTACTAAAGGTGAGATTGTTGCCATTGATACTGTGCCTGGCATAACCTTTCGTCTGAGGTCATTAAAGAGCATTTTGATAAAATTACTAGTCCAGTAAACGAACAATCTATTTCCTAGTTTGGACATCCAGCTATTCCGCTAGTTTGGAGAAAACAGCAAATAGTTGCTGGATATGTGGTGAAAGAAAAAGAAACATGTAATCAGGTCAGAGGTAGAACCTTATCAGCAAAGAATGAAACAGTCTTCATCTGAGGATGAGGGGCAGAATGGAGTGTAAGCAAAGTTGTTTGAAAGTCTTTATTCAAGGGTTTTGCAGCTTACCGTTGACAGTATAACTTTAAGATTTGTTTGTGCTTGAGTGCTTTTGAATCTCGGGTGTAATATGTGCACACATGTAGGTGATGCATACGATATGCTTATCGTTAGGTTGGCACTGTAATCTAAAAAGCCAAGTATGAGAGAAATAACTGGTATTTCCCGATAACAAGTCTCCTTGCTATCATTAACAGGTTTAATTGATGTAGTGATGGTGAGAGTAATTGTTTAAACATGTTATGATACCATCTTGACAACCAACATCATGACATTTGGAAGATCTATCTTCACCCTAAAATCTTGCATCAGTTGTTTGCGGAATTGCTTCCAAATTCCTCTGAATCATTGGCTTCTGACACCATGGTATTCATTGGATGTATGTAGTTTATCTGAAAAGAGACGTCTTGTGGAAATGAGTTGGAAACCATCTTTAGTGTCAATACTACTATATTTGCTTCTCTTAACTGGTCATCTTTTGTACATCTCTCAAGGCCTTCGGCTGGGCATATGTGAACAAATGGCACAACACTTGGGAGCAGTTATACGTTTACTGGATCTGCCCCTTCATGGGGGCAATATTTGCCGCTTGGGTCTTCCGCGTCATCTTCCCATCACCGAAGCCCAAACAGAAGAAGGCCTGAAATCAGAAGAAGGCTTGAACTGCCCTCAATTACGTTTTGGTTGCTAATGTAATAAGAAACAACATTATTTGCTTTTTCGGGACAATCTAGTTGCTGGAAGTCCAAATAACTAAGTAAAGCAATTCGGTGTGGAGTAAATACTTTGCCAAGTTGACCTAACTTGTTGTCAAAGCTACTGCTTGTTGACTTGACTCAAAAAGTAGTAGTGTATAGGTGTCGTGTTTTTATAGTCCTTCACTTTTTAGAATTATTTTAAATTTGTCCAATTCTTTTCTAAATTTTCTGCTTTTTTTTAAGAGACAGCAATAAGACCTTAAACAAAATATATTGACTATCAAATCCTTTAGAATTGTTCAAAAAACAAGTAATATGTCATGAAAATAATGCTAAAAGTGTCTGTGCTCTAAAAATAGACTTTCTAAGAGTTTATGATACGGGGTATGGTCCTTCCTTCTCTAACAACACTCTAGAAGCCTTTGAGTTAACTAGTGTGGATGGGATCAAATAGTACTTGTAAACATTCCCACCAATGGGGAGTTGAACAGACACTATTAGAGGTTCTAAGGGGCTCGAATAAGGAGATCCAATCTCTCAATCCTATTCTCACTGGTTATTGAAGAACACTTTAATGACCCAAGGTCATGATCATGACAGAACCATTTTGAGGACAGAGAGCATTTTAGTAGGCTACGATCGTAGCCTACGCGACAGCAAACGTGGACTAGTTTTTAAAACTCAACTTTTTGGGGTCATTTCGGACTTTTTTGGGCCTGAGTAAAACTTAATTTTTACCCAAATAGAAAAGACTACAGAGGGGGAAAAAACCCCTAATTTTCGTGTCTCCATTTTGCAACATTGGGAAAGATCTAAGGAAAAGGAAGAACAAAGAGAGAGAAGAAGGTGGAGCTTTAGCTGCTTCAACCTCCAATCCTCCAAGTTACTTTCTTTTTGTCCATCTTTTATTTGCATGAGGTGAGATTGATGATGATAAATCTTAGGTTAACGATGTTCTAACTTTTCTTTAGGGATTTGTTCTTGATTTAATGTTAATCTAGTTGGTTTTGTTCTTAATGATAATAGGTGTTGTGATTATTTGTTGTATGTACATGTTTTGGTAACAAATCGAGAGAGTGAACCAATAACAAAATGATTAGATTAGATAATGAGAGTTAAACAATTTAATAGGTCACACAAGTAATCAAATCGATAATTTATACGAAGAGAGATCTCGTGTGAGGACTCGATAGTCTATTAGAGGGCTTAAGATCTAATTAGAAGTGTGGATTTTTTGTTAAGTGAGAGATTACAAATTTCATAATTCAATTAGGATTTATAATTTAGGGTTTAATAGTTATAACTTGAGAGGGAGTAATCCACCCTTCGAAAGTCTAAGACCGATACCATATTAACTCAAAAGTGACTAAGTTAGCATTAATGATACTATTAATTTGTTAATCTTCCTTGTTGAATTCCAATTGTCATTTGATGATGCTCAATTTTGATTGCTTGTGTTAATTTTACGGATTCATTTTCAATCAATACTTATCCGACTATTTACTTTTCTGTTTTGTTTTTATTTTTATTTTAATTATCCTTTTAGACCTTATACAACTTAGAATTCGATTAGTTCACCAACTCCTCGAGGGATCGACACCTCATATACTACATTTACGACTTGCACACTTGCGGTATATTGAGTGATAAGAAATTGTAAAACTTGTCGCTCAATTCGACCCAACATTCAACAAGCA
>JAOTAY010000006.1:14130907-14144250 GCA_025629805.1 Erythroxylum baracoense
AGTGTATTCAGAGTCTGATGAACTATAAAGACATCAGGAAGAGGAATGTTTAACATCTTCAGTCTACTGTGAAGATGAATCATTCTTGATATGTACCTCTTTACTCTGCCTTTCTCCCGTATACCTTATGGAAAATAATTCTTTAATCAAGGCACCAGTCTTGACACTAGATGAGATTGTGTATCTTTAGGAGACATCATCAAGAAATTGCTTCGCTATGTCTGTGTCCAGAAGTTCACTAAGCAGATGGTTAGGTATAGATCTCTTAATGGTCATCAGACATAATCTGTCAGACTGATCCTAGACTTCAAAGGCTACTTTATAAGCTTTCGAGCTCATGTATGTAGGTGGAGATGGTCTATATATCTGTATAGCCATATCAACCTCAGTTATTTCCATAGCATTCAATACATCCTCAGTTCTCTTCTTTGTATTGAAACCGGGCAAGTTTATAATGGTGACAATGAATTTATTGATCGAAAAGATGACTACATAGTAACTTTGATTAGATAAGCACAAATGTAGGATATCAGGGATACTGAAAGTCATTAAACAATATCTTTGCTGAAAATCCGGTCACACATATTATGAAACACTTGTTGACTAAATGCATAATATATGCAACTAGACCTTCACACATAAAAGCGATTAGAGTACAAACCATCAACTCTCATAACACTACCACCTGTTGGTGCATAAATCATTCAAGCAACGACTTTCCTCTATCCAATGTTTTTATGTACATCTCAAAATCTCATATAAGGTCAACACATATGGGAAGAATAACCAAACATGAGACCAGAGACATTCCCTAACGTGTAAGCAGAACAATTCAAAATACTGACTCGAAAGGCCACTGTGGTGACTACATCCTCATCAACACGCAAAAAGTCCACCAACATTAGGAATACATATTTATGTTATCATCACATTCTTTATAGGCATATGGTATGTGACATTGTAACTTCAATAAATGCAAAAACCTGAATGTACAGTCTCATTGTCATACACCCATGTTGAAGAAATTCTCTGAAAACTTCATTTGATACTTTCGTAAAAGAAAAATCTCAGGAGAGTGACTATTGTGCATTACTTGATGTTGAACCGATCGCCCAAGACATAAGAATCTCATGCATCTCCCTTATGGCAAGTTCGTTGCAAGAAAATTCACTCAAAAATGGCTTCAGAATGTCTTAATTCCTTATCCAATTAACTATCATACGATCTTGAACACTAAACATGAGACCCGAGACACAAAAACTTGAAGTATCTCCCTCATGTGATATCCAAAGCTGAAATTTAACTCGAAATCAGATTCATAACACCTTAATTCCTTTTTCTAAAGTTAAACTTTTATTTATTACTAATGTAATAAACTTAGAAAAATGAAAAATTTTCACTTTATAAATTTTTCGGACCTGAAAAATGACCTAAAACACCTCGGGGTACCCTTACCGAAAATCTGAAATTTTTGTTTTTTTTTCGAATTTTACTGTAGACCTGTACGTATGCTGATGTCAGCACTGCGTCAGTCGCATGTCTGCAGATGGCGTGTGTTGAACACGTGCCAGCGTGGACGCGCTGGTGACGCGTCTGGCTCGTAACACGCGCACATGCTCCATACGCAGACGCACCCACCAACGCTAGCGCGTGCGGTGCATGCACCAGACATGCGCCCGGTGTCGGTTGCACCACGAGTCAGCTCGTGCATCGCACGCACCATACACATCACTTGCCCGATGGCACTATTCACCGTAGTGATGGTGATGCATCCCTTGTCGGAAAAAAGCAATTTTCGGTGAGTTTCGCGACGGTGACGCATCCCTTATCAAAAAAATGCAATTTTCAATGAGTTTCGGGTCCTTTTCCTACTTCCCAGGCTCGTTTTTAGCCCTTTTCTCAAAGCTAAACATATGTATATTACTTTCATGCAATAAAAAACAAGAAAAAACTGAGAAACGGAAGTCAACTATCCGAAAACCTTATGGAGAGAAAAACTTAAAAATCTCCGTTTTTAAACACTCGATCATGTCACCACTCTGATACCACGTATAATATGTAATGGTACCTTAGTTACGTACCCTGGATCGAACGTGAAAGGGCAAAAGACAAAGAAATGTGGAATGTACCTGATTTCGATTTTGAAACTTCAGACGAGCTTTTCAAAACCGAAACGATACTGAATCTACCGCCTTCTTTACGAGAATCCATCACCGAGACGTGAGTTAGGTCTTTCTATAGTTTTCTCAAAACGTAAGCTCTCTTAACGAGTCAGAGATTCCTTATGCTTACGATTGATATGAGTAATTGCAGGAGACCTTAACCTATATATATAGCTTCTATATCGGGCTATCCCATCATAAAGCCGACATAGACCAGGTCTATATTAAAAGAGATTCATTTTCTACCCAGACTTCGACCTATTGATTTAAATTATTTATTAGGTCACTTTTTTATCTTTATTTGAATCAAATTATATAACTTAACTGATAATTTATTTAAAAACTAAATTACAATTAATAACTGTCCAATTTATAAGAAATTAATAAAATTGCCGAAAGGGCAAAAATGTCTTACATTCTCGTTATAAGGAAAATGTCATTTTTCCACGTACACCTTAAGCTTAATGCTTCGATCACCAAAATATCAGGCAAAGCACACGTCTGCACTCGACGCGTATGGTTGTGGATGGTCTATCAAATCCAAGAACGCATGATTTTTACCCCCGCAGCCATTTGCAGGCCCTTCTCAATATCCTTCCCTTTGGGTTTCCCGCGACAGTTCAAAGGCCATGTCCCTCTTAAACCTTCCTCAAACTACTGGAAGGTTGAACCCAAATCAGCACTCTTTGTTGTTTTATTTTTAGCTCAATGTTCTGGTTTTTATGTTTTTTTGGAAAGTTCTTTTTAGTTTTCTGTTCTTTGTGCAGTGTTTTAGCAGGAAATTAAGCAGATTGGGTTTAGCTTGTTATGCTTATGATGAAGTCCCTAACCATGGTACTCAGGGAAATTTAAAAGGAATGGAGTTCTTGCACTGGATGGAAGGTCGAGGGGTTCGAGCTAATTGTCAAACATATCACTGGCTTCTGGATGCTTGTATTAATTTTGGGTCTTTGATAGATTGCAAGAAGCTTCACGGGAAGATTTTGAAGCTGGGTTTTGATAAAGATAGTGCATTGTGTTATAAGCTAATTGATATTTATCTTGCTGAGGTTGATTTTGATGGTGTAGTTAAAGTTTTTGAGGATATGCCTGAAAGAAGTGTGCTTATCTGGAATAAGATATTATCTGGTTTGTTGGCAGAGAAAAGGGAAAATAGAGTATTGGAACTATTTCTGAAACTGTTGGACGAAAGTGTAAATCCCAACGAATTCATATTCGCTAGTGTTTTAAGGGCTTCTGGTGACGGTGATGTCTGTCTTCCCTTTGTTGAGCAGATTCATGCTAGGATCATTCGTCATGGTTTTGCCACTAATCCGGTTGGCTGCAACCCATTGATTGACTCGTATGCCAAAAAAGGGTTCATTAATTCGGCTAGAAAGGTTTTCGATGAGTTAAGTTTAAAAGATAGTGTTTCTTGGGTGGCTATGATCTCTGGTTTTTCACAGAATGGATTTGAAGAAGAAGCTATTCAACTTTTCTGCCAAATGCATGTATCAAGAATTCTCCCTACTCCCTATGTGTTTTCCAGTGTGTTAAGTGCCTGCACCAAGATAATGCTTTTTGATACTGGGGAGCAATTTCACGCCCTAGTTTTTAAGTGGGGTTTTTCTTCAGAAACATATGTTTGCAATGCTCTTGTTACGCTCTACTCCCGTTTGGGTGACTTCATATCTGCTGAACTAATCTTTGGGAAAATGCAGTGTAAGGATGAAATCTCGTATAATTCACTGATCTCTGGTTTATCTCAGCAGAGCTTGAGTGTTAAGGCGTTGGAATTATTTGAGAAGATGCAACTTGATTGCTTGAAACCAGATTGTGTTACTGTTGCAAGTCTCTTAAGTGCTTGTGCAGCAATCGGAGATTTATGTAAAGGTGAGCAATTGCACTCTTATGCGATAAAAGTAGGAATGTTTGAAGATATCATGATTGAAGCTTCTCTACTTGATCTATATGTGAAATGCTCTGATATGGAGACGGCCCACAAATTCTTTCTCACAATAAAGACGGAGAATGTTGTTTTATGGAATGTGATGCTTGTTTCTTATGGACAGCTAGATAATTTGAGCATGTCATTTTGGCTATTTAGACAAATGCATTTACAAGGCTTATTCTCTAATCAGTTCACCTATCCAAGTATTATTAGAACTTGTACCTCAACGGGAGCTCTTGAACTAGGCAAGCAGATCCATACACATGTCATAAAGAGTAGCTTTCAGTTCAATGTATATGTTTGTAGTGTGCTTATAGATATGTATGCTAAGCTTGGAAAACTAGATACAGCTTTGGAAATCCTTGGAAGACTCCAAGAGAAAGATGTGGTTTCTTGGACAGCTATGATTGCAGGGTACACAAAACATGGTTTATTTTCTGAAGCTCTTAAACTTTTTGAAAAAATGATAAATGAAGGGATCCAGTCAGATAACATTGGCTATTCGAGTGCAATCAGTGCATGTGCTGGCATCCAAGCACTTGACCAAGGTCAACAAATTCATGCTCAAACTTATGTATCTGGGTATTCAGATGATCTGTCAGTTGGCAATGCATGCGTCAGTCTTTATGCTAGATGTGGGAATACTCGAGAAGCATTTTTGGCATTTGAAAAAATTAATGATAAAGACAGCATATCGTGGAATGCACTGATATCAGGGCTTGCAAAGAGTGGATACTGTGAGGAAGCTCTTAAGGTGTTTGCTCAATTGAATAGAACTAAATGGGAAGTTGATCAATTCACCTTTGGTTCTGCGGTCAGTGCTGCTGCCAATATGGCCAACATAAAGCAAGGGAAACAGATCCATGCTGTGATTATTAAAAAAGGGTTTGATTCAGAAATTGAAGTTTGTAATGCTTTAATCACATTGTATGCCAAGTGTGGTAGCATTATTGATTCCAAGAGAGAGTTCTCTGAAATGTCTGAGAAAAATGAAGTTTCTTGGAATGCCATGATAACAGGGTATTCTCAGCATGGATGTGGAAATGAAGCAATTGACCTTTTTGAGGAGATGAAAAAAATTGGTGAGATGCCAAACCATGTCACTTTCTTGGGAGTATTATCAGCATGTAGTCACATGGGATTGGTTAATGAGGGCCTTGGCTACTTTGAGTCCATGAGCAAGGAGCATGGCTTACTGCCTAAGCCTGAACATTATGTTTGTGTAGTAGATCTTCTTAGCCGAGCTGGTTTTTTGAGCCGAGCAAGAAAATTTATAGAAGAGGTGCCAATTGAACCAGATGCAATGATGTGGAGGACTCTCTTAAGTGCTTGTAATGTTCATAAAAACATGGATGTTGGAGAGCTTGCTGCACGCCATCTTCTGGAAATGGAGCCAGAAGATTCAGCAACCTATGTTCTTCTGTCAAATATGTATGCAAATGCTGGAAAATGGTATTGCAGAGATCAGGTGAGGAAAATGATGAAAAAAAGGGGCGTAAAGAAAGAACCAGGTCGTAGCTGGATTGAGGTTAAGAACACAGTTCATGCATTCTTTGTTGGAGATCAACTCCATCCACTTTCAGATGAAATTTATGAATTCTTGGCTGATCTTAACAAACGTGTTGTTGAAATTGGTTACATCCAAGATCGCTATAGCCTTCTGAATGACACAGAGCAGGAGCAGAAAGATCCTACTGCGTATATACATAGTGAGAAATTGGCTATTTCTTTTGGACTTCTGAGTTTGTCTGAGACAATCCCTTTGCATGTAATAAAGAATCTTCGTATCTGTAATGACTGCCATACATGGATCAAGTTTGTCTCAAAAATTTCCAATCGAGTGATAAGTGTCCGAGATGCATACCGCTTTCATCATTTTGAAGGGGGAGTTTGTTCATGTAAAGATTATTGGTAAGAAGATGTGGCTGAAGAAACTGTTGTAGACACGATTCCAAGGCATGGTGAAAGCATAGTTATTCTGAAAGGATTTCTCTTGTTGATACCATCCATTGCTGTGTGGTAACGAACTTTATCCTTCACCTTTTAATTGTTCTTTTAAACAGATTCCCTCAAATAGGTAAGCTGTTCTACCGTCTCTTAGCTTCTTTCATTTACTATCTAGTAACTGCTAAATCTTCTCGAACTCTTTCCACACCTCTCAAATCTTTTTGTCTGACACTACTGCTTGCTTGTGCAGAGATTACTCGTAATTTTCAGTCCATTTGGCTTCTGGAATTTATACTTTCTTTATGTTTTTCCATTCTTGGCATAAATAGTAAATTACTAAAGAATTGGTGAAAATATGACAGGTTCCTTATCCACAGACAACAGAATCAACTTTCCATTCAATAATAAGATTGGTCCTTATCCACAGACAACAGAATCAACCTTCAATTCAATAATAAGGTTGGTCCATAAACTCAGGTTCAGAGTAATTGTAAAGTAATATGACCGCAGGGATTGGTTGTCTGCTTAATCTGCAGTCTTGAGCTCTGCTCCAGATCTCTTCAGATCCTGCTTTACTGAGGCCTCACTTGCTCATCTTGATTAAACCTGCAAATTTTCTGGTTTGACTGCCAATCTCAATATTTTCTACATCATAGAAGGTGCAAGGGGAAGTACTTTATCCCCTAACCTACAGAATACTTCAAGTCTGAATACTGATGTGAAATGAAATCTTATTTTGCTTGAAGAAACTTGGTAATTTTGCTGAAGATGACTTCTGAAAGGCTCAGCTGACTTCCTCCCCATGTCCAAGCTAAAATGTAAGATTTTTATCCTTTTTCATCAAATGTAGCGAACTAACTTGTGTCACTAGTTGTCTTGCGCATACTTTACTTCATCCAAGACAATTGCAAAATAATCACACTTAACCTGAGAGATCTGAGTGAAACCTTCCTTTGCAGCCTGCCCGAGTTATGACTCGGGACGGGGGAAATTCTTCCTGAACAACCAAGCTAATTCCTAGCATGAAAACGGAAAAAAAAAGAAAAAAGAGTAAGCTCCCGATTTTTCATCTTTATATTACCTTTTTTCGCATCTGAATATTTCTTCTCCTATTAGTGTTTGTTAAGAACTCTGAATTTCCAAAACTTTTGCCATGAATTCAGTCCTGACCTGACTCTCCCATCTTTTAATTCTAAACAAGATACAAAAACAATCAAGTCCGGTTTATCAGGGATAGAGAATATATTTAGTCATTTGCTCACTGTATGGGCTCTAAGTGATGCTAACTTATAAAATGCCATAATCTGTTTTTATTTCTTGATATTATGGATACCATTATTCTTGCTATTTTAATATCAAAAATTGTAAAAACACTACTAAAGTTTTAAATCTAATCATTATTCTCTGGATACATGTCGGGATGAGCAATATCAACTCTTGATTTAATATTCCCTCTTGATTTATTTTTCCTTAAATTATTCATTTTTCACGCTCTACTGATTCCGTTGAATAGGTCATTACATCAGACTTTATTATTTACTCCTCTGGCGCTTTTATTTCCATACTTGATGCCATTGCTGATGAGTACGTCACTCGCTACGGATTGCATGTTCAAGCTGTGTTTATTTTTCTGCTAGTGTTGCCAGTTGTCTTTCTTTGACCATTCATTACATCAGATTTTATTATTTACTCCTCTGGCGCTTTTATTTCCATACTTGATGCCATTACCGGTGAGTACGTCACTCGCTACGCATTACATGTTCAAGCTGTGTTTATTTTTCTGCTAGTGTTGCCAGTTGTCTTTCTTTGACCATTTTGTAAACTTTCAATCCAATTCAAGTGCAAAGATCAATACTTACATCCTCTTTTAACCATTTTCTAGAAATAGCATATGCGTTCATCGATCCTCTCAGAATCTTGTGTGACGATCGCTCACAAGATGCCTTGACCAACTTGAAAATATTTATAGCTGTTTGGATCGTCACCTTGATTCATAACATAGCTAGAATCGCATTACTTCCAACTTCCAGGACTCCAAGTAGACCTCCTTCATAATGGCAGATGAAGTTCCCAAAGAGACACCACCGAACTCTCCTCTTCCACTTGATGGTCGAGTTGCTATTATAACCGGTGCTTCCCGTGGGATTGGTCGTGCCATTGCGATCCACCTTCACTCTCTTGGTGCAAAAGTCGTGCTCAACTATGCTTCGGGCTCCATGCAAGCTGATTTACTAGCATCAAAGCTCAACGCCTCAGCATCTTCTTCTGATACCCCGCAAGCAATCGCTGTGAAAGCAGACGTTTCAAACCCAGATCAAGTGAAGGACCTCTTCGACAAAACTGAGCAAGAGTTCAGATCAAAGATCCATATCCTGGTGAATTGCGCGGGTGTGTTGGATCAAAAGTACCCAACTTTGGCAAACACCACGTTGGAGGACTGGGACATGACATTTAACGTCAACACCAGAGGAGCATTCCTATGCTGTCGAGAAGCAGCAAACAGGCTGAGCCGTGGTGGAGGTGGAAGAATCATAATGATATCTACGTCGCTTGTGGGGTCACTTCTGCCAGGATATTCAGCTTATGTGGCATCCAAGTCGGCGATTGAGAGCATGACAAAGATCTTGGCGAAGGAGTTGAAGGGCAGTGGAATAACAGCTAACTGCGTAGCTCCAGGACCTGTAGCAACAGAGTTGTTTTTTGCTGGCAAAACTGAGGAAACCATCAAGAGAATGGCGGAGGCTTGCCCACTAGGTCGCATAGGGGAGCCTAAGGATATAGATAAGATGGTGGGGTTCTTGGCCGGTGATGGCGGCGAGTGGATTAATGGACAGGTCATTAGGGTTAACGGTGGATTGGTCATGTGATCATCCTAATCAAATCAAGCTACAGATAGGACAAGCTTGTGGCTTTGGGACATCTGTACCTCTCCTACCCGAGACGCTGGGATTGATGTCCGTTCCCTTGTGGTAAATCAAAATATTGAAGCTATTTGTTTTTAATCAATTATTGAATTCAGACTACAAATAATGACTTTCGTGTACCATTTTTCTACAATGTGTAGTGTTCTTACAATTAATTTCATTCCCATTTTCAATTTACAACTAAAATTCGTTTATTCCCCAAAATTTGTTTCAATGCAAGATTTTTTAAAGCTAAATGGAACAAACTAGTGCTATGATTATAGAAATAGTTAAGTAATTCTTCGGTAGGTTACCCATTGGACTAAAAAAAGTTATTTATGCTTAGTTTCAAATCTTGTTAGTCTCAATGGTTACAAACCTATTGTTTGCTATAATGTAGTTTATAGGTTATCTTAAAGAATCTGGCAAACAGATCGAAGGAGACTCTTCCAAACTTTACCCTTCTCAGAGACCTTATGTTATTAGAAGAAATATAGGGGACATCTTGTTTGCACAAGAACTCTTTTAGGGGGTACAACACCGGTCAACACATCAACAATTGTGCATTGCAAACAGACTTTACAAAGTTTTTGATAATGTTAATTGGACCTTCTTACTAAACACTCTCCATGTCTTGGGATATCCTAGCATATGTATCAAATGGATTCATACCCATATTACCTATCCTTTGCAGTGTTGATGAATAGGGAGCCTTCAAACCTCTTTAAATTTGCTCTAAGAACTGAGACAAGGAGACCCTTTGTATCCTTATCTCTTTGCAATCCCCATAGAAGTATTATATAGGATCAAATCACCAAAACATTGCTATTACTCCTTGGTTTAAATTCCATCACAGATGTGAGAAGCTGAAATCTCACAATTGTCCTTTGCTGATAAACTTTTGATGCTATATGGAGCTAACTCTTCTTCAATTGGATTGAAGTTAGTTTCAGTGGATACATTCAGAGCTATTTCAGGATTGTGCTTTAATCTAGTAAAAAATTTTGCTTATTTCTCTACATCAGTTTCAGTGGATACATTCAGAGCTATTTCAGGATTGTGCTTTAATCTAGTAAAAAATTTTGCTTATTTCTCTACACATACTAGAACAAATCTGATCTCCGTCACTTCCTCTATAGGATTGGAACTCCAATAGGGTCCTTTCAAATACCTTGGAGTTACCATTTCTTCCAACAAATATAAGGGAGTAGACTGTGCTCCTCTAATTTCAACAATAGAAAAAAGTGTTGTATTTTAAAACCAAAAACTAACTAAAATAGAGTAGAATAGAAAAGAGATAATGCAAGAGGTAATTTATTGATAGGGACACTTTACATTGACACGAAGTCCTAAATATATAGGCAATGAAATAACAAATTTATCTAATATCTCAGTACCATGTTGGAGTTTTTGGAGTTACGTTGCGAAGTTGCATTCCAAAAATTCCAACAAAGAGAATCATCTTATGAAGCAACAAATTTCTATCCTATAGAGGTAGGTTACAATTGGCAATCTCAATTATTAGCAATATGTATGTATATTGGTGCTCCTGTCTTGCTCTTCCAAAGAATGTTTTGAAGAAGATTGATAGCTTATCATCTTTTGGAATGGCAAAAGTAGTAATAGAAAAAGGGCCCAAAATTTGAATAGAGCATGGTATATCTTCCAAAGCAATATGGAGGACTTGGAATTGCATCTGCATACAAAATAAAACTTTGATGGCAAAGAGACTTTGGAGACTTTGTGCAGAGAAGGAAAACTTTCCAGACTAAAACAACTCAGTCTGATACAATCCAATAGATATTACACACTAGACAATTTATGCAATCTCACATTAAGCACAGAAATGGAGGTAAGGGAAATGGTAATTTCTGGGTTGATAGTTGGCACTCCTTTGACCCATTACATTCGATTATAAACTATCCCTTGTTAAAAGGTTTTGCACCTGTTAATACAAAACTCCAGGCACTTATTAATAATGGAAGCTAGATTTGGCCATTCCATTCTTCAAGAGGCTTGGATAGCATTATGAAAACTTGCCAAGTTATTTGCCTGACCAGTCCAATGCAGATAGTGTGCATTGGGGTCTTGACAAATCCATGTCCTCCATAACTGCATCTTGCAAGAAATTGCTAATAGATACATTGGAAAATTTCCATATTTATATACTAACATGAGATTATAGCATAGCTTCATCCCACTGTTTTATTCTCCAGCTAGCCTCTTCCCAAAGGCTAAGAACCAGGGATAGACTGAAATTCCACATTACTGATCAGAAGTATGCCTTATATGGAGATAGCCAAGAATCTCATGATCATTTGCTTTTAAATTGCACTTTCTCCATTACATTATGGGATCAATTATTAGTACTATTCAACCAGAATTGGTCCAATCAAACATGGTTATCTACTTTATCTTGGGCATCCAAGATTAGTATAATAGACAAAGGTGGTCACAAGCTCTTCAAAAATGGATTTGGAATGCTTATTTATCACAGTTGGAGGAGGGAAAGGAATGACAATATCTTCGCAAAGCAATTGTTGAAATGAATTCTAGCCTTAATCTATTCCTTGCTAAGCTCGTCTTGATAGCCTTAACAAGTGGTAGGAGTGAAATGTCTTGTGACTTAAAATGTGAACTCCATTTGTGAACTTATCTAAGCTTACCTGTACGGTAAGTGAGCTGTAGATCCATGTAGAGTTAGTCTCTCTTGTAACCCGAGAATTTAGTTGGAGATCTCCTAGTTTAATGAAATCCATTTATTATTTTCCAAAAAATAATTTCAAATGCCTAAGAAAATAAGTGAATGCGTTTATCAAGTTTTAAATAAAAATAAATGCTAAATTGTTAGAAATGAAGTATTTATGTTGAATATAACATGAAATTTAATGTGGTTAGTGAACAGTGATCAGTGGAGGTCGAGAGAGAAGAAGCATCCATCAGTGAACAGTATCCCTCTAGCTTCTTTTGTAGCTACTAGAATAGGTGATATTTCAATGCATCCCAATGATTTTTTACTAATTTATGCCCCTTTTCCTACAAATTTAAAATAGAAACTAATCATGTAACAATACATTAATATTAGAGGAAAAAATAATATTTTTCTAATTTCCTTATAAAGAAATTATAAAATCTCAATATTTGAGTAAGTTGTTGAAGACTTTGAGTAACTTTGTTGTCGTTTGAACAAACTGCTAAAATTTTTTATTGTCCTTTATAAAAGTTGCTTGAAATAATGTGAGTAAGATCTTTATGCACATTTCTTAATACACAGATCTTTTAATGACTCAAACAAAATTGAATATAAATATGAAACTTACTTGAGCTAGTAGCAACTATTTATAATAACCTTATTAGAATTCCTCTCAATAAGTACTCAATTCACAATTAATAAAGAGAAAATTTTACGCTGAACTTCAACCTAGATAATCAAATCATTTCTTATTCTTATATTAGATTAAATTTTGATTTTATTAATCTTAATTTTGAGAATTGGTAACTAACAAATATCCAATAAGAATAAAATTTCAACAAATTAATACATTACAGATACTAAATTATGAAAAATAAAAAAACAAATAAATAGAGATTCCTACTTAAGTCACAATTTTTTTATAAAATTAAAGCCTTTTTTGGTTTTTAAATGTATACAAAGAATTAGAAACTCTTTAAAATATTGGGTTAATCATATTTTAAACTTAAAACTTTACTATTTTTTGAAATAAAAATAAAAATCAATTAAATGTATTAATTTAAATTTATTCTAAATATAAGTCAAAGAGTCCACTCCATTAATTGCTACTATTAAGATAGTTCACTTAGGCCTGTTTGGTTGGATGTTAATTAAGGGAACGGAACGGAACGGTTTATAATGGAATGAAATGTAATATAGTGAAAAGTTATTTGGGAGAGATAGAAGAGTTTATAATGTAATATATTAAAATATTGGTTTGGAAGATAGACAGAATGAAATGTAATATATAATAAATGACTATTATATCTTGATATTAAAATAGTTATTAAAAAAAATGATCGAAACAAATCAACTCCATCGCTATAATGAATGGAACAAAAAAAGAGTGCGCTACAACATGGATAGTTTGTTGCAATTCCTCCACCATGAATGAGCAGGCAACTTGTCCTGCTAATGATGAAGTCTCCATCACCATGACACGCAGTCATCAAAGCATCTTATGGCATGTGACGCCATGATTCGTCGTCGCGCCAGGCACCATCTACATTGCCAGTGACAACCATGGAATGAGATAAATCGCGACAACAACTCCACTCTCAGCCACAACAACTCAAGTTACTCATCATGCTCATTAACTTTAGAGCATTACAAACTGAAAACACTCGAAATTTCTAGCAACGTTAACAACCCTAATGATAGGCCACAAC
>JAOTAY010000006.1:14144350-14159580 GCA_025629805.1 Erythroxylum baracoense
CCGCACTTTTTGTATACATGTGTATTCCGAAACAACTAAAGTGGTTTGTATTTGTAAAAAGGGCCCAAATGGCTATTAAAATTTCTGACAATTGTATTGTGTTGATTGAACATGGTTATGGATTTCTGCACTTTAAGATTATGAGTTAAATAAAGAAAAAATTTTATACCGATTTCTGAGTGATTGAGTGCTCTAGCACACCACCCTCGAGGGGCACAAGCTCGGACATCACCCATCGATGTCGGGTTCGGGTCTTGCGGGAATGGGGTGCTATATAAAGAGTCCACTCAATTAACTGCTACTATTAAGATAGTTCACTTAGGCCTGTTTGGTTGAATGTTAATTAAGGGAACGGAACGGAACGGAACGGTTTATAATGGAATGAAATATAATATAGTGAAAAGTTGTTTGAGAGAAATAGAAGGGTTCATAATGTAATATATTGAAATGTTGATTTAGAAGATGGATAGAATGAAATGTAATATATAATAAATAACTATTATACCCTGATATTAAAATAGTTATTAAAAAAATGATCAATTGAAACAAATCAACTCCATCACTGTAATGAATGGAACAAAAAAAGAATGCGCTACAACATGGATAGTTTGTTGCAATTCCTCCACCATGAATGAGCAGCGAACTTGTCCTGCTAATGATGAAGTCTCCATCACCATGACACGTAGTTATCAGAGCATCTCATGGCATGTGACGCCATGATTCGTCGTCGCGCCAGGCACCATCTACATTGCCAGTGACAACCATGGATTGAGTTAAATCACGACAACAACTCCACTCTCAGCCACAACAACTCAAGTTACTCATCATGCTTATTAACTTTAGAGCATTACAAACTGAAAACACTCGAAATTTCTAGCAACGTTAACAACCCTAATGATAGGCCACAACTTTCTTTTTCTTTCTGTTGTTTTTAGCAACCAATTTAAAAGTTGCCCTTTTTTCTTTTTATGTCCAGTGGAAACTTTAGGTGGTTTATGTTATTTGGAAGTAAGTACTAGAAATAGGCATTATAAAAAGATGACTTTTTTCAACAGAGATAGCATTTCTATATTGTTGTCCTAACAGAAATGTCAGTAATCATGTAAAAGGAGGTTAAGGTTAGAAGAAATGATTAGTATTAAGAAAAATTATTAGGGTATATTACGTAATATGTATTTATTAGTTTATATTCAATCTTAAATCTTCCGAATCGGGGATTTTTTATTTTCACTGTTTAGGATGGAATGGAACACTACATGAAACCCTCCACTTTCATCTCATTCCATTTCATTTCATTATGAAACTCTCAACCAAATAATTAAAGTGTGCTATGTTCCATTACTAACCCTTCAACCAAACAGGACCTTAAGTAATAACTAGTTGTCCTATTTATATTGTCGTACACGTTTGTAAATAATAAATAATAAATAATAAATAATAAATAATAAATAAATTATTTGTCTCCCTTTCAATCAAAGGCAAAAAGCATTTTTTAAATCTCATTGGTCAAATCAGAGTGTTTCAAAATGTTAAAAATGAACCAAATATTTGCAAAATGTTTAATTTAAACCAAAGTTATGAATTTTGTGCCGTACCGTAACTAAATATTTGTAACATGTTCAATTTAAACCATTGCTATGAATTGCGTACCGTATCAGAACTAAATATTTGCAAAATGTTCAATTTAAACCAACCTTATGAATTTTGTACCGTACTTGTCGGTACCGACTAAAAAACCCTGCAAAAATATGTTTAAAAGTATTGGCCAGTTTTACATAGTATTGTCCGGTACCGGTCAGTATTTAAAATACTAACCAAATATCGGCCGATATCGTAAACTTTGAAAAATAGGGAGATTGTTTAGTAAAATTTTCAAAATTTTTAAAAAACTCCTCCCGCCTCTCCTTACCCCCTTCTTTTTTTTCAAAATTTTTTTAATAAGTTATTTAATTCAACTTTTATTATGATTTTTTAATTTTTAATTTTAAAATAAAATAAATATTTTATCACTAGTAATAATTATACATTAAATAAAATTTAAAAAATAAATTATTTATATTTATATTTATTTTAATCTTTTATATAATATTTATTAATAAAGTATTAACAAAAATATTTCATTTTTAAAATAAATAATTTAAAAATTATTATTTATAAACTAATATTTATTTTATATATTTTTAATTACGAAATCAAATTTTATTTGAAATGTATGTATTTAAAATATTTTAAATTTAATTATATTTATTAATAATTATTAAATTAATTTTATAAATTAAATTAAGTTATTTATAATTTTATTAATAATTAATTTTAATTAATTAAATACATAATATTAAATTAATTTGTTTAAATTCTTATTACTAATTAATATATTAAATAACTAAATAATATATATTTAATTGATAGTATTTTTGTTTAAGATTTCACTTCTAGTTGGTTATTTTCTTATCACAAACTTTTATTGTAAATTGTAATAGTTAGAGAATTAAAGATCTTTATTGTTTTTATTTGATGTTTTGAAATAATTATTATTTATTAAATAATGAAATTGTAATATTTTAAATACTTTGTATTGTTCTTAATTTTATACTTGTGTGATGATTAAATGATCTTTTTTGTATATTAATTGTAGTTATTATTTTTATATGAAATATGTGAAACTAATGTTAATAAAAAATTGTTGTTATTTTAAAATTTTATTATTATAATTTTTGGAGACAAGGTTGATGTAAAATTATAAAGTATATAATACAATATACTAATAGACTATTATGTAATTTTTTTAAAAATTCAAGAACTATTTTATAAATTTAAAAAATTACTTAAAAAGGTACCCATTATTAACTAATATTGATAAAATATTGTACTAAAATTTAATCCGATATTAGTATCGGTATGATATTCATAACATTGATTATAACGTTAAATTGATACTCCCAGGAGAGCATTGACAAAGCTGGAGCAACGAAAGAGAACTGATTTAGTGAAGATCAAAGGTGCTCAGCCACGATTCTAAAGTTGCTGTGGTGATACTTCCATGTTAAACAAATAAAAAAAGAGGAGCATATTTATAAGAAGACAGCGAATGGGCATTTAGATACTCAATCAAAAAGTTGTCTTCGTCTTCTTCGTCCTCTCCATTTTTCTTCTAACCGGTAATAATTTAAATATACTTTCTCCCACATGTAAAGCTTTTCTTATATATTCTCTTATTTTATTTGTTTTACAGTAAATTGTAGAAGTTAATAACCCCGAAATCTCTTAGAAAGGCATAAAACTTCACTTAGGTTAGAATTTTCCATCAACAATTTTATGCCTTTTATTTGTGAGTTCTAATCATCCTATAGTTGGAAAGTATATTGTAGTTGTTTGAGACAAGAATTTGAAGCCATGAAAAAAATAAAAATGGAAAAATATGTGACTAGAAAATGAGAAAAGGAGGAGTAGAAGAAGAGGAAAGGGTGAAGAAGAACACAACTTAAAATAATTTAAGTTGAATTAAGGGATAAAATAGAAAATGTAAAAATTTAAGGGTAAAATTGAAATTTACTTCATAGAAGGGTATTTTTGTAATAATAAAAAAGTGAGTAAAATAGAACTTTTATAGCTAAGGATATTTTAGTAATTATGGTGGTTAGGTTAAATTTTTTAATAATTAAGAATAAAGTGAAAAAGGGAATAATTTTGGATTATTAAGTATAATTGAGTTAAAAATTTTCTTTAATAAATCTAATAGAATTTTTAACGTCTAAGTCCGAAGGGTGGATTAAGGAGTAGATTAAACTTATCAATTAGTTATATTCGAAAATCATATAAAAATAACCTTAGATTGTACTCTTAGAATATTATTTTGTTAGTAATAAATTATTATATAACGAATCATATTTTGAATTAGTCATTAATTAAATTATAAATTAATAATTACATATATAGATTTTTAAAATGTATGAATTGTGTTTATTTATTTCACAAATAATTAATAAAGTACAAAATTTTCCACATTTGTACTTTGTTACATATTATGAAGTGTATCACTTGATAATTCAGCAAAAAATTTGTTATTTAAAATTTCAATTATGCATGAGTATAATTAAAAATATTAAGGTGAATAAATCACGTTCATGAAATTAAATGGAGATTGGTTTATAATCGGTTGGGAATAAATTGTGTAAATAGAGAATTTGTGGCTTGTATAGGATATGCTACATTTGATATTCATAAGAATGATTAGTTGTTTAAATATAAGAGAGCGATGACTAGGTTTCTGACCATGGAGTAGGTATCAGGGCATCATGAGTCCCGATAATGTCCTATATTGATGGCTAAGTACTAAAGTGGTATCGAGATATCTTAAGTTTTAAAGATATCTTGTGTCGATGACTAAGTACTTGAGTGGTTGAGAAATTTAGGTACTATATGCTAATATTTATACATCTAATTATATTTCCACTTAGTTAGTGATTATAATGAATAGATATGAGTTGGTTGACCATTGAATATAAGCCTACGAAGTTAAGCATGACATAGATAATTCAGTTAATAATGAGATAAAACATAAATGATAGTAATAAAATAATATTAGTATTAATTATGGCTAATGATAAAATTTTGGATGTTTGTTAATTGTTCAAATAGGTTGAGTAATGTTGCGCATTTTAATATTATATATATGTTTTAATTACGTGCTTAATTTCTATATATATTCAGTTATTTGATTTTAAATGTACAGTCAATTAGTCTTGTTAAGTAGGTGGTTCACCTCTTATGACTATTTCTTTTTAGAAGATAGAGAGATTGCCAATAAATTCAGGGCACGTAATTGATATAGTGGAGTCTAAATGAGGCCAGTAGATTAAAATGAGTAAAATTGTTTTATCATATATATTTTTGAATGTGATACTTCGGATATTTGTAGTTGCATAGAATATAATGTCACCGATGAAGATTTTGATAATTAATGATATAATTAAGTAACAATTTAGATAATTTTAGTTTAAAAATGATTAAAGCTTCATATAGGATGTCTATTAGATATAACATAGATAACATAATCTTAGACATTTTTAAAAGTGATATAATAAAGTTAAATTTAAATAAATATATTGAATTTTTATAATTATATTTTATGGTATTGTTTAACTGTTATACAATATTTTATGTTATATTCTATTAGTTATCTATCCAATTTTAGGATATAGTATTAAATCTTAATATGATGTCATTTTAGCGTTCAAAAAATTAAGAAAATATAATAGAGATAATTATATAACAATTGAATAATGGTAAAAATAAATACTATTTTTTAAAAATAAAAATTGAAATAAAAAATTAAACTATTATAATTAACCTTAAAGATAAAAAATTTTATAAGATAATTGAAAAATGGACACTACGCTTTTATAGTATTTAATCTCGGATCTAAGTTTTATACTAGCTAATTACATATTTAAATAAGCATTAACTTATAATTAATAAATATTAAAACTGGATGAAATTACAAATTATTGAAAATTTGAAAAATAAAACGAGTTTGATGATTGTTCAGGCAGAAAAAAACGAAAGAAGGAGAGAGAAGCGTTGCGAGGTGGGAGCAGCCAACTGATTAATCAAATTTGCTCGAACCCTAATCAAAATTTGCTTCTTCTGTTCAAAATTCAAAGGTCTTTTATTATTCGATCAACGCACGTCCTCTTCCTCTTCCTTTTCCTTTCTGTACGTATCATAAACTCTTGGATCAGGCATCATATTGGAGCAGAGCATATCTTAAATTGTACATAAAAATCTTATTTTGTGGTCTTAATGGGAATTCCCTCGGAGATGAAGCGTTACTGGGTTGCTCACAAGCATGACATGTCGCTTCTCATTCCTTCTCCTGCAGAAAATCAGAGGATTGTCGAAGCAAGACGTTGCACTCAAGGTTCCTTCGTCTTCATTGCTATTTTATTTATTCTTCAATTTCATATGGTTCTTGAATTTCCTCTATCCTTACTTATATTGTGTGTTTGCAGAGGGTGTTCGCGCCGGTGCTAAGGCGGCGGCTGTCACGGCTGTTGCTACTGCCGTTCCTACGGTAATTCTTATTTTTATGTAGCTTTAAAATTCATTGCTCTTGTTCAGAGGTAAAATCCTTATGAGGAGCGTAATCGAGATCCAATTTGAGGGGAAAGAAATAGAACATCCTCCGTTTTGATTAAAAATTTTTAATTAGAATTCTGTTGGATAATCTTTTTTTCTTTTTAATCGCTCGTGATACCAACTCTTTTCTTTTTCTTTTTTATTTAAAGCAGATTAATTTTATTTTATGTTTTAAAGTTGTGTTGTAACGGATCTTAGGATTTCGGGAAATTAGTCTCGCGGTTGTCGGACAATCAAGAATTTTGCCTACTTGATGTGAAGGTTTAGTTGTTAGAAATGGAGGAAACTTCCTTAGAAAATAAGGTTTCATCTATGGTGGATTATCTTGTCCTTTAAGCTCCTTTGTAAATAGGATTTGTTTAACTGTAGCATGTTATGAAATTGACTCCTAGATTTTTTTTGAAAAATGAATGGTAAGCTGTGTATAGATAAAACTATATCGAAATTACAATGAGTTCATGGCATTATACGTACAATCAAATATAAACTATGACAAAAAAGACACATGTAGCTAAGTTAATGCAGCACAGTACATTCCATCAATCTTTCATCTCCATAGACAGATTGCACTGTGCGTTTTGAGCCAGCAAACATGCTCTAGTCTGATTTACTATTCGATTGGTATTACTCCAATCTCATATCAGAGAATCTTTGTCTGTTTCTGTCTCTCCAAATGTTGTAAATGGAGATGGCGAAAACCGTTTTGATAGGAATGGAATTGGTGCTTCTATGCCGAGTGTTTCTTATAGCCCAACTTAGCACCTGTTCCCATCTGTAATCACTGTTGGAAGCTGGTAGCAGATGTAACAAATGGCTCCAAATAGCTGTGGTGAAGCAGCACTGAAAGAACAAGTGGTCTCGGTCCTCCTCCAATCTGTTACAGAATAAACATAATACATCTTCGCTGTTGCGTCATTGAGTCTTAGTTTTGAGACAGTTTTTTTTAGCAAGCCAAGTAATAAAAGATGCCTTGGGGCAAAGTATGTTTTTTCATAAGAGATTGTACCAAGGGACTAGCGTAGTGTGGGAGTAGAACAAGTGATGACAGGTAGCATTAGTGTACTGACCATTAGAATTTAGTACCCAAGAAATTGAATCTTCACTCTGAACTGCTTCTAATGAAGGTAAGTGATCAATTAGGGAATTAAAGCCCCTGAAGTTTCCACGCCAATGCCCCTCCATGATCAGTGACGAAGCTTTAAGATGTAGTGGCATTCTATTTCTAAGGTGTTGAAAGTCCACCGAATGCAATAGAGAACTGATGTCAAGCCAATTATTGAACCAAACCCAAGTCCTTTCACCATTGCCAATTTTATGTTTGAGACAAGGATAGATGATATTCCGAAAATTCATCATTTGTCGAAGTAACCAAGTTCCTTTCTATTTGTAGATTCTGGTCAAGATTTTATTCCAGGATCTCGGATCTAGAAAACTGTTAAGACTAAAGATAGATTATGTTTTTTTATCATATTATTAATTTTGATTCTTCTGGCATCACATAAGCAATCAAAGCAGTGATTAAGGAAAAAAAAGAGAGACAGAGAGAGAGCTTCTGCGTATCAGGATCAAAATGGCGTGTACTTATAGTAGTAGGGGCTACGGTTGATTGCATCACATTGTATTGTTCTTTGCAAACTATTTTAATTATGATGAACGGATAAAAGAGCACACATTCTCGAGCATAACGAGTGAGACGATGCCTCTGCTGCGTTCTTTATTTCCTTTCCTTATATTTGCAGTAAATTGGAATTCATTTTTGAACATATAATTGGAACTGTCAGTTGGTTGCTGTTCGAGTCATTCCTTGGGCAAAGGCAAACCTTAATTACACTGCTCAAGCTCTGGTTATATCTGCAGGTACTGTCCAATCTTATGTTTCTTATGAAATTATCTACAACTGAATTGGTCTCAACTTTTTGGCTGATTTAATAATTATGGGGAAGTATAGGGATGGTGTTTCCTTTGAGCGGTATGGTGTAAGGTTCTCTCTTTCATTTTATTAAGGTTCTCACTTAACAATTTGTGTTGCTCTTGTTGAATAGCCTCAATTGCTGCATACTTCATCACTGCAGACAAAACTATACTGGAGTGTGCCAGAAGGAATGCTCATTATGATAATACTAATTGAGAAGGATCTTATGTAATGTATCTTTGCAACATAACTGCGATGATTTATAGAAACCTACACTTGTTTTTCTAGTATTTCTATCTTTTCCTTTTCTGTGGTCAACCCATGGAGATAAAACAAGGGGACGCCATCTGTTTTTCGGACATTAAATAAATTATATTGAAGAAAGAAGCCTTGAGCTTTACAAAAAGGCTATAGCCTGCCTAACCATATTTAGGCAAGTTCTTTAAAAAAAAAAGAAAAGAAATGCATTAATAGGCAAGTTCTTTATTAACACCCTAAACAAGATCTCAAGACATGTAAGGGAAGTTCAGGAGCTTGTGGAACTACCCCGAGTAAATACAAACACTGGATCCGCTTTCACTGGATCTTTTTATAGTAAGTCATGTGAGATGTGCTTTTACAATGATGCGGAGCGGAACAGCTAATGATGCTTTAATTAAAATTCACAAATTGTGCATTTTTTTTGTGTGGGTGTATAAGCTTGTCGTTCGACTTTTGTGACTCATTAAGCCACGAAAGATGATCAAAATGAGAGTTATAGTACATGACAACTTGTAAACTACAAAAAAAAAAAAAAGCAACTATACTTCGTTGTTTTAGAAAGGTATGAATAATTAGATTAAGTCATGAAAGGCAATCAAAATGAGAGTTCTATTACATGATAACTTGTAAACTACTAGGAAAACAACTAACCACAAACTGCAAAAATTAATCAACATAACGATTATAAATAAAAGTTATACTTTCCAACAAGATTTGAAAAAATGAAGATATAGTCTCTTATGTATGTGTAAGCCAATATGTGTCCTTATCCTCTACATTAGAAGGATACCAAATTGCTAATTAGAAACATTTATATCATGAAAAATTTGAGTGTTTCTTTCATCCCACATAGTAGTAACAAAAAATGATAAAGAAATACAAAAATACCATCCTGCAATTCTATTTTGGAATCTCATATTAGTGCACAACTCCTTGATCTGGCTCAGATTCTGCAGGATTTCAGAGATTAAACATCTATGCAACAAAGTTTTCCAAGTGTTAAGCACATAGTTGCACTAAAAAAAAAAGATCATAATTTTCCATGGCCCTCTTACACAGAATGCACCAATTTGCAAGTTGTATGAATTTTGCAATTCTATCGTAACTTATTCAACATAGCCACCCACACAATTGTGGAGGCTCAATGTAACATCCCGTTTCTATATAAAGAGTTGAATTATAGAAACGGATACACGTGAGATCAATTGGAGAAATTAAGAAAACACATCTCATGCTCATGCATTTGTGAACAATGATTTTTGCACATGAAAAATGACTGTACATGCATTCGTGACTTTTTCCGGTATAATTGTGAATAAATGTGAATTTTGAAAAATAGGCTTTGTGTGTGTAAAAATTGAAATGGAGAGGAATATTGGGGTTTTCTGATTTTTAGAGAATTTTAGAAATTTTCCGAAAATTTTTCGGGGTCGTTTCCGGACCAGGAAAACTGTCAAGTGACAGAATAGGGGTTTACCAGTAGTGGAAATGACTGTCCAATGGCACTGAAAACTTAGACATATGAATTAAAAAATTTTGAATTGAGTCATTGGAATTTTGGAGAAAAATTGGAATTGAATTGGGAAGAAAATTTAGTAAACCAATGAGAGTGTGTCATGTGGCAAGTGACACATGTCACTTGCCTACATGTCCACCTAATTAAGCATTAATAAAATCATCCCTTCTTGAGTCTTCATTCACGACTCTTCTTGCACCTTCTTCTTTTATCAAGTGTTAGTGTTTTGAATGAGAAAGGCTCCATCATCCGAAACTTCTCCTTCTTTTGTTCTTTTTGAATTTTGCTCATCTTTTCCACTCTCTTCTACACCTTGCTTACTCTTCCATGGTTCTTTTAAAAGCCTAACCTAAACTCTCACCCCCTCAAATGATGAAGATGTCGTATGTGATGGTGAGAGAGTAGAGAATTTGTAAAGTTTGAAAGATTGAAGAAGTGAGAGCTTAATTGGTAAGTGTTGCATTTTTATGCTCTTAATTGATAGTTAAATGAATAAATTATGGTGTTATGTGAATGAATTGCATGAGATTGTGTCTTGATTGAATTGGGTATGGGTGCGGATACCTGCCCGGACCACCCGCTCGCAGATATTGTCCACTTTGGGCCTTGGCCTAGCTAAGCCCTTACGGTTTTGCTTTTCCCAAGGCCTTCCCAAGAGGTCACCCATCCTGGTACAACTCTTGACCTAGCACATTTAACTTCAGAGTTTTAATGGAATCCGGTGCGTTGGGACATGGAAAACGCGTCTTCGAGGGAAAGGTATCCACACCGTTATAAGGCGTGCTTCGTTCTCCTCTCCAACCGATATGGGATATCACATTCCATCCCCTTTTGGGGCTCAGCATCCTTGTTGACACACTGGTTCGGATACTGGCTCTGATACCATTGTAACAGCCCAGACCACCCACTCGCAGATATTGTCCGCTTTGGGCCTTGGCCCAGCCAAGCCCTCATGGTTTTGCTTTTTCCTAGGCCTTTCCAGGAGGTCACCCATCCTAGTACTACTTTTGTCCAAGCACATTTAACTTCGGAGTTCTGATGGGATCCGGTGCATTAGGCCATGGAAAACGCACCATTGAGGGAGAGGTATCCATACCCTTATAAGGCGTACTTTGTTCCCCTCTCCAACCGATACGGTATCTCACATTCCACCCCCCCTTTAGGGCTCAACGTCCTCGTTGACACTCCAGTTCGGGTACTGGCTCTGATACCATTGTAACAGTCCAGATCACCTGCTCGTAGATACCATTGTAACAGTCCGCTTTAAGCCTTGGCTCAGCCAAGCCCTTACGGTTTTGCTTTTCCTAAGCCCTTCCCAGGAGGTCACCCATATCGATTGGAGAGGAGAACTAAGCACGCCTTATAAGGGTGCGGATTTGGTTTTCTTAAGGCCTTCCCAGGAGGTCACCCATATCGATTGAAGAGGGGAACGAAGCACGCCTTATAAGTGTGCAGATGGGTGACCTCCTGGGAAGGCCTTGAGAAAAACAAAACCGTGAGAGCTTGGCTGGGCTAAGGCACAAAGCGGACAATATTTACGAGCGGGTGATTTGGGATCATCATCAAGATTGGGCAAAATAGCACGTCAACACCAAAATTCCAGATTTTGGCAAAGAAGAGAAGGAGTCTTTCTATTCAATTTTCTTTCATTTTAATCTTCTCTATTGTTTGTAAAAATGATTTATTTGATTGTTGATGATGTTATGGAGACCATATTAGGCTAATTTCATTTTAGGGACTACTTTTGAGTTATTTTGTCAAAACTCCTATTTTATTAAATTGAATGAAGTTTCTTTGATGATTATTGTTTTAAATTCTTGTCTTGCAACAAATTGAGAGAGTGAGTAAAGATGAGATTCGGGTAGGATTGTACAACAAGAGTTGGCAACCTATAGACTAGCAATCATTAGGTCTATTGAATAGTTAGAAGAAAGATCTCGATTAGTCAATTGATCACCCATAGGATAGTTTAATAACTAGTTGAATCGGTAGAGTCATTGGGTCGGTTGAGAGATTATTCAATTGATTCCTGTTAATTCGATTAGGGCAAAATAATTACACCTTGAAAGAGGGTAATTAGTACATTCGAAAATCTGGGGTGAGACACAATTCAATCAAAAAATAGGAGGGAGATAAAATAAGGAAAAAGTAATCTCTAGCATTTAGATTCTTGAATTCAGATTTTTTTCAATTGCGGTATTATCCATTATTTACATTAATCTTTTAATTTTAATTTAATTTTCTAGATTATTTGCATTTCACAATTTAGTTTCTTAAACAAAGTTGTATCTAAATTAAGCGGTGTCTAGGCATTAATCCCTGTGGGATTGATATCAGCTCTTTTTACTACAAGTCACGACCTTTTCACTTGCAGTTTTTTAGCGTAAAACAAGTAGATAGGTTTTACCATCAACAAGTTTTTGGAGCCATTGTTGGGGATTGATTATTGAGCATCGTGTTTAATTTAGATTACTTTGATTTAACAGTTTTTGATACTTTTCCTTGTGTATTTGTAGGTGCATTAACACAAGGAGTACACGAAGGACAAAAGAAGCTATAGAGGACAAATTTACTGACATTAAGAAGCAAAAAAGAGAAATAAGAAGGGTAAAACATCTAAATTTCTCAAATTACGATATGGATGAAGAAGGAGAGCAAGGAGGACCAGAGCGAACATTAATAGATTTCATGAGGCCAGGGTTTAGTCCTTAAAGAGTGGTGAGACTGGTAGTCTAAGCAAATAATTTTGAGATAAAGCCATTGCTACTTAATATCCTGCAAAATAGTGTACAGTTCCACTGGTTATCCAACGAGGATCTGAATGCCCATATTGTAAATTTCTTAGAGATTTGTGACACATTCAGATTCAATAGAATGTCCGATGATGCAGTGAAGCTGAGGTTATTTTCATTCACGTTGAAGGATCAGGCTAAAGCATGGTACAATTCTTTGAATCCAGGACAGATCACAACTTGGGAGCAGCTCGCCCAAGTATTCCTTGCCAAGTATTTTTTGTTGACAAAGACGAGATGATTATCAAGGGGATAACAAATACAAAATGACGGAGAATCTCTTTATGAAGCTTGGGAGAGATTTAAGTAACTTCAGAGGAGCTGTCCACATCACAACCTCCCGAGGGAATTTCTACTTCAAACATTATATAATGGAGTGAATCCTAGTACAAGGAGCACAATTGATGTAGCAGTTTGATGTTCACTAATGAGAAAAACGATAGAAGCAGCTCATGGTTTGTTGGAAGAGTTGGCAAGCAACAGTTGCATATGGTCGAGCGAGAGGAGTAGACAAGGACAGAAGGAACAAAAAGGTATGATACCTATTGACTCAGTTACTACCTTGTAGGCTCAGATCAAGGCTTTGACGAAGTAGCTAAACAATATACAAGGAGCTTCTACCTCAGCAGTTAAGGCAATACAAGCATTATGTGAGTTATGTGGGGAGAATAACCACAGCTCAGCAGAATGTTTCCTATTGGGAGCTAGCGAGACCGAACAGGTAAGCTATTTAGGCCAGCCATAGCGAGGTAATAACCCATATTCGAACACATATAATCCAGGTTGGAAAAATTGCCCGAACTTTTCTTGGAATAACAATAATGCATGTGGCCAATAAAGACCACAAGGACTGCCAGGATTCTAGCAAGATTGAATCGGAGCATTGGAAAGCAAAATTGATAAGATGATGGAGGTTTTGGGGTCCAAATTGGCAGTACAAGAAGAGAATCATAAAAGGATGCATGCAAGCCAGGAGGAAAATCAAGGATAGAAACAAAATTTGATCAAATTTTGAAAAATCATGTATCATCTATCCACAATCTGGAAGTTTAGATAAGCCAACTAGCTAATGCTTTATCTTCACGAAATGTACCAAGCAACACTTAGGTGAATCTAAAGGAAAGAATCATCGCCGTTACTCGGATAGAGAAAAAAGAAAGCAAACATGGGAAGAAAGATGGAAACAAGCAAGAAGAACAAGCAGTGCTGGAAGTCTTTATCAGTGGACTAGTACGTAAGCTGATTAAGGAACTTCAGCTTGGACTTCCACATCAAAATTTGCTCAGTGGAAGCCATCTTTAAGTGGAATAACTCAGAATTCTAAGGAAGGGGAGTTAAGCGAGATGATAGACATAACAAATCAACTCTAGACAAAGCTCATATTAAAGGGGTCGTTGAAAGAAGAGGTTATAAATCATATATCAGGATTAAGTCTGCATATAGCACAGAAGAAAGAAGACATAGGAGACTTTCATTCCATGTAGTATAAATAAAGTTAAGATAGATTGAGCACTAAGGATTTGGGAGCAGGTATTAACATGATGTTGTATTTATTTAGTCAGAAGTTAAGTCTAGAAGAGCCAGAGCTGATTAAGACATTAGTGAAAATGGCTGATAAGATGGTGCATTTATCGAAGGGGCTGATCAAGAATGTGCAGCTACACATTGATAAGTTTACTTTCGTCGTGGATTTTTACATATTAGATATTAGTGAAGATAAGGAAACTCCTATAGTTTTGGGACGACTATTTCTGACTACTGCTCGTTCGATTATTGATGTTGATAGGGGCGAGTTAATATTGACAGTAGGGAAGAAGCAGTTAACATTCAAGGTATTGAAGAAAAATTATCGTCTTACACCATCCGTGACAGATATTAAGGAACCTGAACTCCAAGGGGGATGGGAAAATATTGAGGTCCCCAAAAATGCATTCAGGAAGAAACGAATGCGTAGGAGAAGGTGAAAAAAGGAAAATAATAATGAAAGTGGAGCCTATAATAAGATAGCCCCCATACAAAGTCTGAAATCAGTTTATGCACCGCTATCATTCCGGTCATTTGAACCATCATAAGTAAGAGGGAGAGTCGAGCTACCGAAGGTAATAGAGAGCTGTATGGGAGGCAACCTATAGGAGTCAACTAGCCTTTGTTTGTTTTTGTTCTATTAATGGTTCATTTGAATTATTTAGTTATTATCATGTTTGAATTGGATTTGATTGATGTTTGTGTTGATTGTGTTTGGATTTCAATTTGTTTTCTTTTTAAATTTCTTGTTGATGATATTATCTTAATGAGTTTGTAGGTTTTGGGATTATAGAGAACGCATATAAGCTTGGAAAAAGGTTTGAAATTGTGAGGATCACCAATTGCCATGAACATGGAAAATATCTCTAGAAAGTTTCTGGAGAGAAAACCCACGGATGTGGGAAACCTCTCCAGAAAGTTTCTGGAGAGGAATCCCACGCTCGTGGGAATCCTACTTTAAGTTTCCTCCTGGATGGGATTCCCATGCTCGTGGGAATCTCCACAGTTTCTGGAAAGGAATCCCACACTCGTGGGAATCTCCAAAATTCCCACAAGCATGGGATTCCTTTCCAGAAACTGTGGGGAT
>JAOTAY010000006.1:14159680-14182947 GCA_025629805.1 Erythroxylum baracoense
TACATTGTTTTGTATCAAATGGTTATAAAACAAAGTGGACCGTTTTGGTTATCAATTTTCTGTACTTTATGTTTGTGATTTTTTTAAAAAAAAATTATACCGTCTTTTGATTGTTTAGTGATGTGGCACACCATCCTCGCGGGGCACGGACTCGGATATCACCATCGATATCGGGTTCGGGTCCAGCGGGAGTGGGGTGTTACACTCAAGGATGACGATAATCAAACCAAACCAACTTTATCCAAACAAGTGTTGGTAAGTCACCTACAATCACCTTTCTACAAAACGAATTGGTGAATCTTCTATCATCATTGTTTCTCCATATTACTTAATCATCATTTGAAGTCAATGAAATTTAAATAATTTCTTCCTTCAACTTTGTAGGTATACTAGAAAATATGATATGAATCCTCTCAGTGAGAGCTTAAGCTACTAAACTCTGTAAGTTAAAAATTGATTTAAGTGGTTTAGCTTCATGTAGCTTAATCAGGGGCCCAACAGATAGTCAATTGTCAAACCAAAAGAAGGTGTTCTTCCCATTTCCAATTACATGAATAAAGTGGTGTTTTATTCTTTCCTCATCCTCATAATGGACTTGAATGTAGTGGAAGCAAGAAAATTTTCGTTGAAGTCCCACAGGCTCCTATTTTTTATAAAATAAGTGTGGATCCACCTGCAATATAAAGTCTATTTTTTAGTGAATAATCTTCATAGTCTCTTAATAATATAACATTACTAGGTGATTGAAGAGAAATAATTCCAAGCCCTCCTTGCTTCTTAGGAATACAAACATCTTTCCACTCCATCTTCACCTTGCCACTTGACCATAAGAATCTATCAGGGATCCTGTTAATAGATTTTATTGTTTTAACAGGAAAAGCAATGTGCCCTACCCAATGCACACTAATAGAATTCAAAATGGATATGACGAGTTGTGCTTTACTAGTTAAATAAAGATATTTAGAGCTCCAAGAAGCAATTTTAAGATACTTCTATGTCTACTTTTTCTCCAATTGCTTTATCATAGTTGTTTTTCTTAGTCTAACACAATCCATTTTGCATACATGCTTTTGTTCTATTATTAATATGACTGGTGTTGTGGTAAACATCAATGGTGTTATCCCACTTCCTCTATACACCATCTCTAACATGTTTTGAATAATTTGTAATTTATTATTATTAATTGACTTATTTTGTGACAGTTAATATTGTAATAACTGCAAGTGTACGGTGTAGTTATAGTTAGTACCAACAAGTACATATCGATCTCACAAAGATGATGATACTAGTAATTACCTTTCTTCTATTATCTAGCCTAAGGATTGGTTTTAAATTTTTAATGAAAAGAAGCTAAAACTAAGGCAAGTAAAATAAAATAGGTAACGAAGTTGAATAGAGAAAGCAATTAGGAAATTATAGATATCGAGAATTAGTATGTAGGTTTCAAATCCCCCTAAACTCTTAGCCAATTGATCTTTTATTATGTAATTGTTTTATTGATTTATTAGACTGTGGAGATTCCTATGGTATTCTAATAGTTGACTTTGAGTCTACTAACAACTAATCTTAAGATTTTCAACTAAATCAATCAGGTTAAAGTTTATAGGATTGCTTTACCGATTTATGAATCTCTCTATTAGGTTTGACCATAATTCGGAAGATTTATATCATTCTATCTCTAGGTTTGCAATCAACTCCTTCCAATTATGATAGATCTATTCAAACCTAGGATTTCTTAATCCTCATGTATGAAATCAAATTATGATATAATATTCCCGAGTTTATTAGAACATAAATGAAATACATAATTAGGTCACATTAATCAATCAAACCAATTGCATTAATAAAATAATCAAATTATATCAAAGTATTAACATAAGATTCATCTAACCTAAAAACTAATTGGATGTTTAGTTACACATTATCAAATACAAAATCAAATATACATAGCCAGAAAGACGAATAAAAAACAATGGAATAATAATTCTAAATTTCCTTGATTTTCTTCTATCGAATATTCTTGCAATATAAAGATTTAATCTTATATTTCGATTGATATGTTGATGATTTTTTTTCGTATTTTCTACTTCTCTGGACCAAAATAGCCTCTTAAGGGTGAACTTCATATATGAAAATTGTCTCTTGATGTCTGCTCCTCTTCATCTGACCCCAAAAACGTCTTTTTATGGCAAAATTTAGTTTGGGAGATACACGAGCTGATGCATGGCTGTAAATCACCAAAATCTCTAGAATTTGTGATTCTACACGGCCTAAGAGAAGCGCATGACTTGTTGCATGAGCGACATCATTTTTTTTGCTTTAAATCTTCGTTTTACGTTGTGTTTGCATATGAATTCCTCTCTTTTAAATCCATGAAGGCAATTATCACCTATAAAAGCACTTGGAGTGAATTAAGCACCAAATATACAATAAAAGGATAAAATATCAAGCAAAATACATCAAATATGGGTGCAAAAATATAGTCAAATATCTATATATCAATTATAGATAAAGGTACTTCACTCTTTGCTAGCTTCCTGTCGTGGTGTCGTCATAAGTAAAGAAATGAAGATATAATGGGTCTTTTATCAAGCCTACTTTGCCAAAATAGATCTCCTTATATAAATAATTTGTTATTTCATTGGATTACTAATGAAGTGGTCCCAAACACTAGCCACTTGACTTTTGTGCCTAGAGTTATAAGAAACATCCTAAATCACTTAACCAACTTTGTCTGTATGTACATGAAATTAACTATTATAATAGGATCAACTGTACCTAAATCATCTTATTATGCTTTAAAAAGAGCATTTTTCATGGACATAATTCTTATCATAACCGGTGATTTTTGAAAAAATTTTATGAGAAGCTCAAGGACCCTCTATGATCAATACACATCTTTAATTCATCTATTTGTCGAGTCCTAATTGCATTTACTAAAACCATATGTGATTCAAATCAAGTAGTCTTGAGGTAAGTGATGGTAAATATAAGAATGACTTAGTCTTAGATTATCAAGAAAGATGAAAACAACTAAATATCTTCGAGACAATATTAACATGCTTGGTAATAATATGGTTAAATTATTAATGGCCAAAATTTTATTTTAAACCCTAATGTTTACATCATAAACTAAGTTAATCCCTAATGTCGCCGAGCATTCAAGTCGAATCTCAATGTTTACAAAATGGTCAAACTAGACCCTAAGAGGATGGAAAATCTGACAGAGGTTATGCTTCGTTAGTTAATTGCCATATGGATTTTTTTACGACGTGGCTTTTTTCAATTTTGCGTATTAATGGGACTAATTTTACTGACGTTGCATTCTTATTTTAAAATATAAGTGGGTCCCATAGCTATATTCATTGACTTGAAAAATGATTCTTTGACCGTGGATTCTTTATTCATAGGCTTATGTTTTAAGTGGAGCTTCACCATTTATTTAGGATCATGTCCTTCTTTGTCTTTGTCGTCATCAAAATCACAGTATTCTTCTACTGCATCTTCTTTTGCTATTGTTTGTGCTTTGTTTTTGACTTCCTTGGAAGTTGAGAGACCACAATTAGTGTTCATTGAAGATGAAGAAACTGCATTAAAGCTCATGTAGTCAGGTAATTCAATACTAGAAAGAGTTAAGATATTGGTATTTAGATTCTTTTTATGGTCGTAGATCCCAACAATAGTTTCAAAAGCTCTAGCAAAAAGCAAAATAAGGAAAAGTAAAAGAGAGAAATTAGGCACCATAGCAATACGTATTTCTTGTCTGGTTAGCGAGAAAATCCTCCATCAAAATAAAACACGAAGGCAAACATGAGAAAACCCATATGAGCAAAAATTTCAACTCAGTTTCAGCGATTTCTAGGAACTTAACAAATAAAACCAGATCCCCAGAAACTAAAGGAAAATTTTTTTAAATGAAGCTTGGTGAAGAGGAAATGAGCTATAATAGGATAATGAAAGAACATGAAAGCATGTTTAATGTCGATGATGTATGTATTTAAGAATAAGCAAGGGAAAAGAAGAAAGAGAAATAAATGGTAAATGTGTAGTCTTTGGGGTTCTTTAAGTCTGAGGGTGCTCCATGTTAGATTCAAGATTTAGATTTTGAAGACTTAGTGTTGGTGCAAAACACAATTTTAGATGGGAAGAGTCTCTAATAAATGCAAAGGAAAGAAAGAGGAAGAAGAAAATTTAATAATAGGACTTCTAACTCCTTTTTTTTTTCCTTCTTGTAATAGATGATATATAACTTGGTGGATATTTTTATCTTAATCTTTGCTCCCTTTTTCTATTTTTCTCTTCTTTACTAGATAGCAAGCAGATTACTTTTGCCTGCTTTATGAGCAAAGTTCTTTTTTTAATATAAGAATATGAGAAGTTTCACAAAGAATTTAGATGGGTAGTTAATGAAATGGAAGATGGATAACAATGGAGGTAGTATTCTCGAGAAGGATATCTAAGGTTTTCAAAAGTTGGTATTTTCTTTGTTGTTGTAAAGGACATTCAAAGAAAAGAAGAAAGATGAACTAAAATGCACCATTTTATATAGTTGTGTGATCCACTTCTATTTTAAAATAAGAATGCCATGTCAGTGAGAGTGGGTCCCACTAATATGCAAAATTAAAAAAAGCTATATCATAAAAAAAAGCCATACAGCATTAGTAGGGTAACCTTTTCCAGGTTTTCGACCCCTCATAGGGTCTAGTTTGAACATTTTGTAAATGTTGAGGTTTAACTTGAATGACCCTAAGCGTTAGGGTTCAACTTGGATTTTAGTGTAAACGTTAGGGTTTAAAATACAATTTTGGTCAATTGGTAATAATGTGTGCATTTAATAAATACATATCTCTTTTTATGGTGACTCAAGGGATATCTAGGCTATTAGTTCTTTAATTGTGTTGAAAATTAATATTTTAATCTTTTGTAGCATAAATGCTAGATTTTGAATTTTATTATGGTGAGATGTTATAAAGAAATGACAACAATAAATATATTAGGGACAAGATCAAAAGGAAAAAAGAAATGAATATTGATAAGCTTAGTATGCTAGCATTAAAAGGGTGTCAAAGGATAAAGGATAACAAGTGGTATTTATGTTTTACGAATTTCTTAAATATTCAAAAAGATTATTAAAAAAGTTGAACTTACATTATGATAATGACATGTTGTTAACACTTAGCCATATGTAAGAATTAAATTGCCATAATATTCAAATTTATTACGAGTATAGTTATGAAAATCCTACAAAAAAATGTAAAGAGTATAATTCTAATGTCAACAATGATTATGGAAATAATACACAACAGAATATAGGTGTGAATGAAGAAAGGTTATTCCAAGTTAAGGTGGAACAAGAAGAAGAATATCTCTTTGTTATAGAGATGAGTGAATCAGGAAATGATTCTTTAAAGACAAAATTTATGCAATTGATAATGAGAATATTTTAGTATAAGAGGAAATGAGAAGAAATGTGGCAAGAATGTTTACAATGAATTTGAGTTTGCTGACATTGTAGATGAGGTTGGCAGCAGTAATAAAGATTTCAATAAAGAGGCAGCCTATTGAAAAAAGTCACAAAGACAATAAAGGAGTTCATGGTTGGCGTAGTAAATATGAGAATAATAATGTTGAAATTCAATCACTAGTTTGTAATGATGATGGATGGTGCGAGATATATGTAAAAAGAACATGCACATTATGTTTAATACAAAAGATGATATGAAGGAATTCAATTTGAAATTGACAAAGCAACCAAAATTATGTATTTAGAAATCTATATGACATTTCAATGACAAGAACTAGTCTGAGAATGGAGGCTATTTATGATCCATAATGTCCCTTTAGGGTATATGATAGCTAGTTTAGAAATATATATTTTTTATTAATATATTAAAAATAAGTATAGTTGCAAGAAAGTGCAAAGAAACGAGTAAGCCAGTAAGAAATGGATAGCAAATGAATTTGCACACAATTTTAAGAGTAACATAAATTATCTAGATAGTAAGATGATAAATGATCTTCAGAGAAAGTATGCACTATAAGTAACTAAGACATAATGTTATAGGGGCTAAGTGGGAAATCTATTGTAATGCTACGAGACAACCTAAATATAATTAAAGTGATTGTTACCTATTTTTATTTATACTTATTTCAAATATTGTTCATAATATCAAATTGTTCACCATAAAGTATACATGTATAGTGTACGAAATAAGGAAGGCCACCTAAAAATCAAGTATTTACATCTAATATTAGCTACTATCCAATTAGAAGACCTAGCTAATTAGAATCTATATGGTCAAATACAACACTATCTATCTTAAGAAGAGAGAAGAGGAAGGTTTTACCTTTATTTCCTGATTACCATGAATTTGTTTAATATCATAATTATTTATATTTCTATAGGCAACAAAATGACATAAAGAAATATTTGGAGAAGTTAACGGAGAAACATTTTTTGAGTTTGTTACTTAATTACAATTTTGTGTTGGTCATGTGTACTTAACTCCACGTCTTAGTGGGACTTTCACTGGGTGTTGATGATGACGACGACTATGTGTAATTAAATTCTTAGTGCTAACATTGTACTTTGTTTATGATGTTTTATAGATGGATGGAAGTTAATTTCAAGTACTCAAATCTTTAAAGAACAATATAACTATAACTTAAGCTTCTCAAAATACAACTTTCAATAAAAATGCACAAACAAAATACTTAAAACACGAGGAATATCAAGTTGAGGGAGAAAAGATTAACTCCAAAAGAATCTCAAATTATTAATGGTGAATCTGCTACTTATTAAACTTTATATTTGTTATAGTTTGGTTAAGTCAACGCATCGAACTATGTTCTATCCTAATGTTTATATTATTTTAAACCTTATGTTTGTCATAATTTGGATGAAACTTTGAACTATCTTATATTGAACATATGTTCCACTATGAGGCAAGGAATGAGTAAAGTGATCAATGCATATTAATAAGTTGAATTTGTGCTTATGTTCATAATTAGCCTTTTACCTATTCATTTGCAATTACGCAGAGTTGATGAGTAAAAGGTCTTCCTTTATTGTGTAATTTGGTAGAGAGGTTGTTGTACTTATAGAAATGTGACAAGAGTAAATCTTGAAAGTTGTAGCATCAAATAAGAGGCACAATATGCATTTTTAAACTTTGTTTCTTAAATACAATTTTGATTTTTAGTAAGAGAACTTAAAACAAACTTGTTCTTGCTTAATTCTATGTATGAAATGGATTTAACCCTTTTTGTGATTATTTAGGATTGAAATTACATCTTCTATTACTCAAAACAAAATTTTAAAGGTTTTCATTCATATATTCATTCCCTTCATAATGTGACAAAATATGATATTAATGCAACATACATTTCATCAATAACATAACAAAAGATTTTCTTTAATTGGTGCAAGTACATAATAAAATGCTTAAACTTTAAAATGGACAATCATTATACAACATCTAAAATTGTTTTAACATTGTAGCTAGATACGTTAGATGTCCAAGAAATATAGTCATATGGGACTTACAAAGTAAAAATAAAATACAAATATCACACTTATATCAATTTTAAAATTTTTTATAACTACTGTACAAAACTCACATCTTGCGAGCAACGATGAATCTTGTGAACAAAATCTTATCCTAAGACACAACAGATGTTTGGCAAAATTTTTTATAATAACACACTTTCAAGTCATTTACTAAGACTATATATTATAAAGCATCTACAATTTGAATGTTCATTGATAAGTTGTATAATAATATCATTGATAAAACCATAATTGAAATACTCACTTTTGTAGTAATGCATTAATAAAAATGTTGAACGAATATTAAGTTTAGCATTTCATATCCGTAGATTCATCTTATTATGACAATAAGGGTAGTCAATATAAGAAATTTGATAAAAAAAGAATTAGGATCATGATAACCATATAAATCAATTATAATTAATATACAGCATATAATAGAAATAAAATTACTAATATTGTTTTATCATTGAACATAATGCCTTTTTTAGTCAAAATTGAGAATATACCTTTCAACTTATGCTAAATTGTCGAAATAATGATAAATAATATTCTTAGATCCATTAACGACATCTTAACAATCTTCTCATGTGAAGTACATACTAAGTGCATAAGTAAAAAAAATCCACATATACTTTATTTCCATCCATATTTAGCTTAATTTTGTTACCATATCATCATATGCGAGACAATTATATACATATATATATATATAGTTTGTAATTTATGTTAATTTGTCAAGTGTTATTAAACATCATATGCAAATTGAAAACAAAACATATGTTTCACCAATTGGCCATCATACCCATAAGATATATTGGTCAAGGACATAGATTGAGAGAAGTCCGACACTTTGAAGGAAAAAGTCTCCAAATAGAAGTAATAAACTATATATCATATCTATTATCTAATATATTGTAACTTACAACCTATTTTTGCCCTCTTGAAATTAGACCATACAATTTATTAATTATTGGTGACTTTTCTCAAACTATAACATAAATAAAAATTATCAAGCAACAACTTTAGTAGTTGTTAGTAGTTAATAGTTGCGCTATTGATCATGTAGCTTCTAATAATTTATAATACTATATGAGATTTTACAAAATAAAAATCTTTTATGAAGCACTTTCATAATAATATTTTACTTTTAAAAATCTTAGAATTAAGATAAGTGAAAAGAGAAAGCCAAACACATCTTAAACGTATGAAAAAAAAGTCTTAAAATATTTGGAGCAACACTTTTCAATTTGGGCATAGCTCAACTGACAAAGGCTTGGGTGGTATGGTGCCTGCCATGCTGGCGACCTGTAGGGTGGAGGTTCGAATCTTGGGGGCAAATTTTAAGATTTGGGCCTCTTGTATGGTGAGATCAGTGGGTAAGCCCAAGTCCCTGGTCAGTTGAGGCACATCCCGCGATTTACATCCTCCACCAATCCCGAGGGCACGGGGGGTGGGGACTCCTAATGTTGGAGTTCAACATTTAGAAGTTGTTAAAACTAATATGAATCAAACGTTATAGAAACTAATATCAATAATTTAGCGGCCGTTTGATTTCAATTCTACTTTTTAGTTTTTAGTTTATGCTTTTCTATCTAGTAAAATAAAAACATGCTTAGTTGTTGACATTAGTGTAGTTATGTTTTTATTACTAATAATAATTACATATTAGATAAAATTTAAAAATAAATTATTTTTATTTAAATAAATTTATTTAATCTCCTGTATAATATTTATTAATAAATTAATAATAAAATTTTTTATTTTATTAAAATTAATATTTATTTATAACTTAATATTTATTTTAAATATGTTTTAATTTTAAGTCAAATCTTATTTTAGATTTAATTATTTTTATTAATAATTATTTAATTTACTTAAAAAAATTAAATAAAATTATTCATATTAATAATTAATTTTAGTTAATTGTATATAGCATATTAAATTAAATTATTCATAATTTTATTAATAATTAATATATTAAATAATATTTATTTAGTTGATAGTAAATCATATTATTAAAAAAATAGAAATAGAAATACGATTATTATAATTTTTGATTAAACAAATAAGAAATTAGCGTTTGAGGGCAAAGAATGGTTGGATGTTTAGAGTAAAAGTGATACGTTCCGCCAATAATATTTCGGATTTTAAGGAGACAGAAGAAGAGGATTACAAAGACGAGGAGACGATAACGGTGATTATAGAGAGAAAGAGGAGGTGATGATGACGATAATATAGTTATTGGTTCTGGTGCGATGGTGATAATGACGTTAAATTTAAGGTTAACGTCAAATTTAAGTAATTTTTTTTTATAATTTATCGATAATTAAATGTCCAAATCCGCCTTCAGAAGGAAATCAAAATGATAACCGGAAAAACCAGTACACCTACGACTCACAAGCCTGTAATGTACCGCCTTAGCCAGTCATCCCTATAAATAAGAGATGATAGGTACAAAATGAATGCACGCGCTTTCTCTCCTCTCTCTTTATGACCCCAACTCCACACGCTAGCCCCAAAAACCACCTCTTAGCGTCTCTCTCTCGCTCTCCCTCTCCCTCTTCTCTCTAAATCTGATCTCTTAGAACTCCTCCTTCTCCTCATATAAATTCATAATCCATCTATAAAAGAAACCTGTTTTCAAATCTTTCCCTCCCTTTTACCTCCAATTTGATTGTATCTATTTGACAGATCTCTCTTAGAACCCTAATCTTAGAATTTCTTTGTTGGGGTTGTCGTTGATTTGGGGTTTTCCTACTCCGATCTGGATTAAATTGTATTTCGGAGTCATTAAACAGAGCCTTTTTTTTTTTATGTAGTTGACTATGATCGTAACTAAAAGTCTTTGATGAGGAGATCAATTGGAATAGGGATTTGGGTATCTGGGAAGGAGGAGATAAATTAGGGTAAAGTTAAAGACTTGGCTTTGGGGTCTGAGTTATAAACGAACGAACAAACAAATAATAAAAAAAATGACAGAGCAGGGAGGAGGAGGAGGGTCGGAAGGTAGTCAGCCTGTGGATCTTTCCAAACACCCTTCTGGCATCGTTCCCACTCTTCAGTAAGTCTCTCTCTCTCTCTCTCTATACATTGTTTTCTTCTTTTTCAAGAAGAAAAAGGAAACTTAGCTGTTCTTTCGTTGGCAGTTGTACCTTAATCTACACAGAGATTCACATATGTTTTATGGTCTCTAAATTTTGCGTCGTCTTACCCAGTTTGACCATGATTCTTTTTCTTTCCTTCTTTTGTTATTCTTATTCTTCTTCTTCTTCGTCTTCTTCTTCTTCTTCATTCAAACGAGTACATGCTTCATGAAACTTTGTATACTGAGGTTGTTGGGTAAAATTCTAATTTTTTTGAGCTTGTATTATTCTAGGAATATTGTATCAACTGTAAATTTGGACTGCAAGCTCGATCTTAAGCAAATAGCATTGCAAGCCCGTAATGCAGAATACAATCCTAAGGTATCTAAAGGTTTTCTACAAGGAGTCTTTTCTTTTCTACGTTGAATTCATTTCTAGCAATTTGTTTATGAGTGTGTAGCGTTTTGCTGCTGTCATAATGAGAATAAGGGAGCCAAAAACGACAGCGTTGATTTTTGCTTCGGGCAAGATGGTGAGTTCTTGTGATCTTTATTATAATTCTTTTGGGCAAGATGCGGCATGAATATGACTTGAACTTGTTTTTAGTGAAGTCATCTTCTCATAATCTTCACTTGTTGATTACGTAAGATTTTTTTTTTTAGGTGTGCACAGGTGCCAAAAGTGAACAGCAGTCGAAGCTAGCAGCAAGGAAGGTAAAGGCCTATTTCTTGGGTTGCCTTGCATTTTCTTCTTCATGGATATGTTTCTATCTGATATGATATTCTGTTCTTTTAGTATGCTCGAATTATTCAAAAGCTTGGTTTCCCTGCCAAGTTCAAGGTATCGAATATCTCTCTCTCTCTACTCTCTCCCAAACAAATGAAAAGCTGCCAAACAGGGCTTTACCGTTCGTTTACATCTTCTCATTTTAATGGACAGGACTTTAAGATTCAGAATATTGTTGGCTCCTGTGATGTTAAGTTTCCTATAAGACTGGAAGGTCTTGCTTACTCACACGGTGCCTTTTCTAGTGTAAGTACTGGCCATTATTTCAATTTAAGTCTCAGCAGCTCTGGCAATGTTCTTCCATTAATAACAGCTTTATTCTTCTTGGATTTTATTCTTGCAGTACGAGCCTGAACTCTTTCCAGGTCTAATATATCGCATGAAACAGCCAAAGATTGTACTCCTCATATTTGTCTCTGGAAAAATAGTAATCACTGGAGCAAAGGTAGACATTACTTGTGTTTCAAAATCTCCGACGGAATTGTTATTGCTAATTGAATTTGTTGACTAACTTTTCTTCTTTGACATCTTAGGTGAGGGATGAGACTTACACAGCTTTTGAGAACATATACCCTGTGCTTACAGAGTTCAGGAAGGTCCAACAGTGGTACGTTTCTCTCTTTACCATTCACCTTCCTTCAAACCATGAAAAAACTAGGGAAAGGTGCCCTTTTTTTTAAAAAATATTCCTTGTTCCCTTGCTAATGTATTTCCATTTGCCAAAATGATCTGCAAAAAACTCGCCTTTGGTTTTTGGTACGTCTTGGTGGTGGGTTTTAGATATGGCATCAAAATTGGGGGTCTTGGATCTTTCGAATGAGGCGGACTCCAGTGTGTATATTGATGAAATGCTGGTATTTTAATTGTGGGTTTCTGATCTTTTGTTGTGTCCTGGGAACACTGAGATTTCTTTATCCGCTCAGCCTGGATATTTAATGGAAAAAGAATAATGCTCCGGCAATGAAAACCTGTCATGTTCTATAAGTTGCGGGGGAAGGAGAGGACACTGCGAACATGGTTCACAAATCTTGTACTTGTTTGAAAGTGGACAGACTTTATTCTGGACCATGTATTGATGTTAAGGAACTTGGCTCCAATTTTGGCTGTATTGTATTGCTTTATAGATGAATTTTCTCAAGTTATGCCCCTAAACACAGCCAAATAGTAGGCCACGAGTATGATTTACTTATGGGAAAGCTAATGGAAGGCAATGTAAACAGACATTGTACTTAACTAACGAGGAAGCCATCTTTGCTGTATGTATTTGCAACGTAAGTTCAGTAGCGTGAAAAAATGACGCACCTTCGCAATCAAAAGAACGTTAACAGAATAAGCATTCATTATAAGCTGTTTATGTGCAAACAATTTTAACATTGTTCGTCTCGGCCCTCGTGGTCAATTGATCTTGCTGCAAATCGCAATTCACAGGGAACTCATAATTGGAACATTTTAGATTGTGAGCAAATTATTTAACCATATGTATATATTTTTTGTAGCTATTACTATTTCTAATGTATACTTGTATATATCTGTCAGTAATAAAATTTAATTGTGTCGATATATTGCTTGGAAGATATATAATATTTATAATTTTGACCTATAACAAATAGTTTTTAAGAGTAATTTATCGCATTCACCATAAAATGTGAGTGAGAAAATTTTTTTTGGTGATATTGTAAAGGTTGAAAATTTAAAAAATAGCTTAAATATCCATAAGTGTTGTAAGTCGTGGGGATGACAATGGGTTGAGTCGGTTCAAAATATTATTATTTTTTCAAAAAGTTGCAAAATGATGTTTTGTCATTAATCCTTTGAGCCTTAGCTGGGCTAGGCCTGGGTTGAGAAAATTGAGTTCAGCTTATTAACTTCGGAATGGGTCGAGTTAAGTCAGGCCTAAGCCCTTTTGCCATCCCTAGCAAGATGTTTCAAAAATTATTTTGACAATAGTAATTAAGTCTTTTAATATTAAGTCCATTTTTAGATTGTTAAATTTTGTTATTGAAATTGTTGCAATAAGATATATTAGCATCTTTTATAATTAAAACAATTATTTAATAAATTGTTAAATAATTATGGTAATAAAAAATGTACCCATGCAAAGGCACTAATCAGAAAATTAGACTAAGCAATTGAATTGACAAAAACAATCAAAAGTATAATATAAATTTTAAATGAAAGTTAAGAAATAAGCTAAATAGAACATACATATTTCTAGTGTTTAAGATCCCCAACCTTTCTAGCCTCAACAATTATAGGGCCTATTTTATGTTGTAATGTTGTCTGTAAGCTAATCTCTAAAATTATAATAGATAGATCAAAGCTCACACTCCCTAAATTAGTCAATCCTGATCAAGGTACACATAGAGGTGACAGAAACATTGGTAATAATATAATTCTTGCATAAGAACTCTTTAAGGGATATTCTATCAACAAATCAATCAAAAGTTGTGCCTTAAAGTTAACTTTACTAAGACTTTGTCAATTAGGACTTCATCTTAACCGGATTGCTAACAATTGGTTACCTTGATCATTTTATAACTTAGATAAGAGCTTGTATATCCCCAGTCTCTTTTGTAGTAATGGTCATATTAGACATCAGAGAAGAAGCAATTATGAACAAAGGACAAGTAAATTACAAAGATTATGTCACAAGATCCAATTAAGAACAACCTTTAATCCAAATTACAAGAAGATGTCATTAGAGACAAAAGGGGGATATAGAATATGAATTCTTTTATTTCTGTTTGTTCTTCTAAATATTTGAGATTGAATTTGTTTCCATGTTTAGGAACTAATTTGGTTAGTGCCTAGGTATAATGAACCTTTAGTCGGAATGAATAATACGATATAATCTTTTATTTAATGTAATTTTATCGATTGATTTATTGTGATTCAATTATGCATTTATATTATTGAACTAATATATTCAAAATATTAGTTCAATGTTTGATTTCATATGATTGAGATTGAGAAATCCTTTCATTGAATAGATTTACCATAGTTGGAAGGACTTGCATGCAAACATTGAGATAGGTCGAGATAAATCCTCTCGATTAGGGTCAACTCTAATAGTGAAATTATGAATCAAGAGCAATCTTAGGAGTTTTAATTAAAAAGAGATTTAAGTTAATCAACTGAGGATTAGTTTTCAATAGCCTTAAGAAAGATATTAATATAAGACAGAAATTTCCATGGTCCAATAATCAAAATTTTAATTACATGATAAAGGATGGTGTTTAAGATATTTTAAGGGGATTCATCACCTAAATACTACTTATTTGATATCGTCTAATCATATTATTTTCCTTATCCTAGCCATTATTATGTTAACTTTAGTTTATTTTTTAATTTAATTTTCAATTAAATTCACAACCTGATTTGGCGGTTAGATAATAGAAAAAGAGTTAAAACTAGTACTTATAGTCCTCATGGGATCAACCCATAATTGTCAGTGCTAACTGCCACCACACTGTGCACTTGCGGTTAAAAATTATAATTTTTATAAGAATAAAACAAATCAATCACTTATTTGGTAGTGATTAGATATAGTGTGAACTAAGTAAGTTAATAATGGTTTTCGTTACTTTAAAGTAATTAGGAAGAATCTTTTACTATTCTATATTAGTAATGGCTCTCTCACTAGAACGAATTGATCAGATTAAAAATGTTATTTTCAAATATCAATTATAAATCAATTGCTAATTAGTAAGGATGAACATGATTGGATTTAAATACAATAGATACTACTTCCATGCTTTATGTCCAAACAAATATTAGATGACAAAAGGATTGAGTTATATGTAATAATCATGCAAGGGTATATTAAGCCAAACCTTACTGACATTCTTAATATTTAGGTGGACATGACATATGTTAGATATTAATTTTGATCTATGATTATCAATTAAGTAATTAAAGAATAAAATTGAAGTGAAAGGAATTTTAATATATTTAATTCTAATTATCAATTATAATTATAATTTATATTAAAAAATTAATGAGTCATAAATAAAGAACAATTAAAGGGAGGAATTAATTTAAATTAAGTTAGATTTAATTATGAAGATTAAGAACCTTAAACGCTCAATTATGAGATATTTGATATTATTAGGATTAAATTATAATTTAATTAAAGTTAGAATTTAATTTTAATTAAGAGATAAAGTTTAATTAAGTTTAAAAGAAACTCTACTTTTTCTCTATAAAAAGGAAAGACACAAGGGAGTTAACACTCTTATCAAACACTTTCAATTATTAAGTTCTCTTTTTTTCTACTTTGTGGATACCATTAAAGTTGGGATATTTGAATAAATTGTAGTTGATAACTCCATTAGAGGAGAAAAAATTATGAAAGATACTTATTCAAGTATTTTTTAATCCTTTCATTTCCTAATTCATATTTCAAGTTATTATATTAAAGATATCTAATAAAAACTGTAAAAATTATTCTACTAATCCTATGATTTGATCCTAGTTTATTTCTTTATATTAGTGATATGTAATCAATCAAGTGGTTGATATAATAAAGACAACATATGTTATCAAAATATGAAAAATGAGAGTAACACAACATTTATGAGGAATAGAAGTGAAAAGGAATTTGAATAAAGCGAGTTGAGTGGCTAGCTTTATTGATTGAAATGCTAGTGGCTTATTTGTTTTCTTGTTTCTAGGATTAGGATGGTATTGAATGGATAAGGACCCACATTTGATCCTCAAAAATTCCATTTTTATCAATTACCCTCTATAGCTCAGTAGTTAAGTTCTCAGGCAAGGCAACATCCTCCCCTTATTTCTTTTCCATGAGGTCATGGAATATCTATCCTTGCTTTTACAGATATGTGAAGCAACGAAGCTTATTAAGTTCCCATACTCTAAATATAAAGTCTCAGTTTCTACCTCCTAATCCGTTGTTCAATCTTTCTTCTGTATTTGTTGCGAAACTATTGTCATGGATCATCTTCAAAATAGATGCCTGGGTATGTAAAAACTATCCTCAGTCTTTGTCCTTAGACTTCCTTCATTGAACATATGCTCACGAATTGGATTTTTGGGCCTAGTGAAAATGAAGTGGTGGGCCTGCCCATCCTAACTAAGGGTAGCTGAGATTTGTGAAAAGAAGCACCTTACGATGTTTATGACCAATTGGATCATGACATACTAGTAGGTACCAGAAGGGATGACTATGATCGTTACTATATCCATATTAAATAGATGCAATAAAGTCTTTAGATTATGACTTTTACAATAATAATGATTTGAATGAAATTATGTAAGCTTCAACAATGAGTGTGGATAAGAATATGTTAAAGTTATCATTATTGGATTCTTTTTTTTTCATTGTACTAAAGATAGAATCCTTGATGGTCAAATTTATATGAAAAAGGTTGAAGATTGTAGTGGAAATAGCTAATGTGTAGATGTACTTTTGCATTGCATTTCCATGAAAAATTGTTCATAAGCTACAAATATCTTAAGGAATGAATATGATATGATGAAACTATTAGATTTTCAACTCTATTTCTCTATTCCAAAAGTTGAAGGTTATATAATAGGGTCACAAGTATTCCTTACATATAAGAAAAGTGATGTTTATGGTTGTAGAGCTTTTGATTAGATAAGACTTTATTTGCTTCTTATTGTCTATTTTTCTTAGAAAAATGTGTAACATTTACACCAAAAAATAAGGCAGATCCTAATATTTTGGAGTATTAAAAAAGAATTTTAATATTTCAAAACTATATACTTTTAAACTTGAATTAAGGAATCCTTAATCGAGTTAACTCTTTGTCAGTTAAGTGTCATGTTAGTAACGTAATATGACATCTTTTTTATTTTATTATTTATATGGGACTCACAATCATGTGATATAGTGGGTTCTACTTACTTAAATTACATTTAAATTATAAATAATACAATTAACTCTAATTTCATTTTACCCTAATCAATAATATTTGATTCTAGTTTAAAATTAATCTTAAATAACCTTAATTTCACATTTATCCTAATATAGCTTAATTATATATGATTTCTAGAAAACTCTAACTAACCTTAATCTAAAAAGATAGGAGAAATGGTTGAAGTTCTTATTTCCATCATCCTTCTCATCCTCATTATGGTCGTCGATGTTGTGCTCTATGACATCACCATTGTCTTAAACATCTACTGTCGTATTCTGGGTGAGAAAACAAAATCACTTAGGACCTTAATACCCTATTTCAATTATTGATCTAACATCATATAACCTAGCACCATTTTTGGTTTACAACAAGCACTTTCCATTGCAACTCTTACCCCATGTACTATTTTTATTCAATTTTGTGCTCAACCAAGCACTAAGATGCCACATCAATCAACCTCCTTTGATAATACAAAACATATAGAAAAATATTGATATTATGATTGATTATGTACACAATTGTGAGATCTTTCATCATATACTTTGCAAGTGGCAATAACTAAAGAACTAACGTCTCTGAGTTTCTTAGCAAATGTTTCAAAAATAAAGGACTCTCAACCTTGGTCACCGGCAATACTAGCCTCTGACTCAAATAACTTAGAAGTACTCTAAACATGATAAGGATTGATTGCTCAAAACATAATAAAATTAATTAGGGTTACTTAAGAATGATTAGAGTTAATTATATTATTTATATTTAAATTTAATTTAAGTGAGATCCATAATGTCATATGGCATTTTAAATTTCATATAAATAACCAATATTATGAATATCGTACTAATGCTGATGTCAAATTTTATTATGTAATAGTATTGTACCAATACCGATCAATACAAGGTATTGTTTCTAGTAATTTCTAAAAATTATAAAATAAACCCTAAATTTTTTTAAAAGTTTACAAAATAGTCACTCAATATATTATGCTATATAATTTTTTATTTTACATTAAGCATGTCTCCAAAAATAGAAATTTGAAATAATAACAATCTATTTATTTCTTTTAATATTACTTTTCATATTTTTACATATAAACAATAACCACAATTAATATAAGAAGATCGTTTATTCATTATATAAATATAAAATTAAGGATAATACAAAGTATTCAAAATTTTACAATTTCATCATATAATAAAGAATAATTACATCAAAACATTAAATAGAAAGAATAATAAAGTTCTATGATTCCATAAGTATTACAATAAGAGTTCGTGCTAAGGAACACAACTAACTAAAAGTGAAACCTGAAATAAAAACATTTACAATTAAAAGTTTTATATTTATATTGCATATATAGAATTTAATATATGCATCCAATATAAGTGAAACTAAAAGAAGAAAAGAAATGAGAACTTAGTATTTCATTCAATCGAATATCTACTCAAATTGTATTAACCTCAATTCTCATTTGGTACAAAATCCTCATCATTGAGATGAGCCATATCATCACCATCATTGAAATTCATTGCATCAAATGACATGTTAAAACTTTTGTATCTAAGATTATCTTCCAAGTCACTCTCATTTATTAAACTCGATTCCTTATAAACTCAATATACTAAAAGATCGATACAGTTAAGAAAATTTTGATCTACAAAACTACTTGTTCTATTAAGAGTCTAGTAAACAAATAAAAGTAAAATTTAAAAAAAATTACAAGAAATTATATTCAACTTAATAATGATAATAATATAACTTTCTAGAAGGTTGTTTAATCTTTTATGTTCCAATATATTCCTTTTCTTGGAATGAATGAATTCAAATCTGTTCAAATTATTTTCACACATTATTGCACTTATATATTGACTCAAAATCTGAATTGCAAACTTTTACAATTCTGAAACACATCTTACCAATTAACTATATGGCAACAAAATTAACATTATAAATAAAATAAAGCGATGATTAATTTTCAGTAAGTAACAAAAGTGAAAAAATATACACCTAGATTAATTTTATCTCTTTGATGAATAGTAATGGGCATCCCAAAATCACTAAAAGCATCCTTATAAACCTATATTTGTGAGCTTAGGAGATCTTGCTTCATCTTATAGGCAAAAATTGTTGTAATAGTTAATAACATTCACCTATTAACTTTAGCTTTCTTTACAAAACTTGGTCTACAATAGATACTAGGATTCAAAAATGCCCCAATTGTAACCAATAGAGAGTAAAGTTGCTTTTCTCATCTCTCATTGATGACTGCAAAATAAGGCATGCATAAGGAAGAACTATTTCTCATATTGGCCTTGATTGCTTCCATCTCCATGGCATCATAAAAATAACTCATTATTGCCTTTTCATCACTATCAACACGAAGTACTCTCACCAAAGGCTTATTGGATGACAAATTGACATTAGGACCAAAATCATGACCTTCAAATATATTCTAGAAACCTTCAGTCCAATATTAGACCCAATATGCTGAGATACAACTCATTTATCACTTTTAAATATTTATTTCAACTCATTCTTCATCAAAACAAAACACTAAAGTGATAAGAAATTAGCCACAAATCCTGTAACAGTAGAATGACACAAATTCTTACCATTGGTGATGTAACAGCCCAGACCACCCGCTCACAGATATTGTCCGCTTTGGGCCAAGGCCTTCGTGTCAAGCACCCGCATTGTTTTGTTTCAACTGATAGTACCCAGATCTCAAATCCAGCTTAGTGAATACCTGAGCTCCTTGCAACTGATCAAGCAAATCATCAATTCTAGGCAACGGGTACTTGTTTTTCACTGTCACCCGATTCAGTTGCCTATAATCGATGCATAACCTCAAAGTCCCATATTTTTTCTTTACAAATAACACTGAAACTCCCCAAGGTGAAACACTGGGTCTAATAAAACCCTTTTCCAACAACTCCTGTAACTGAGCCTTCAACTCTTTTAATTCCTTAGGCGCCATCCCATATAGAGGGATAGCTATAGGAGCAACACCTGAAACTAAATCAATAGTAAACTCCGTCTTCCGATCTAGAGGTAAACCAGATAGCTCAGCGAGAAACATGTCTGGGAATTCCCTAGCCACGGGAATGTCCTGCATATTCTGCTTAGTTCTAGTATCAATGAAATGGGCCAAATAGGTCTCACATCCACCCTGCATCAACCTCAATGCACTCATAAACGATATCATCCTGGCTGGCACTGCTTGATTAATTCCTCTGAAAGCTGCTCTCGGCTTACTAGGAGATTCTAGTACTACCTCCTTGGTATAGCAATTCATGACAACCCTATGAGCAGTGAGCCATTCCATGCCTAAGATAATGTCTATCTCCCTCAACTGCAGTATAATCAAGTTTGCCTCCAACTCTGCCTGGTCAATCTGAGCCAAACATCTCTTGCAAACTTCTCCTATCACTGTAGTACTACCTATTGGTGTACTCACCTCTAATCCATACTTTAACTGCTCTCTATCACAATGCAACCTAGATGCCAAATGCGGTACGATGAATGAATGCGTAGATTCAGGATTTAGCAATGCATATGCCTCAAAATCATAAACAAGTAGCGTACCTGTAACAACACCTGGAGAGTCTTGCGCCTCCTACCTAGTAATGGCATAGACTCTGGCCTGAGATTGAGGTCGGTCGCTTCGTACTTCAGTCCTGACAGAAGGACTCCCTATGCTCACTCTGCCTCTACCACGACCTCTCTGTCCTGTGCCACTACCTGTACTCTGCTGAATAGTAGCATCACTCCCTGATCTCCCACTCATACTAGACTGAGTTCCTATAGCAGCAGGACAATCTCTGATTCTATGCCCTAGAGAGCCACATCGAAAACAAGCTCCTAATAAAGACCAACATTCACCACCGTGCTTCTTTCCACAATGCTCAAACGGGGGCAACTGACTTTGCACTGTACCTCTTCCACTGCCAGTTTGTGCAAAACCACCTCTCTGTCTGGACCCTGCCTGCCTTGTTCCAGCTGGTGATCTGAATGCTTTGTTTTGGCGCTTACTGTATCTTCTACCAGAACTACCCTGAATCTCACTGGACCTCTTCAATATGGATCCTTGCCCAGACTCTGCTTGTCCCTATCTCAGTAGTTGCTCAAGTCTGATCGAAGCAGCTCTCAACTAAGTGAAACTACTCAGACTAGAGATATTTAGTCTTATCATGATCTCCATGTTCATCCCATCTTCGAACCTCCTACACTTGTCTTCTTCGGTAGGAATCAAAGTAGTAGCATATCCCATCAACTCATTAAACTTGATCTCATACTCTGCCACTGACATCCTACCCTGCTTCAAATCCAGGAACTCCTTCATCTTCCTATCCAGGTAGATCTTGGGCATGTAGTTCTCCTTGGAGACCCTCAAAAAGTCTTCCCAGTTCAGGTTATAAGGCCTGGTGGTACTGCCTGGAACAGTCTTCCACCATTGGTAAACTGAGCCCTATAGTAAGGATATTGCATAGTCGATCCTCTCGTCCGGCTTGCAGTCTATCTGATAAAAAATCCTCTCCGTTCTTTCCAGCCATCCCTCGACCTCTGCAGGGTCTGTGGTACCATAGAAATCCACAGCCCCTTGCTTCCACAGCCTGTCATACCGCCTCTCCCTTCTCTTGGAAACTCTAGGAGGCATCACCTCTGGTTGAGGTACAAAGGACTCTCTACTGGCTCCTACAGATCCTAGGTCAGTTGATTCTCCCACTTGTTCACCTATGGCGGACGACCTATAATAAACAAGAACTTCAATCATTATCCGCATTTCTCTTGATATTTCATGCTTAACATTTCTATACGTCCCTATGAATGCCAAACCATGCTCTGATACCACCTAACTGTAACACTCCCACTGCTATAAGGTACATATCGAAACACCCTTATGACATTCCAGTACATACCTATAACAATGGCTTGTTAACTATAACACTTTCTCTTTATTACATGGCAATTAATCCAACTTAATCATGGCATCAACTAAATATAAGAAGTCACCAATTTTTTAAAAACAAATTTCCTCCTTTCATTTCATAAATACCGAATGTACATACATGGTAGTTTTCCAAGATCTATCTATGTACATCATCACAATCTAATACAAAATATACTATATGAAAGAGGAAATACAAAAGATCTAACTAAATCTTTCAGTCCAGCTGACCGACCTATGAGTCATATCTGCTTCACAAAAGTACAAGAATTAAGCTTCTTGTATGGTCTCTCAGTAGCTAGAATCCTCTCTATGTCCTGAAATGTCAATGTGCAATTTTGAGTGAGTTTTGCGAACTCAGATGAGATAATCATCATTGATGGTTCACTCAATTCGTGCATCACAACGATACACATAACATATTTTTCACATCTTTGCATTTTCATAAAACATCACCTTTCAGAACAATTATAATGATCATATCATTCATGTAGGATACACACAACAAATATAAATGCAATGCACGTAAAACTCACATTCATTTATTATTGTTGTTGTGACTGAGTGCCTGTTTTACTAGCCCATATCTCTTCGTGGATACCGAGCTGTATCAAATAATGTCCCATATCCCTTAGTAGATACCGGGTACATTCACATCTGAGCCCGAGGCTCTGATCTCAGTCTAAGCTTTAAACTCTTTATCCTGGCGACTCTGGTCACAACTTCCTTTATCTTTCATGCATTCTAATATCGACATGCTTCACATATCATATGTTCAATTGGACACATGCTTGCACATTCATATTCAAATCACATCGGAGCCAAGGTCCGGCATTCAACATCATTGTTAAGTAACATATATTCTGTCACATTCACATACAAGGAGCACTTCAATATCACAATCATTATATTAGAATCATCAGGCCTTCATGTCCGGAATTCAACAATCAAACCACATTCATAGATAATTCAGATCAGAAATTAAGCAAACAAATAATTAA
>JAOTAY010000006.1:14183047-14224335 GCA_025629805.1 Erythroxylum baracoense
GATTTTGTGAAATATTGTATTATGGCTCGAAATGCCCATTGGAGTTTGTAAAACTCTTGTCTTTTGATGATAATGAAATATGATTGTGTTATGCTCATGACTTTCCAAGTTGTACATTGCAAATTTCAAGCATTCATAAGGGTACATTGCAAATTTGTGTTTTGACTTCAGGGGAAAAACTGTACTGATCTAGTTAGAATTAGACATAGTTGTCTTCTGTAAAGTTGTAGCCTATCCTCTTAGCTTTCCAACGCTATAAAGTATGTAAATTTTGGGTATTGGAGTTGAGAGATATGAGAATTTTAAGTGGTGATATTGCAGAGAAGGTATTGTACATGACAGCTATGGTGAATGATGATGTTTTGTTGGTTTTGATCAATGGTCTTGTATGATTTGTTTTGTGGATGTATTGAGTTGAAATGGGAGTGAAAAAGTGAAAATGATCAGGAAAATGAGTTAGGAATGTTAGATATGCGTAAGATGGGTCATGATAGCTTGTAAGAGTTGGAAATATGAAATTTCACCCATAACTGTCTGTTAGATGGACTTAATGTCTGTTGGGTGGACCTTCTCGGGTGTTTTAGTGTTTCTGCCCAGTGTATGTCCCTTTGGAGGGACTTCATGTCCGTTAAACTGACCTTCTCGGGTGAAAAATGGCTCCCAAGCTCGTCTATGTCCGTTTGAAGGACATTATGTCCGTTAGGCGGACCTTCTCAGGACAGTTTTAAAAATGTGCAAATTTTAACCCTCTATATGACAAAATCTCTCTTTAGGGTCTTCATGGAAGTTGTAGAAATCAAAGTTCTCTTCGAAACCGTCTTAGAATGGTCTGAATTCGACATTCCTAGTGAAAGTTATGCTTTTTGTCCCGAATCATGTACATTTTATAAGTTGTGGGCTTATCATTGCTTACCTATGGTACATTTAGGCTTGAATGGAACTTGAAATGTACTTAGTTGGCTGTGGAAATAAGAGATAAATCGAGTGATGTGTTTAGGGTGATGATTGAGGATATGAACGTTTATCAAGCGCTCAATTATGAATGTTAGGATGTTATAAGAACCCTTTAGAGTGCTGCGCTCACGTTTCATGACTCATGAACATTGGGCTCCAGAAACAGGGTCCAACAGGTGTAGTATCAGAGCACGAGTTAAACTCTGAAAATCGGGTCTAACAAGTTTGGTATCAGAGCACGAGTTAGACTCCAGAAATGGGCTCTAACAGATTCACACATAAGGAGGGTATAGATTTTAAGGATACCTTCTCTCCTGTTGTGAAATTCAATTCTATCATATTATTACTTACTATTGTGGCTTATTTGGACTTAGAATTGCATCAAATGGATGTAAAGATTGCCTTTCTCAATGGTGATTTGAGAGAGGAGATTTACATGTAACAACCTAAGTGGTTTATTGAAAAGGGTCAAGAGCACTAAGTATGTAGACTTAAGAAGTCTATATACGGTCTTAAGCAAGTTTCAAGACAGTGTTACTTGAAGTGTCATGATGCAATCACAAACTTTGGTTTTGTGATGATGCATGAAGATCATTGTGTACACCAATGAGTACACCACTTGCATATGGTTGCAAGCTTGGGCAAGATTTGTGTCCTCGTAGTACTCAAGAAAAGGAGGAAATGAAAAAAGGTCCCATAACTAAGTGCCATTGGAAGTCTAATGTATGTCATGTTGTGTACACCACCTAACATTAGTCAAGCTGTAGGTGTACTGGCAAGATATTCTTCTAACCCTGGAATTGAGCATTGGAAGTGTTTGAAAAGTGTCTTTAGGTATCTCAAGGGTACAAAGGACTACTGGATATGCTACCAAGGAAAGAATCTTCGTTTGCACAGCTACACTAATGCTGATTGGGGTGGTGATTTTGATTCTTGCAAATCTAGATTTGACTATGTCTTCATGCTAAATAATGGGGCTATTTCGTGAAGTAGCAAGAAACAAGCTTGCACAGCATTGTCAACAATAGAGGCTGAATTTGTTGCTAGTGCCTCAACTATGCAAGAGGTCTTGTGGCTTGGAAATTTTATTCAACACTTAGGGTCAATTATGCCTTTGGAAAGGCCCATAACTACCTATTATGATAGTATGGCAGCTTTGGGTTACATGAAAGACCCTAAGTATCATGGGAAGACAAAGCACATTAGCATGAAGTATCATTTTGTTAGAGATGCAATAGAAGAGGGAGAAATTAAGTTATAGTACATATTTATGGACCTAATGGTGGCTGACCCTATGACTAAGCCATTGCCATCATTTCATTTTGTTGAACATGTAAAGGCAATGGGTCTTTCATTTTGCTGAACATGTAAAGGCAATGGGTCTTTGTAGATTATGAAATGTTGGTGTAATTTTCTCCTTCTTATGTCCCACATGTAAGGCTTTTGATAAATAAAAAGTTGTTTGTCAATTATTGGTGCATTTCACTTTGAAATCACAGCAAAAAATGTACGTGTCAATCATAGGCTGAGGTTGGTTTTGTCACATGAGCAATTCGCGCTTGCATCTTTGCTTAAGATCAAGGATGAGATCACTAAAGCCTTAAATGTATGTTATCTCTTAAAGGGGATATGTGACTTGTGTGTCATACGTTTAAGTGGGAGTCATGAACCAACACATGACAACTTTAGTCTTATAGTTGTCTTGATTATGCATGCATCAAGATAAGGTGGTAAAGGTCATCAAGTTTGGATTTCCACTCATACATATTGTCTTACGATTTCATTCTCAAGAGTGAGAATAAGGAGTATTTCATAGTTTTTTGACATGTCCTCCTACTATTGAGAACAATAGGAGTTACACATCTAAATGTTTTAAGAGGGAGAATTGACACAACCCTCCAACTGGGAGTGGAGTAGTAAAACATTTAAGGATGTGTTTCGGGAACATCAAAGGGATGTGTTCCAAATGTTCCATAATGAACCATGAAATCGACCAACCGAAGAAAATAAGCAAGTTGTCTCTTGTCTTGCTTATGTGTGAGATACTTCCTTCAAACTTCTTAGTGACTATGGCTTGCTATTAGGCAATTGAGGATTATTATGGTCTTCTTAACTGGTTGTCGAAGGTTTCGGGAGAAATAGGACTAGAGTATCCTCCTTTTAGATGATCATGTTTTCTTAAATTTTCTAGTAGTTCGAAGCTAAAGGAAAGACATTAATGCATAAGTTGCCTGCATAAGTGTAATTGCATGAGTTGCATAACTATGATAGCATATGTTGGCATTATAAATGATACACAATCACATTATTCAATCATGGTGCCACGTATTGTTTTGTACAATATGAAAGATTGAGTGTGATGTGAGAAAGAAACCAAATGCACTTGAGGTTTAATACATTCATGAGTTTTATGAGTCAAAACTCACAAAGATGAATGAATGTGATTAAACATGTGTATCAAAATGTCTTAGGGTTTGAGAGACATAACTTGATTTGTTCAAGTAATTTTGATTTGTTCAAATGTGAGGAGAGTAACAATCTTTCATTGTGGGTCTAACAATCACAATGTAAAGATATTTTGTTTACAAGCCTAAGGTTGCGCCCACAACTCAAAATTATGTGCTTCAACTATTGTTAGATTTTGGCTTTTTCTGTTCACTTGTTAAGTATGTTCTATTTGAGTGAGAGAATATTTTTTTAAATATATCTTTGTGCGAGTGGGAGCTTATTGGAATTTTATAGCTTAAATGCTACAAATTCCATTTGATGCACTAAGATATATGTGAAAGTGTTTGGGTTTCATGTAAGGAGCTAACCCTCAGCTCAAGGGAGCTCAATGAAGCTCATGTAAGCTATAGGTGGTTTGACATGACTTTCCCTTAGCTCAAGTGTCTAAATCTAGCTTAAGGTGAGCTTGTGGGAGCTCATTAAAACTAGTTAATTGCTAGAAAGCTGGGGATAAGATCGATCGGACTCAATTGAGATTACCCCAGCTCATCTTTGGTTCTTGAGAATTGAAGCTAGCTATAAATGTGTTCACACTAGTTAAGCTAGAAGAGCTAATTAAGGAGCATGAGTTGGAGTTGAAACCCAAAGCTTAATGGGAAAATTTGGTGGTGCTAGATGAATGAATCTAGCGTGCTTGAGTGTGGTACACTATGAGCTATAGTATGCCATAAAATAGTTGATGAACCAAGTAAAGTGAAAGAAGCTCTTGAAGGTGTTCACAAAGAGAAGTGGCTAATGGCAATGCAAGATTAGATTAATTCAATGCATCTCAATAGTTAACCATGAAATTGACCAACTGAAGAAAATACGCAAGTTGTCTCTTGTCTTGCTATGAATTGTAGATGCCATAATGCATTTTCTCATGCATGCACTTTGATTGCGAGTTCATTGTCTCCACATGGATACATGAATTCGGCCAAGAAAGGATGAATTCAGTTAAGAGGTTGAATTCAGCCAATAGGGAAGATTCATCATGTACCTTGCCTTAGAATGAACATACATGGCACCCTTTCACCACGGTATGTGTACTTTAGATGAAAGGATGTATTGTTTTGGTCAATGGTTTTGACCATTCGGCCAAAAAGGAGTTCATGCACAAGAATGAATGGTCATAAGCATGACTTTAAGTGAAGATATATGACTCTTTGCCAAAGGATGTGTCCCTTTCATGATGTTTTGCCAAGAGACATAAATCTTGGAAGAGTCGTGATTTTTTTCTAAGAGACATAACTTTTGGAAGAGTCATGACTCTTCAAAGGCACCTTTTGGTGGCCTGTAAAAGGGAATTTCATAGTTTCTTTGAGAGTTTTTTCTTTGGTAGAATACTACACTCTTCTCCCCATCTTTGAGCCGAAAAGACTCCCTTCTTTCTAGTCTTCATGCGTTGAAGCACTCTCCTATAAAATAGTTGTTAAACTTATTAAGAACATTGTGGGTGAACCATATGGATTGCTACTTTCACAAGTTAGCAACTCTTCTAACCTTAGTGCATTGGGACAAGATTAGTCTACTCCATCCATTCCAACGACAACAAGTTGGAGAAGAAGGAGAAGCCATAGTGGATCTCCATAAGGGAGGCAAAACATCAAGCATACAAGGAGTTATTCCGCTGTATTTCAAGTTAGAATATCATCATACCCGTCTTAATGACATGCGTATGATCTCATATGCTTATGAAATTGTGAGATTTCTTGTTTGAGTTATGATCTAAAATCAATAGAAATCTCAGTGGATCAACCTAAGGATGAAGCTAATAGAAGTTGGTCAAATATAACAATCGTTTCTCAAGTTTGAAGTTTCCATAGTTTGGCTTTTGTCTATGGGCAATTCATTAAAAACTTAACACAATTGTGACCCCTTTCACCAAGTGTTTGAAGAAAGGTAAGTCTGAATGGGACAATACTGCATAATATACATTTGAGCTAATTAAGGAAATATTGTGCAATGCTCCAATTTTGATACGTATGAACTTCAATAACCTATTGAATGTGATGTAAGCAATATGGGAATAGGTGCTATTCTTCTACAATAAGGGCATCCCATTGCCTATTTTAGTGAGAAATTAGGGTGCTCTAGATTACATTAATCCAATTAAAACAAGGAGTTTTATGCTATTGTTCAAGCACTTGATAATTCGAGTCATTATCTTAAGATATTGTGTGTGTCACATATAGCTGATTTGTACTTCAAGGAGATTGCTCATCTTCATTCGGTGCCTAAGCCCATTGTATCATATTGAGGCTGAAAGTTCTTAAGTAACTTTTAGTGATCTCTATGGAAATTGCTATTAACAAAGCTCTTGCTTAGTACATCGCATCATCCACAAAACAATGCCAAACTGAAGTTATGAATGGAACTTTAGGCACTTTGTTGTGTGGGTTGGTGAATAAGATGACCAAACATTAGGATTTCAAACTTTCACATACGGAGTTTGTCTACAATACGTCCCCTTTGCATACCATAGGGAAGTCACCATTTAAAGTCATGTAAAGAGTTCCTCCATATATTCCCATTAATTTGTTGCCTTTCCTAAAGGACAAATTAATCTAAAAAACATGTCAAAGAGATTGCAAAGCTTGATTACCATATTTGAGCTAGAATAGAGAAGGCAAATGAGAAATACAAAATAAGAGCAAATAAGTTACATAAATTGAACCAAGTGATCTTCTTTGGATCCATCTTTAGAAGAAACTTTTGTCTAGCAAATGAAAGAACAAACTGATGCCTAGAGCTAAAGGTCCCTTCATGGTGCTCAAAAGAATTGGAGAAGCTGCTTACAAGTTAGACCTAGCCGAAGATTATAGAGTTTTGGCTACATTTAACAATGGTAACCTTTCTCCCTATCCTGTGGATGACAAACTTAAAGAGTTGTGTACAACTTCTTTTGAAGAAGGGAAGAATGATATGGAAGCATTCAATAATGGTCAAGTATATATGGATATAATCATAAAGCATTGATACTTAGATTACATGGGCCAAATGCAAGAGACAATTTTTTATGGGCTTTCAGAAGGTAGTTGGGTTTGGACTAAATAAGGGTTGAAAACTTATTATGGATGAATTTTAGAAACTTTTCTTTATTTTTCATCTTATAATAATGAAGAAAAGGGTTGGAAAGTAGGTTTGTGTGACATCCAAGTATTATTCTTTGTTTCCTAGTCAAATTAGGCAGATTTGTATTTTTGTTTCCTAATCAAATTAGGTAGATTTGTTTTCTTTACTTATTAGTCAAATTAGGCAAGATTGTTAGCTGATTTTTAGTAGGATTTTAGTTTCATTTTCGTATTAAAAAAAGGAAGCTCAAGACCTCTATAAATAGGGAGCATTGTAATGAATAAAGTAGATTTTGGGCAATTAAATTTAGGTTAAGAGTTTTTCGACAAGCACCTGTGTATGTGTTTTAGTTTCTTGCCTTGTAAGAGCAACCCTTATGCGGTGTTTGATTGAGTGGAATATAACTTATTATTAGGAACATATGAGGAATGGGTATTCCATTCCTCATCTGTTCCTAAAATCCTAATAATTAGTTATTGCTTTGTTTGGTTGAAAAACATATAAATAATAGATAGTCCTAAGGCTTAGTTATTCCTTGAATTTGTAGAATACCTAAACCCATTGACCTCCCTTCTTTAGTTATTCTATGCACATCTAGAATAAATATGACAAATTGAGGACAAAATATCGTTCTCTACCATATTTTGGGCGATTGAAGAAAGGCTCGTCCATCTCCCTTCAAGCGATTTCATAACCTAGTTCTCTGTACTGAAATTTATGCGTTTAATCTCTCACAATTTCAAACTCCACCGGCCGCCAGCAGATTACGAGTCAGAGCTCTAGTTCTTGGCTAATTTCTATGAGGGTAACTGTCCCTCAAAGAAAGGAAATCCAAAGTCGCACTCTTTTCTTTGAACAAACCTTGTTCAAATCTCCGTCGTCACCAAATTCAAATTCTCAGTACTATGAAGGTGCAAAAGTATGAGGCTTTCTAAGCTACCAAAGCAAATCAAATAAAGGTTCAACAACTCATTGTCCTCAATCAACATGGAATCTTAGAGTTTCAGTCTCAAGAAAGACTTTGGCTTTAGTCCCTTACCAGGTCATGTGTAGTGTTTGTAGCTATTTCGTCATTCTAGTTCCTTATTTTGGTGGTTTGGTTTTTCTTCTTTTGGATTTATTACATTTTTCATGACATAGAATAAAAGAAAATCCAAAATTTGTCTGTTATCTTCCTCTTATTGAGCTCTAGGGTTGTATAGAGAGTCTGGATAGTCCTTTTCTGTTTGAAGCTTCGGTAACAAGTGCGGCAAGTCAGCTAAAGAAGTGTTTTGTATAATTCTTAGCTTCTCTTGTTTTACTTGTTAATTTGTTTTGGTCAAAACTATGGTGAACTTAGCATGTGGCTTCTATACTTGCAATGCGAAGCCCCTGTTGTGAATAATCATGAAGGCAATTGTAACTTTTCTCTAGTGTACAAAAATTAGTGTTTTAGAGTATGCTTGTGTGGAGTTTTGGTTTCCATCTTTGTTACTTTGTTTAGATCATCACCTTGTCTCAGTTGATGCTAACTCAATTGCATGTTTGATCATTTTATCCTGTGTAAGTATGTGAATTGATCTTTTGTTTGAATGTTTTATGTTTTTGAAACCACACATATGCTTTAGAAATTAAAAGTTTATGTGACTGGTATTAGACTATTCAGTGTAATGGCATATTTGTCTACCTTGATTATGGAAGTCCTTGCTAAGGGAACTTTAATTTTTCATAGATTTCCAAGGTAGGAGGTTAACAATGAGGCTGATATTTCAGGATCTTTTGAAAACAAAGCAAAATTGCATTCCTTCACTTTATTATGCATTTCAATTCTAGCTTCCAAGTTTTGGAGTTTGAAGCACATAAGTTGATTTCATGTTAGACAGTTTCTGTTCTATTGAAGAGGGCTTAAATCTTGTGCCATATATGTGATAAGCTGAGATGTTTTAATTGTCAGCTTTTTTCTTCAAATTGGTGGACTATTATAGATCTAACCTTTAGAAAATGAGAATCATAGCTTTTGTAACAAAAGAAGCTCTTCCTAAATCCATGAAAGATAGTGGTAGGGATTCAAACAAGTGTTCATATTTCTAAGTCATGGACAATTGGACACTGCCTCTAATTAAAATTTCATGATTTCTAGCCTTTGATTCCTTGAGCATCGTTCCTTTTTTTTAGATTAGGATTAAACTTTGATGGCTCATGGCTGCAGCACTTTCTTCTAACTTCTTAGATGTATAGGGTAGCTACTTCATCATAGGATAATTTTGTTCCCTTAACATGGGTGTCTTTAAGCTATTTATGAGTATCTAAGTTTGATTCCTACTATAACAGTACTAATTTCGTCTGTAATTCTTGCCATCAACTCTATGAAAGACATAATAAGCTAACAACATAGGTTCCATCTCATTTAGATATCTGAATGCTTTCAGTTTTAATTTGTTTAGACTACTCCACTTGAGTGGACGACGGTGCTACTACTAGAAAAAATGAGTGGGACTGGCCAAAAACACAGATCTAAGTGGGATTTAAAAGAGGAGCCTCAAAATTCTTTGAAAAATGTAAGAAAGAATGCTTGGATGCCAAAAGCGAGCTTACCTTTACAAGACAGAGAAGCGCCCCAGGTTGGTAATCTCCAGATACAACTGATGGGGATCACCCAAAGTGGTCTCCAATGGAACCTTTATCTGGTAGAACAAGGTCACAAAAGGATGACAACATTAATGAAGATCGTAGTAAAACATTGAAAGCAACACCCTCATGGGATAAGGAGCAGAGCTATGGAACTAAAATGTCTCCTGACCTTGATGATTGAAGACAACAAAATCACCGCCGCTCTTGAAAAAATGAATGGAAAAGATCAAGAAGATTTTTATCATACCTATTGTTTGCTTTCTGATTCAACTATTAGACCTCTTGAGACTCTCACTTTAATTTAATGTTTATTGTGTATATTGCCATTGTGACTGATTCTTTGTTTATTGTGTATATAATAATAATCATCATCACCATCATCATCATAATCATAATAATAATAAGAAGAAGAAGAAGAAAATTAATAATAAGAATAAGAAGAAGAAAATAATAATAATTACTGTAGTGAGTGGGGACTATAATGGATATTTTTGTCTTTTTGTTATTTATTCCTTTGTCATTCTAAATTTATGTTTTTAAAACAAACATTGGCATTACATCATCTTTAGAAATTCTTAGGAATAAACCAAACAAAATAATACTCATTTCATTCTATTCCTCATCTATTATATTCCTAAGAATCATTATTTCATTCCTTATCTATTCTAGTAGGTAAACCAAACGCCTTGTTAGTTATATAAATCAACAGAGGGATGACTCACCCAATAATAATAATAAAGAAGAAGAAGAAGAAGAAGAAGAAGAAAATTAATAATTAGAAGAAGAAGAAGCAGAAGAAGAAAATTAATAATTATCATCATCATCATCATCACCATCATCATCATAATCATAATAATAATAATAAGAAGAAAATTAATAATAATAAGAAGAAGAAAAAGAAAATAATAATAATGTAGTTAGTGTGGACTATAACGGACATTTTAGTCTTTTTGTTAGTTATTCATTTGTCATTCCAAATTTATGTTTTTAAAACAAACGTTAGCATTACATCATCTTTAGAAATTCTTAGGAATAAGCCAAACAAAATAATACCCATTTCATTCCATTCCTCATCTATTTTATTTCTAAGAATCACTATTCCATTCCTTATCTATTCCAGTAGGTAAACCAAACGCCCTGTTAGTTATATGAATCAACAAGGGGATGATTTGCCTAAGGTTAGAGGTAACATCAAGAAGTAAAATCCTTTAACCATTCATGGAGGGCCAATGACAAGAGCTAAAGCTAAACGGATGAAAGAATCATTAACTTGCTTACTTGAAGACATTTGGAAGGAACAAGTTCACTTAGATTTTGTCAAGGGTCTTTGTATGCAAGAAGAGCTTAAGCCTATTAACATGATTCAACATGTTAAAATCATGAAGACAATGATCCAACCCAAATTGTTTAAATCAGTCCAGCTCATTAAAGAATAAAACGCCAATCAATTAGCCTTGACATGTGTCTTGATCTTGGGTTGTTATTTTATGTTATTTTGAACTTTAGTAAATTAGGCTTGGGTTATTTGTTGTGTGAATTCAGCATGCACGAAATTAAGGTTTTCATTTTGTTAAGTGTGAGTTTTAGTGTCTCTTAATTAGAATAAGGAGTTACAAGTCATGGGGTTGTCATTAAATGGATAGTTACAGTTTGTATTATGTGTGAGTTTAATGTCTCTTAATTAGAATAAAGAGTTACAAGTTGTGGGACTATGATTAAATGGGCAATTACAATTTGTATTAAATTAGAACTTAATGTTGTGTATTAGCCTTTGCTCTATATAAATAAGGCGAATTCTCCTTGTAAGACACGAATTTGATGAATATAAACATCTAAGTTTTTTTTGTGAGAGTTTTGTTTGAAACTCTTGCATAAACTTTGGAACTTATCAACCTAATTCTGTTTGTGGCATTCAACACCTAAAATCTTTATTTTCTTTTTTTAACTTATAAAACTTGCTAAGTTTGTGGCATTTTGGAGGATTCAAAGTATCGTTTTATTTATTTTATCATCAGTTTTTTGATAAATGATTGGACTAGTTTGTTTTTTACTTTCAAACTTGAACGATCCAGCTTTCCATTAATTGTAGAGGGAGTTAATTGGCATTCCATACGTATCTTAGTTCTTTAGCTACTGGGGTGTGTGGTTGCTAAATTAGGGAATTGTTGAAACCTACTTGTGTTAGTGATGTAAGAAGTTTTCATGGCTTGCTAGCTTTTATAGAAGATTCATTAAGGATTTCTCTATAATTGTTACACCATTAACTGAATGCATAAAAAAGAATGTGGAATTTAAGCGGGTAAAGAACAAGATGATGCTTTTAACTTGCCTAGAGAAAAACTTAGTTCAGTTCCTTTGCATGCTTTGCCTAACTTTAATAAAACTTTTGAGATTGATTGTGATGCAAGTGAAATAGGTATTGGCAGAGTCTTAATGCAAGAAAGCAGACCAATTGTGTTCATTAGTGAGAAGCTTATGATAAGGCGTTTTATGCCTTGGTGAGAGTGTTAGAGACATGGCAGCACTATCTATAGCAAAAGGAATTCATTATACAAATCGATCATAAGTCCTTGAAATATCTTGAAAGACGAGGAAAGCTAAGTCGTAGGCATGCAAAAATGGGCAGAGTTTATTGAATCCTTTCCATACATCATCAAGTACAAACAATGTAAGGAAAATGTGGCTGTTAATGTTCTTTCTAGAAGGTATGCTCTAATTTCTAATCTTGATGCAAAATTATTAGGTTTTGAGTACATTAAAGATTGTATAATTCTGACCTTGATTTTGCTAATATTTATAGGGAATGTGGTAAAGGAGGTTTTGGCAAGTTCTTTAGGCATGATGGTTTTCTTTTCAAAGAAACCAAGTTGTGTGTTCCTCAATGTTCAATGATAGAATTGTTTGTGAGAGAAGCACATCGTGGTGGTTTAATGGGACATTTTGGAATTAAGAAGACTTTGGGCGAGTTAAGTGATCATTTCTTCTTGTCACAAATTAAAAGAGATGTTAAGCGAATACCTGAGAAATGTATTATGTGTAAACAAGCTAAATCTAGAGTAATGACTCATAGGCTGTATACTCCTCTTCCTATTCCTCATGTGATCAGGATCAAGAAACTGACTAAATGGCTCAAGATGATGTTAGCTAATTTTCTCAATACACATTGCAATGCAAGGAATTCGAGGTCCAATGATTGGAATAAGAACAAAGCGAATGCAAGAAGCTTTACAAGGATTAATTGACGTGAACCCTATAAAGATCTAGGAATCCATGAACAAGTTGTTGAGAGGAATTTTCAGAAAAGCTAAATTAGTTCTGTTTTCAAGAAAAACCTTGAATAATGTTAAAGAAACACGAACCAAGTTTTAAAGAAGGATATTGACATCACACTCTAGGAAAAGAATAGATTGAGGGTGATAAGTTAGATAAATGCCACAAGGAAAAACCTTGATAAGTTCTAAGTTCAATGAAGAACCAACAAAGTGAATAACCTCAGCAAAAATGTAAAATAATTTCCAATCTGACTTCTTGTACAAAGATAATGATTATATAGGCTAAAGAAAATCCTAATCAATCTTCTAACAATGATTTATTCCAAAAAATAATGAAATCCCTAAGATATAGGAAAATATTTTCAAAACTGATTCGTAAAGCCAAATATAGAAAGTTGACTTTTAGGCAGCCCAAATCAGTTAGAAATCTCCTTAAAATCATCAAAATAACCTAGTCTTCTAATTAGGCCAAATAAACAACTAATTAGGCCTATTTAATGGGTGAATTAAGGTGATAGGACAGATTGATCTCTTCAAGCCCAAATCAACCTTTGTTGTTGCTTTTTTAGCCCAAACATCTTTAATCAGTCCATTAGGAGCTTCCTTCATCCTTTTAGCTTTAGCTCGAGTTATCGGACCTCCACCAATGTGTAATGGATCATTGAAATATGTTGAACCAGATTGCACCATCATTTGCATGCCCCTTAACTGACTTTCCATCATTCTCCCTCTCCTCAAAAGGATTCCACCTCGAATCTTTAACAGGTCACATCAAATGGAGAGAGATCAGAAACTTTAAATGTAGCATTAACATTATACTCACCTAGTAGATCCAGCTTGTGTTTAAATTTTATAGTTGAAGTGCTACAAATTCTATTTGACACACCAAGATATATTTGAAAGTGCTTGAGTTTCATACAAGGAGCTAACCCTCAGCTCAACGGAGCTCAATGAAGCTCATGTAAGCTATAAGTGGCTTGACGCGACTTTCCTTTAGCTCAAGTATCTAAAGCTAGCTTAAGGTGAGCTCTTGAGAGCTCATTAAAACTACTTAATATCTAGAAAGCTGGAGATAAGCTCAATTGGACTCAATTGAGATTACCCCAACTCAGCTTTGGTTCTTGAGAATTGAAGCTAGCTATAAATGTGTTCACACTAGTTAAGCTAGAAGAGCTAATTAGGGAACATAAGTTGGAGTTGAAACCTAAAGCTTAATGGGTGAAATTGGTGGTAGTAGATGAAGGAATCTAGCATGCTTGACTGCACAATGGACACTAGGGTGTACCATGAGCTATAGTACTTTATAATGCATCTTCCTATGCATGCACTTAGAGTGCAAGTTCATTGTCCCCACATGGATACATGAATTCAGCCAAGGATGAATTCAAACAAGAGGTTGAATTCTGCCAATAGGGAAGATTCATCATGTACCTTGCCTTAAAATGAACATACATGACACCCTTTCACCAAGGTATGTGTACTTTGGATGAAAGGGTGTGTTGTTTCGACCAATGGTTGTGACCATTCGGCCAAAAAGGAGTTCATGTACAATAATTAATGGTCATGAGTGTACTATCTGACTTTAAGTGAAGATACATGACTCTTTGCCAAAGGATGTGTCCCTTGGCCAAGAGTCATGATGTGTCGCTAAGAGACATAACTCTTGGAAGAGTCATGATGTTTCGCCAAGAGACATAACTCTTGGAAGAGTCATGACTCTTCAAAGGCACTTTTTGGTGGCCTATAAAGGGGAATTTCATGGTTTCTTTGAGTGAGTGTTTTTTTTCTTTGAGCCGAAAACACTCTCTTCTTTTAAGTCTTCATGATTTGAAGCACTCTTCCATAAAATAGTTGATAAGCTTATTAAGAGCATTGTGGGTGAACCATAAGGATTGCTACTTTCACAAGTTAGCAACTCTTTTGACCTTAGTGTGTTGTGACAAGATCGGTCTACTCCATCCATTCCAACCACGATGAGTTAGAGAAGGAGAAGCCATAGTGGGTCTCCATAAAGGAGGCAAAACATCAAGCATACAAGGAGTTATTCTGCTGCGTTTCAATTTAGTATATCATCCTACCCATTTTAGTGACATGCGTAGGATCCTGTATGCTTATGAAATCATGAGATTTCTTGTTTGAGTTATGATCTAAAATCAACAAATGGTATCGGAGCTTTAGGTTAAAAGGATGATTTGAAATGATTTTATGATCATAAAATTGACATCCTAATATGTTGGTATATATTTTTAGTGCAATTATGATAGTGGCATGTGAACATATCTGTTGCTATATGTTCTATGTGTGATAGTTGCCATGCTAAATTGAAGGCTTTATTGAGAGCATGTCTTGTGAAACAATGAAAGCATGTTGAAATATTTCTAATTGAATGCTATGCATTTCTTTTGCTATGTTTTAGCATGAAATAGTTGTTTCTCATGCATTTTACTTGATTAAGTCTTTTTGTGGTACAAATGTACTTACAAGTGATAATTACATCAATGTAGTGGCATGTAAGAATATTGTTGTTGAATTAAATAAAAAACCTCATGCTTGATGGAGATAATTACTCCATTTGGCAACAAAAGGTTCAATTCATCTTAACTAAGCAAGATAAACCTGAGGTGCTCTTCCACACGGTCGAACCACCAGTGGTGGGTGGAAACTCTAATGCCTATGAGGCATATAAGAAGAAAGATTATGTGGCCCGTGTTACTCTCTTAAGTACCATAGTTCATGAACTCATGGTGGATTTCTCTATGCTTGAGTTGGTCAAAGCCATATGGGATTCAAGCAAGACTGTAACAACTCCACTGTTATAAGGTACACACCGGAACATCTTTATGACATTCTAATACATGCCCTATAACAACGTCGTGTTAACTATCACACTTTCACTTTATCACATGGTAATTTATCCCACTTAATCATGGCATCTACTATCATACAAGAAAGTCACAAATTTTTTTTTCTAAAACAAATTTCCTCTTTTCATTTCATCAATTTGAATGTACATAATTGTAGCTTTCAAGAATCTGTACATGTATATTATCAAAATCTAATACAAAATGTACTACATGAAAGAGGAAATACATAAGATCTAACTAAATCCTCCAATTCAGTTGACCGACCTTTGAGTCATATTTTCTTGACAAAAGTACAAGAATTAAGCCTCTTGTATGATCTCTCAGTAGTTAGACTCCTCTCTGTGTCCTGAAATATCAGCGTACAATTTTGGGTGAGTTTTGCGAATTCAGATGAGGTAACCATCATCGAAGGTTCACTCAATTCATGCATCACATCAATACACGTAACATATTTTTTACATCTTTGTATATTCATAAAACATCACCTTTCACTTTCAGAACAACCATAATGATTATTTCATTCATGTAAAATATACATATCAAATATAAATGCAACGCATGTAAAACTCACTTTTATTTATTATTGTCGTTGTGACCGAGTGCCTCTTTTACTAGCCCATATCTCTTAGTAGATACCGAGCTATATCAAATAATGTCCCATATCCCTTAGTGGATACCAGGTACATTCACAACTAAGCCCGAGGCTTTAATCACAGTCTTAGCTTTAAGCTTTTTATCCTGACATCTTCGGTCACAGCTTCCTTTATCTTCAATGCATTCTAATATTGAAATGATTCACATATCATATGTTCAATCAGACACATGCTTGCATATTCACATTCAAATCACATCGAACCTAAGTTATGGCATTCAACATCATTGTTGAGTAACATATATTCTATCACATTCACATACAAGGAACACTTCAATATCACAATCATCATATCAGAATCATTGGACCTTCATGTCCGAAATTCAACAATCAAATCACATTCATAGATAATTCAGATTAGAAATTAAGCAAACAAATAATTAAGTGAGATCGTCTAAGTTGCTCATAGATTGCTTTCGAAGCTATTGCCTCGAAGTTCTGGCAATGTCTGGGTATTGACGTTCCAATTGCTGATTTAAAACAAGCAATATACACACATCACACTTTATCACAATTATAAGTATTCATTTATGCACATGTATTTATATGAAATATATACAATGCATGTTTATGATAATCCCGGTTATCTTTCCATTATTCTCATCACATAATCATACATATTTCCAAACTCACATAAGTATCATTTATACTTATGGTTTATACCTTAATAAAACAAAAAAAATCGAAATTCATAACTCATTTCTTCAATTCAGATTTTTCCTAAGACACACTTTCTAGTCAACTTTCTAACTTCTTTCTGACCAAGAAAATGAAGTCATTTAAGGGTACTTTTTTCTAGAAAATTGTTCATCTATCTCTGAAGTTTCTAATGACACAAAGATCATTCAATTTGGTTTATTATCTTATGAGTTATGCTCACAATAGCACAGACTGTGTATAATTGAACTTTTGGCTAGTTCATGATCACACCCTCAAATTGTACAACTCATAACTTTCAACTCAGATATAAAAAAATTACAAACTTAGTACCAATTGAAAGATAAGAGAATGAAATATAACTTTTATGAAGACACCTTTGTATGATTCAGCCTATATCCATTTAGTTTTTATGAAAACATCAAAATATAATTTCTGTCTCGGGTAGTACTATAACCTCAATCCGAACTCAATTTTGCACCAACATTTTAAAGTCTTAGAGACAGAATTCAATTTAGACTTTTTCAAAAAAGTTGTAGAATTATGTCTTTAGTTTAATTTGAATTAAGAATCAGCTCATTTACACATCTACAGCTCAAGATATTATAAAAAAAGCAACATATGTTTGGAAGGCATCTCCTACTTATCACCTTCGGGGTCGTGATTGCGTCGACACATCGCGATCGCGACCTTTATCTGGCCGAAGCACCCTCCCTTCCTTTTTTGTTTTTCTTTTCCAAACTCACATCCATTTTACACCTAGAAATTGAGTTTTTTTGGCAAAGTCATCTTCTAAAAAACTGTTCATCTATGTTTATTAAGATTCTAAAAAGCCTAAGTTTATACAATTTAGCTCAATATTCTAAAAGTTATACACAACTTACCCAATACTGTTCAGAAACAGAGACAAGATCTGAAACTCAACTTCAGGACCATTTTCAACACTCTTAGAGCCAGAATTCAAACTCGATTTCTCATGAAAATTGTATTCATTCGTCTCTATTTTAATATAAATCAACAATCATCCTATTTGGATATCTGTAGATCAAGATATGTGAAAAAAACAGACGCATTTTCAGTTAAACGACTACATCTAACACATTTCCAGCACACTTCCACATCATCTCTTCCTAATTCATCTCTTTTGCTTAATCTATCACTTCTAACTTACATCCACATCATTTCTTCTTCAATAATACCCCAATTATAGTTCAAGATCATCTATACACAATTCAAAATCTATGCTTGATCATATACACTAAAAATAAAACACATCATATACACATTTATCATAATGAACTTTCTATCTCAAAAATCATCTCAACAAAAACTTATCAATTATCAACACATCAAATACTCAAAACAAGATATCATCAATCTTTATTCTTCATTCACGACACATACATATAAATTCCTGACCAACCCATAATTCTCAAATTACACCACATACAAGTTCTATTTACACTAACCTATAAAAATCAACTTATAACTTACTTGATTTCTCTTCAAATCCTTCAAAAGAACACCAACCCTAGCTTCTCGTACAACTGACGTACATCATCATGGAGGTTGGGAGGTTGGGTCTTTGTTGAGAAATGAAGAAGAAAACAAGATAAGAGTAGTAAATGAAAGATAAGAGGGCTAGGTTCGAAGTTGGTGAAGGTTGGGAACAAAATTCATGAGGACAGAGAAGAGAAGGTCACGTAGAAGAAGAAGAAAGCATGAACAAATACCCTTCAAGTAGAAAGCATCGTGAAAATCAACACAAGGAGGGTCTTTACAATTAAAAGAATAGTGATTTCCCACATGCCATCTCCTTATAGGTTCACTTAGGTTTTTCTCATTCAATTTATCCATTCAACACCAATTTCTACTCCGATTGTCTTCAAATTTCAATGACATATGTCATTAAATCACAAGGTCATAAATAAAAACTATCACTATCATTTGACCCTTAATTCTACTATTATTTGTCAATTGTCTTGCCACTTGGTATTTTTCCTAGTCCAAAATTTACCCAAAATTTAAGAAAATTTTAAAAATTCTCCAAAAATTCTAAATTACTAAATACGCTCTCCAAATCAAATTTTCAACATATAAAAACCACAATTCTCCACAAAATCACATTCACAATTCAATTATAAATCAATTATACCCGTAATGTCTATGAATGCATGTACACCTATTTTCATGTGTAAAAATTCAATATTCATGTATATGTGCATGCTATATTATGCATGAACATGGAATACATTTTCTAATCTCTCATAAATCACTCATATTTACTATTCTAGCCTCCCCGCAGGTAATGGGATGTTACAGGTGAAGTCCTTTCTCGTTAAATTTAGGACCCATGCACGATCATAAATGAACTTGGTCACTTTTTTCTTTCTGCACAATTTCATCGATGATAGGAATTATCTAATATCTCCTATATTGTCCAACATGATGTCAATGTAATGTGTAGTATAAGGAGTCTAAATAAAAAGAATTATACCTACTTTGCAATATTCTTCCAAGTGCTTTGTAAGCATAATCATTATTAATAATGAACTGAACAATATCTTTTGCCCAACTTTATTAACAACTTTATCAAATATTTGAAATAAAGTATCAACATTTCTAATAAGGTCAAATACATTGTAGACTTTAAAAACATTGTCCCTTTTGCATAATAAACCAAGAAATTAATAGTATGCTCTTATTTTTATTTGTTCATTTATCACACATAATTAAACACCTATAAGTAGTGCAAGTAATTATTCTTTCATATAAATAATTGTTTATTTCATAAACAAAGAGACTCATAAGTTTACCTCTATAGTCATCAATTGAAAGAGTTGTATATCTTGAATCGTAAAAGGCAATAATATCTACTACGACTGGTAATAATAAGACTGGGCAATATTAAATGATATACTTGAATCATACCACCATCTAGTTATTGTCATGTCCACATTATGAGCCACTTTTTAAGATTGTAAAGTACTACAATTGAAGGTTGAGTTCCAAGAGTTATTGATGGTACAAAAAAGTTAGACACTTGTCTTCTTTTTTCCTCATATAAGATGTAAAATTCACTTCTTGTTGGGTAGGAATACCACCTTCAACATCCCCACCATCCTGACCATCGCAAAATGAACTTTCGTTACTAATTCTATAATTCAATCTTTGCGTTTATCTTTCTCAAGTTGATACTATTCAAGAAAAGTTTTTAGTTGCCATTTCACATTATAGCTCACTTTCTTACAAGGCTCCATATCATTTGTGATCTCAACAAAATGCTTCTTTAATCTGGTCATTCCTCTACCTTTTAAATGCTTGTTACAATATAAACAAGTAGTATGGTTCTTCATTCCAAGAACTAATCTAGCATGAGACCAAGTTAGATCAATGAATCTTCCTGAACCGGTTAAATTATCATGAGTACTCGAACTTTCCTCCATTTATCTATAAAATAAATGAAGACATATGTCAAAATTAAATTAATAGTTAATTACCAAAAAAAGCCCAAACTTTTCTCAAATTTTCAATTATAGCCCAAACTTTAAAAAGTAGCGATAAAATGCCTAAATTTTCATTTTTTTTCAATTCTAGCCTGACGTTAGTCTCACCGTTATCTTTGCTAACATGGTACTGCCACGTGTCAATAACCCTCACTAATTAGACATGTTATCGTTATTAGGAGAAGCTTGTCTGATTAGTGAAACGATGTCGTTTCTTGATGATAGTTAAATGATGTCATTTCAACAACACCGAAACAAACCTTAGGTGGTCGCCGTATAAGAGCTTTAGAAACTTAAAAAGTTCAAATTAGAATTCTAAAACTCAAAGACTCATTTTGAATATGACAATTTTGAGAAACCCGTATGAATAAGAATCAAAATATGATGTTGACTGGATTTTCTGTTTTTATTTGCTTGCTATGGGATGACTGAGATAATCTGTATAGTAGCAACTGGGTTCTGGAAAACCAAAACCTCAGAATAAGTCTAGAAATTTCAAGATGCTTTGAACCCAGAAACTTAGAAGTCCTAAGAAGTCAATATGGATTTATCGTATGCTTCGATTTGTTATGGGTTCTACAAATTGAATTTGTGTTTATTTTGAAAAATCGTTACAAAAGGAGTTTAGGTTTAGGTGATGTTCGCGTTTTGTTTCTGGAATAAGTGAGGCATAGAGATGCCCAATTATTGAGTTTGATTTTGGTTTCTGGAGATGTAAGAGATGAAAATTGGAGCTTTTGAAGACTCCGTATATATCTAAAAAAAATGTAGCTTTGGGGATTCGATTTTCATGCCTACTAATATTTTGCCTACTAATATTTTTGTGTGTATTGGTTTGCATGTGACTGTTTAAAAATCAGAATAAGCCTTGATGGTTGGGGTTGTGTTGTTTGTGTTTTATGTAGAGAATAACCATTTTGATTTATGGTTTTCGTATGAAATGAGCAATAACTAGAGAATGCGTCACCCACTAGCGGCGAACTCCTATTGGTGATTGTTGGAATTAGTGACGAACCGCCAATGGTTTAGCTAAGAAACCAACGGTGATTGTTAACACCCATTGAACAACAAGCAAATGTGACGCTTTCGTCACTAGTGTATAAAGACTATTAACACCTATTGAACAATAGGCAAAGGTGACACAGGTCCACAACAAACGACGAGGACATAGGTCTATAAAGAAATAATATCCATACACATAATGTCTATTATAAGCACCCATATAATCACATTACAAATACCATTTAAAGGTTCTTCATACATAAACCTTAAACTCATTACCATTTAAAGAGTATTGTCCTATAAGGATTATGTTTATCAATGATCAAAATTAACCTAACGATAATGTTATTTGAATAATTAAAGGATCCCACTTAAATCACTTAGTGTAATTCACTAATGCCTATTACTTATGTTGCAATGAATCTCTCTACTTTGATTGGTAATCTTTCTTAAGCATCAATTTAGCAAAGTATTCAAATTCAACACATTCATACCCTAATCAACACATCCAATTCAGTTAATTCATATATACCCTAATCAATTCAGCAAATGCATACCCTAATTAACACAGTCAACAAATCAGAGCAATAAACATAACACATCAAATTCATCAAAATCCATACCCTAATAAATTTAACAAATTCATACCCTAATCAACATAGTGAACAAATCATAGCAACAAAAATAGAATTTGATTTAATGCAGAGCAATAAACACAATGACCAAATCCGATGGACACAACATCATCTTTGTAGTCATGCAAAACTTAACAAATGGAGAAGTGTAATCATAAACTTACCCAAATGGAGAAGCTGCAAAGGTCGACAGCGATGGCGACAATGAGGCAACTGTCAGCTTCTTTCGACAGCGAGGGCAAGGCGATATTCGACGTAGAGGAGACTTTCGACGGAGAGGAGACGCTGCAGTTGATAGGGGGCGACGGCGACGAGAGGAGATGCAGACGGCGAGGTTACAGACGACGAAGGCAACGACAGGAGATGCAGACGACGAGACGATGGCAACATGAGGAAGGAGGAAATTTTCAGAAGAAACAGAGGAGAAGACGTCTTTTCGGTTCAGGGTGTCTTTAACCCCGAACTGAAAAGACATCGTTTGGTATCAAACCAAATGACGCCGTCTTCAATCTTTTAAAATGACTAATTTGAATTTAAAGACGGAAAGTAAAGGCCGTCAAAAAATCACCGATGTAATACATTACTGTCGGTACAAAATCGACACTGCGTAAAAATTACTGACGGACCCTATATCCATCGTAACATTTTAACATTATTTAATTGCGGGAAACGTTCCTGCCTAATTTATCGACAGTGATGATAGTTTCGTCGCTAAATTTCGTTGGTAAAATTGCACGAATATTTTCCCTCCACCTTTACCGACGCCAATTTTGTCCATCACAAAATGAAAATTTTCATAATAGTTTTACCAACCAATATTGATTTTTCGTCTGTAATTAGCTACAGTAGTGTGTCATTCAGTAATTTTTCGTTGCTAATCTATGGTTTTCTTGTAGTGATAGGCCGACGATGGAGAGGCAGCTTCAGTTGTCGGTGACAAAAACAAACAAAAAAACCTAGATCTCTGTACAAAAGATGAGGCGCAAATATTCGTCTAAGACGTTTCGCTAGTCAGACAAGCTTCTCCTAATGACACTGAAGTGTCTAATTAGTGAGGGTCATTGACACATGGCAATGCTACGTCGGCAAAAATAACGGTAAGATTAACGTCAGGCTAGAATTGAAAAATTGTAAGATTAAAGTCAGGCTAGAATTGAAAAGTAAAAGATTAGACATTTTATTATTACTTTTTAAAGTTTGGACTATAATTAAAATTTTGAGGAAAACTTGAGCTTTTTGTGGTAATTAACTCTTAAACTAATAACTTCATATGAAAATAAAGTGTCCTTCCAACTTAATTTTGTTATGTAATACTATAAGAAAAAATGTATTGTTTTCCTCAAAACAAACACAAAAGCACATCTTAGATTTTAAAACATATACACAACTTGAACTATGAAAACATACATACATCTTTTATTCTAAGTCAATAGTCCAAGAATACTTATTACCAACTACTATTGACATGAAAAAAGGAAATAAGTTATGTAAAATAATGAAAAAGAAATAGAGCAACAACAATTCCCAACAATCATATGACATAGACTTGCAAGTGAATTTCATGAACTTATAAAAATGAATCCTTAAGAAAATTTGATATTTAAGCACATTCTATCCCAAAAAAATTCAAAAATTGTTAGTATAACTACTATAAATATCATGAAAAAATTATCCACAAGTACATTTATAGCATAAATCAATTCTTGTATCTTACTTTTTTTTCAATAAAATTGCACATTACAAAAACAAATTTATTATAAAAATTAAAAACATCATTATACTCTCATAATGACAATCTATATGGAAGCAAATCATATATTATAATTTATTCCATAATGATCTCAAATAATCAATCTCAGCTATTATGAATTCTAGAATGATAAAATTATCTCAAAATCTCAATCAATAATTTATTTTAGAATAATAAATTTATCTTAAATTTCAATTAACAAATTTTTCCATAATCATAAAATCATTGCATTAAAGCTTATTTTTATTGCTTGTAATCATAAAGTCACTCCAATTCTAAAATCTAAACCATAATTTAAAACTTATTTTTATTGATTTAAACAAAATTAAGAAATTATTAATTAGTCATTATTAAACACAACACAATTTATAAATTAAACAAAATTCAACCTTATCTTAAATCAAGACAAAGTCATAATGGCCACAACACAATCTCCAATTTGATTATCAAAGCCAGAATTGCCATAAGACAATTCACAACTTAATTTTGCTAAAGAAATTCAGTCTAGTTGAGTAATTGTCTAGAATTTAAATTGAAGCGCAAACACACACAAATCACAACACAAAGTAATTAACATTTTACAAACACAAGTTTGAAACAACCTAAAACTAATAGAACAAAAGGCAACAATGGAGTGGAGCACGACAAATCATCGAAGACTGAGGAGAGAAAAAAAACTCTAGCATGAGCTGACTATTGGATTAGTGGTGACGTCGTGGCCGATACAAAAAAGCGTGATAATGTTGGACACATGGCTCGTTAGATGGTAAGAGAGAGAGACAGATTTTTTTCCAATTTAGTCCATTTTTTTTAAATTTATGAAATTTATTAGTAAATAATTAGTATTTACAATTTTGATCGATACCATAGTTCGATATTATTCACGGGTTTCATACTGTTTTTTAGTCGGTACGACACATATCAACTCGTATTCGTCAATATGACATGAAAGGATGTTATAATACTTAACTAACATGAAGTTAATCTTATTAAAGTTTTCTTTAGGTTTCACTTTTATGATTCAATAATAATTTCCACGTTCTATAGTACAAGATAATCAGAGGACTAATTTTTATGAATACATAAACACCAAAAGGTTATTTACATCCTCTCTTTATATTTTTTCCCATAAATACCCTTGCCTAGAAGCCCTAAGCTCGCTTGATGACCGGCAATATGTAGATACTATCAAGGGCATCCAAAAAATTTCACAAACAAATCAATCTAGGAAACCCTAGTTCGCTATAAACTCAAAACTCCCCCGTAGAAAACCCACTACTTGATCTTATCAGAGCAGATATGGGAGTCTCTTATGGGGTCAGCTCCTCTCACTCTCTTCTTGTGCCTGAGCTGCCCTCCCATGCTTTATGGCCGCCGGTGGCTCTTCTACTAGTAGAGAGAGACCCTATTGCTGCCCTATTGAGTTCCTTTTCTGTGATGACGACTGCCTGTGATCTGAGCCCTGAAGATCGGGCTGTGATGGTCCTTCGGGCTAATCCTCAACACCATAACTTTTTTTATTTCAGGTTATCTCTGTCTGTATGCGTTGGGTTTTTTATTTGTCTTTCGTTGATATTTTTGTTTCACTTTAGTACTAATGTTAAACGGATTGCCTTATACCAATATCTCTTGTTTTTCTCTTATTGTTCTTTTTTTGGGTTAGCCCACGAGGTATTTTACTAGCGAGGCTCCTAACGATGAGAAGATATTTTTAAACATTCACACTCAAATTAATCTCCGCTCGTCCTGAGTAAAGGGTAAAGTGTTTGGCCAAACAGATTTTTCCATTCCCAAGCTCGAACTTGAGACCTTGGTTGATGAGAGAGCTTAACCTTTTGGATCATTGGCTTCATATTTAAATGTTTGACGGGTTTGATCCTGTTGAGTTGCTCAAGTTTTAAAAGCTGAAATTGAAGTTGGAGATTTAAGGCTTTCGACGGAAGTATTTGTTTTCTGAAGTATCTTCCTTTCAACGTTATGAATCTAAGAATGTCTTTTGTTTGTGGAATAACTTGACCACTATGTTAATTGTATTTGAATCCAGCTTGAATGAACAGACTCAACAGATCCCCTTCTTTAGTCGTATGGTTTTATCTAGCTTGTTATGTAATATTACGTTTCGCGGAGCTCAGAACTGTAAGCATTCATTGACCAGTAACGAGGTTGTTAACAAAATAAAAGACCGGATGGTAATGGAAGACAGATACATGTTGTGCACCATTCATGACATTGTTAGTTTTATTGCTGCGCATGGTTAGAGCCCCTTCTTTTTTTTATAGAAATCAGGCTGTAATGTACGTACGAATCTCCAAATCAGAATTGATTACTTGTGATACCTTTTTTTGGGCGTGTTTATACTGTGTTTTTGTTTGTCTTATGCGTGTTGTTTTGTCTTGGTTTTGGTAGTAATGTCAGAAAGAGTGCTTTTACCAATATTTGGTTGTTTATTCCTCGTTTCCAGTTGCGAATTGGAGCTGATGCTCACGTTTGACTATCATCTTTATTCATGTAGTATTATTAGATTAAATATGTAACTTTCTGGTATATTAGATTTCCCTTCCCGTTTAGATGAATTAATTGGTTTGATTGTATCGTATATGCGCAGTTTAAAAGCTAAGCCAGAAACTGATTGATATAACGTTTTAGAAGAAAGTAATTGATTTGTTAAGTACCTTGACTTATACTATATGATTCTGTGTTGTGACATGTTTGCGGATTAACTTGGTCGCTAGTTTAATGATCTGTAGATTTCATTTCAATTGCCGGTTTGTAGTGAACAGAGTTTTGGCTACAATTGATGTAATCATGAAGTGTACCATCATCAGCAAAAAGCTTGATGATGTTGAAATTGGGAGCTGCTAGTCACATTGCTCAAATATTTGATGGAACTTGCAGGAGTGGTGAAATGGAGCTCAATCGTCTGCTTCTATTCAAAAATAAACCATAGAAGCAGATCACCCTAAAGAGATCATTTATGATCTTTGTAGTTTGGGATGTTAATAGAGTGGAACGCTCCTTCTTCTGTTTTTCTTTTCTAGTGTTGTCCTGATAATTGTATTACTTCTTTTCTACCCTTTTGTCCATGCGATTGTAAGTCCGAGCTACCAAAAATGCCTTGCTAATTTCTGAACAATCTATTCCCGATATTCTTTGATAAGTTTTTTGTGGTTTTTATTTACTCCTTATTTCCGAAAACTATTCGCTAATTTGTAACAGGACAGCTTCCGAACAGTATATGATTGATCTCCTACAGGTGATCAATCATGTATGTCGTTTTCATTTGGAGCAACTAAAGCATTTGTGTCCTCTTTTACTGGAGTTTACTACATGATGTATTGATTTCCCAAGTGGCATCGGTCATTTAAAATGCAACGAGATGACCCTGAAAAGATGGCTTGGTGTTATCGAAGACCACGTCCGTTAAAAAGCTTATTCCTTGGGAATTACGATCTGTTGTTGTGATGCAAGTGCACAAGTGCACACTTCTATTGCAGTCCAGAGGGACGCATGGTCATCCTTTATATATTTAATAATTGACAGCTAGCCAAGGTGATGAGCTTGTCCCAAAAGATAATACTGCAAATTGCTTTAGCCACTGATTAACAAAACAGAACCTATTCAATTGGCAAATTTGCGGCTGGCTCTGTATAATCACAAAATTGATTAACAATATATAATGAATAATCAAATCACATAACATATGGGAATGACATTTCCGGACTTCAATTTTAGCCCCCCTTGGAAGGTTAACACTTCAACCTCGTTCTCCACTAACGGTCGGTACGATTCAATGTGACGACTGACGACAATTATAAAAATCCAGATAATCTTCATATGCTGGTGACTTAACGATCATCTTCACCATACGAGTTCAACTCCGAACTACTCCATTAAAACCTGAGATGGCTCTCACAAAATGTTATCCCTAATTCGCTCTCCATGCCTCGGAGTGTGAGGAAAAGAAAGAAGACAGTTGGGCCATTACGAAGGGGCCTTTTGCTGTTCAACTAACACTACATCATAAGTTAACTACTCACGCATTAGACAGTATACAGTTCCACTCACGCATTAGACAGTATACAAGTTCATAACATCCTGGATTTATCAGTGAAACTATTAATGGGTAGATATTTCCTCCTCAGCCTGCCTTGGCTAGACATGTCTATGAAAAGTTTAACTTGAAAACTGTCGACCTGTAAAGGTTTGGCCAAAAGCCCAGTTGGAAGGAGCCACGCCGTTGGAGACAACGTAGCGACCGTCGCTTGTTGTCACCTTAAAGGAGAGAGCTTGAGCATTAAGGTAGGAGTTGCTTTGCCAATTTTGTCCCCAGTTGCGAGACATTGCTTTCCAACCAGTTCTAGACCCCTTGATAGAGACGGACACAACGTCACCAGCACCGCCAACGTTTGTCACAAGAACAATGTTGAAATGTGAATGACCGTTTATAGTGAACCTGATGCCTCCAGATTTCATACAAGCAACTCTGCAGGGAAAACATAGATTGTTTAAAATGGTGAGGTTTCTGTATCTAATAAGCAAATGACTTGGTGTCACCTTCTGTACTTAACAGGGACTATTCCTGCTTTGTAGTGAGCTATGTGTTGAAAACCTGGCTGAGAAAGATCAAAGTGTTGCAGAGGAGGATTGCACCATCCTCCTGCAGCGCTTGGGAGGGCATTGTTTGGTGGGCAAAAGTTTGTTGCTGTGACAATGATTGATCCCGGGAGACACCACCTGTCATCATTTACACATTTGATCTCAAAACATGCTCCACATGTTTGTCCATTGTTGAATAGAGCTGTGCTTAAGGCAACCGTGTTTGTCCCATATCCTTGGCTGTAAAGATTCCCATACCCACAAGCTCCTCCTAAAGCATACCAGAATTTGGTTGAAACAAAAACTACACAAGAATGGACATGTTTACTAACATATCTTTATTGGATTCGGGCACTTACCCATTGTACCAGAAGCATCACCGCCTCCACAGAAGGTAGCATGGGCATTAAACCATCCATCTCCGTAGCCATTAATTGTCCTTGACATGGTTACTAAAGCTAATAGATATATGCCAAGGAATCCCATTTTGTTGCACTGGAAAACAAAAGAAGTCCAGCTCACAGGTTGGCTATCAAATATGGTTCGTAAGAGGGGGAAATGCTTCCAAGTAAAGAAATGAGGATTGGATATGTACTTACAGGTCCTAACTGGTTATAGAAACCGACTAGAACAAGAGATGTCAATGAGTAGCAGAAGATGAGGAGAGTGCTGGGATTGAAAACTTATATACAGATGTTGGAGGGATTATTTTAGGCTAACACGAGCAGCAAGCAAATCAAGAATGCATTAACGTTGTCTAGTAGTGTCTCAATGTACATGTCTAAGGATGGAAAAGCCATAATTGACCTCGTTCTGTGTCTAACATCTAATGGAGTAAATTGCTTGATTGAGTAAAAGAAAAAAAGAAAAAAGAAAAGTTCGAGAAGCCATATTTTAGCGGATGACTCATGTTCGACTCTATTGTGACTTTATCTCAACTGCTTGAAATCATTCAGTGTTGTGTTGTAACAGCCTGGAAAACTTTCCAATTTAACTGCCTCTAGTGCTTAATGTTTCCATAAATTAGTTGAAGACCTAAAAATATAAGTGATCAGCCAAAGGGACAACTAATCGAGAAAGATGAACGTACAGCAATTATAAACTGTCACTGGAAGGAACTAGAAAACGATAATCAAGGCCGGGAACAAAAACCGGAAGGAAATCAAATTCCACCTCTTTTCTTGTCATTGCGTAACTTGCAAGTATTTTTATGGTGCTTTAGTTGCTGTCAAACACTTCTAAATTACTGCACGGAATAGAGGATTCTCCTAAGCGTGCATCACTACTCGTTTGTGTAAATGGAACATTTGTTTCTGTTATTAAATGACTGGACCACACATAAAAGTTGAAGATAAAAAATGAACACAAAAAGAATAAACCGACGCTGTTATCTGAATCCCTGATGTTGTGCGGATAAGAGGAATGTAGTAGGTCTTGATGTTGCAGGAGGAACAAATGAACATAGGATGATATTCCATAAAACAAAATGTCATCTCTTTGACGTTCTTTTCTTGACAAGTTAACACATTTATGCAATGTGCTATCACCATCTTGAGATTTATTCATTTTTCTTAAACAAGATATGGCGTTTTGAATCCTTCGGCTGTCTTCTTCACATAAATCCAAAAGAGAACGTTCAACAGTCGCTCACGCATGCAATTGTCAACTTATTCCTGACGGTAACATAGTATAGTTCAGCTTGCCTCTTTAACTTTAGCATAATCTTCGTTCCATTTTATTCATGATGAACACTACTAAGATGCCGAAAAGATAGTACGTCGCATAAAAGCCAAAAATGATTCTTTTCAACAGCGTGAACAAACAAACATCAAGCTTTTAAAAATTTGACGTGTACGTTGAAAACATTTGTCACCAACTTCATTAACCTATAGATGGATCGCTTCCTTCCCAAACGAGATTCAGATTACAATGAATTCTTCCTGTGAATAACGAAACAGTCTTGTGTCAAAGGAAGTGCCATTAGGTAAAGACATTAGCTAAAACAATTCTAAAAATAATCACAACCCAGGAATCCACAAGGAGAGTTTAAAGAAACCCCACAAAAGATACCAGTCCTTAAGGAACAATCATTACATATCAAAGAAAGTTGAGCAATATAGATGAATATGAATTAGTTGGAACGTCCTACACCCCAAAAAGTACATAGGATCACATGGCCCTTCTTCCTAGCTGTAGACTAAGACCAAAAGAGAAGACATACATGCCTCATTTGTTCATATATTATGCAGAGGACATTTGGAAAAGCATCAACTCTTAAACTACATGGAGATAGAAAGCTACTTTACAAGAAGAATATGATAAGCACTGGTCCAAATCATGAAAATCCCACCGGACTTTGCCTGTGGACTTGTGTCTACAGCCACTCAGAGTTGACGCCGACAACGTTCAACCAACTTCGAGGGGGGACACAACTCGTGGATACATCATCAAGAACAATGGAACAACATAACTATTGGCACGAGCTGAAATGGATGTGCAGTGACCTAAAAAGGAGATATCAATTTTGGTACACTCCCTTGAAAAGTTGAAATGATTGCCGAGTCCAGGCTGACAACAGCTGGATAATTTATTTATCAGGAAAGGCCACAAAGCAAAACATCCATATACAATGACTATGTTTTTTGTTCCCCTTACGAATCAGACCAACATTACTAATGCGCAATGGCTCCTGCCATCGTCAAGCGCTAATCCTGGCACGAGTAGCTAGCGCTGGAATCTTGATCCTCGTTCTCTCAACTTATCCGTAATCATATAGCAATTTGCAAATTTTCTTTCCCATTTGTTACATACAGCTGACTCAGAAACAATCAAATCAACTCTATTACTACATTTACCACTATGGGCTATGACTATCCTGCCTGCAACTCATTAGACCAGCCCCCCCAAGCCTCTCAATAGTGGAGAGCTAATGATTTTAAGTACCATATCTTCCAATAGCGCTCAAAGGCAACGTAGAGAGTATATTTTTAACTACTATCAACACTAATACGACAAATCCTGTGTTAAAAGAGGCTGGAACTCTTATATTTAACAAGGAGCATTTGTGGGTTCTAAACATTGTCCCGAAAGAAATGAACCCGAACATCTTTTGAAGTCCATCAATAATGAAATCTTCAAAAGAATGTTGCAAATTGAATTACATAGAGGAGATTGCTACAGAAACATCCGTTGTTGAACAGCTTCCCAACTAGAAGATAATCCTCTGAACCGACTTTGTACGAAAAATATCTTTACGAGTCTTCCCCTTAAATGTGAAATGCCTTTTCAGACGATTTGTTAATGATGAACTACTGTTACCTGTCTGTGAGATAATGAGATGCCAGTTACTTCTTGACCCATCCTTCACGTTTGTTGGGACTTCATGGCCATTGTCAGTTCCACGGGAATCAGATATAACCAACTGCCTGTTTCTTCGAATGGATCTCAGGGCCATCTGCAAGGGCTCTGAAACTGAGGGGTATTCTTCTTCTCCAATACTATTCAAGCAAGAAGGGCAAGGAGGGTCATGTATCTGAGTCTTTGGAGTTGCTTGTTCCAAGCATTCAGCATGGAACACGTGGCTGCATGCTAATACCCCAGCAGTAGGCATGTCACCGCCTCTCATGATACGATGGGAGCTCCAGGGTGATTTCTGCCACAATAGTTTTCTACAAACTCCACACTTTGGATCTGCCACAGAAGCACTGGGTGATCTTCGGTTCTCCATGCCCACTTCCCCTGCTAAGTCGACCCTTTCTCCATCGAGGCCCATGTCATAACTGCTGCTGGCACTGCTCCACCTAAAACCATCTTTTCTAGAGCTTGCACCAGGTTCTGGTGAAGTCTCCAACTTTTGTAGTTCAGTGAGGGTGCTATGGACCTTGAAATCACTGCTAGAACTATTGCCAGGCCAACAAGAAGGTGATGTCCTATCACCAACAGGGGTCAATCTATCAATACTGCTGGTATCACCAAAGGTTTCACATTCTGAAACAGGATTCTGGAATACTAAAGGGTAAACGGATTTTGACATGAAAGAGTGCCGGGCAGCCAAGTTGTGACTGGAGAAGATGAAGGGCCGCTTGCTAACTGATTCCATGTGACCAAACTCAGAAAGTAAGGATGGAGACTTAAAACTAGGAGATCCAAGAGATGGTCTAACAGTAAATTCGCTCTGACAGAGAGAAACACCAAAAATTAACAAACAAAAAAATGGTACACTCTATTAACCAAACAATATTTGGGATATAAATCACCTCAGCAGAGGAATGAAACCAACCACCTTGACATGGTGATCCTGATGAATAGAATTGCCTTGTGAATCAATGATAAGAAGAGATGGTATATTCATTGAAATATTCATCACAGTAGAAACATGAATAAATATTTAACACAATGAAAACCGGTAAATATTCAACTAATGATAAGCAGAGATGGTACACTCATTGAAATAAACAAGAATATTTCAAAATGCAGTGCTCAAGTGTGTCCAACACAGACAGTAATTCTAAACTATACCTAGTGGCACACAACATGAAAATAAATTTTCCATATAGCGATTGTAGCACCTAATGTTACATGCAGCATATGGCCAGATGCTTGCTAATTATTATCTCAATAAGTTTGCTCCAGTATCTTATCAACCTTTTTCATTCTCAATAATATTTCAGAATATCAATACTAGCAGAGCCATGTATGGCATGTTCTAACCTATTGGATGGCCTAGCTTTCTTTCTACGCTCACCTTGTTAGCTGAACTAGCAAAATTTTCTGAATAAGGAAGGATGAAGCAAGCTCAAATACAGTAGTTGGCACTTTGGATGATAGCCCCACATATTGGTTATCTACCAAGTATGTCTAATAGTGCCAAAACAGTACTTAAGAAAATGATGACAATGAGAGAAAGCAAAGACAAAGATACCACAAAGGATTAGAGGGTTAACTAAACAAAAATTAGATGTCATTATTCAGTAACTAGCCCAACGGATAAAACTTCCTGAATCCAACAAACTAAGATGTTGTCATCTAAGATAGTTTGGTGAACATAACGGGAAAGGTTAAATAACAAAAAAGAAGTAACAACAGAATGGGAAAATGAATACACTGGGTCTGGGTCTAATTCTATTGTAATGTGCCGTTGAATAAAATATATGACGAGGATTCTACTCAAATTTGAATAACTAGCAAAGAATTGGAGATCTAGAAACCTTCAGGTTTATAGACATGTGTTAAGACAATAAAATTAGAATCAAAAGTCAAAATTCTATTCAGAATCACAAATAGATCAAACAGCTCACTATAATAACTAGGAGAATAGAAAGATATAATAATGTAAACTTAGAATAGTTAACAGAAGCATTAGACTACAAGCAAGACATCTAAGTGAGATTAAGATTAGCCAAAAAGACACTCCAAAACTAATATAAGCTCAGCATTCAATAATTACAAAACAATGAAACTAAAAGTTACCTCTCACTCTAGAAACAGATGGTTCACCTGGATCAAACATTGGCACAGGTGAAGTCCGGCATTGTTCCTGTATATTAGCAGTTGGGCTATCAGAATAAGAAAGTGTAACATCAGACACAGAATGGTGATGGTTGGTAAACCGCCTACTGCCTAAGCAACTTCCGCTTCCTCTACTATTAGAGGTAAATGAAGCAAATCCATTAGATCCACATGGTAAACCATCTGACTGTAACCTACGATCCCACATTCTCAAGGGAGGAGGAGAGAAGCTAGAATTTGTTTGCCAATGTGGCTCACAATTACTGGTAGAGTTCCCACCAACAGCAGGTGATTTTGCTCCATGTGGCCTGGTGGCCACACAACAAAGTGCACCCGTGTTCGCTATGTTTTATTGGGCAACAATAAGGTTTGTACTCCTGTATCGTGAGATATAGCTACAGAAGGAATAAGCTCCACATCTGATGTGATAGGTACAAACTTTAGGCTCCAATGTTACCAGAAGTTTTAAATAGGTACAAATTGTGGGCTCTAGTGTTACCAGAAGTCTTAAATACTTCCACCAATTATCAACATGGAAGAAGAGGCTCTAAAACACTTAAGGACAGGCACCAATGGCTTGAACTTGTATCAGAAGCACATGAAACATCCATTCTGCATAATGCCACATCCAAAATAACTTGCTCAACACCTTAAAAGAACCAGATCAGTTGGCAACCATAAACTGTCCTGCAGTTTGTAATCACCTGAAGCTTGCCATTTTCCACTGCATTTATCCAACTTCATCAAATTAGCAATTCACTGCAAACAGGTTATCAAGAGCATAACAATTTTGTATATCTGACACACCATAACATCAAAAGGAGACAAATAGAACAGGGACATAACTAACAGTAATTTGGCAAACCAAGCATCAAATGTAATATGACCAGTAAACACTTGATCCCGGAAGACAGATATTTTCTAAATGCAACAAAGAAGGATGAAGTACATCATTGTAAGACATGGGAAGGCATAGAACCTAAAATAAACTTTATGAAATTTAAATGGAAGTGGATGAATTGCATGAGGTTTTCAGCAACTGACCAATTGAAAACTTGAGCAAACATCCATGCTTTACTCAAGTCCTCAAAAGCACTCAGAGCGCACATGGTTCTATTGGCTCTTATACATAAAAAGTTTCCTCAACAACGACTCCACATATGTTGAACATATTTTATGTCCAATCACATAACATATTCTTCATACCAACTCAGTGAAACAAAAGTTGCAGGCTATTTAAAAAGCTACTGGTGCTCCAAAGGTTACAGACTCTTCCCAATAGATGAATTAAATAAAAGCAAGCAAGATGTAAAAAATCATTCAAATGTAGTAAGAAAAAGAAAAAGAACAGATACACTATCATTCAATACAAGAAAAAGGAAGGTATTTCATAAAATAAAGAGAGCGGCATTCAGAAAAGCAAGATTATGTTAAAACACTCGACATACAAGTATATTATACCATTCGCCAATTGGACAAAACATTCGTGATATTTTAATATATCATTACAAGGTTCCAAAATCATTTCTTCCCATTACGAACAAGCAAACCAGGGATGAAAATACTTCATACAAAACTAAAAAAGAAACCCAAATCTTCTCTTAAAAAATAAAACCCAAATCTTCCATCGTCCATGAATATATCGAAAAGTGAAAACTGATCATCAGTGTGGCCCTTTCAAAAACATAAAATTCTCTTTATGAATCAATTGTCGCCGTGATAACCCTAAGAAAACCGCAGAAATCGAAGAACGAACCTCGACCCAGGCAAAAGTTAAGCATCATCAACAATTAAAAAAGAAAATTCACCAAAATAACACATAACAAGTATATACATACTAAATAAGAACCAAAGCCACAAGTTTTCCCACAAATCAGACATGGAAGAAGCAGAAAAGTAAATACCTCTAAATGGCCAACATAGGTTTTTAATGCAATGAACAATACAGGATTCCAGAGACAAATAAGACAAAGAGAAACAGCAAGAACCCTAAGAGATTTGTGACGGTGGAGATGGCAATAAAAAGTGTATTGCGATTCACTTTATGTAGGGAATATCAGACAAAATAAATGGAAAGAGAAAGCTAAAGGTGGGAGCTTGAAAGTGATGGGCATAAAGCATGAGAATGTTTAAGACAGTAGAATACCGTTAAATGGTAGTGACACAGAGTACCGACTACCCGTATACACATGATAAGTTAATTATATTTATAAGTTAAAAGTGTTAGTTTTGGACTCGTCTCACGTACTGATTTGTACCTTACAGTATTTAGCGCTTAATCATATACCCGACCAAACTGCTAGTCCAATATATACAATATAAAATGATAATATGAGAAAATAAAATGATAGCAGCGTTTAGTTTCTAAATTTGCAATCCGTTATTTAAAAGTGAGATCAAGCAAAAACGCTAATTGTTCTTTTCTCTTTCTTCTTGAAAACTTTATCAAGAATATTCAGCCTTAAAAAAGTGTGGTTACATTTGTCCACTTGAAAAAGTAACTCAAATTTTCTAAATCTTACCCAACATTTTGCATATGGTATTGTACCAACTAGTATGCATTGTATTGGTTACAAATGTTGCAGAGACTCCAAAATGAGTGCTCCACCAACTAGATCCTAGGGACAATTATAATAAGGTTAATTACTAAAAAAAGGCCCAAACTTTCTTTAATTTTTAATTACAGCCTGAATTTTATAAAGTAGTAATAAAATATCTAAACTTTCAATTTTAGCCTGACGTTAGTCTCATCGTTATCTGTACTGCGTGGCACAGCTACGTGTCGACGCCCTTAACTAATAAGACACCTCAGTGGTTCAGGAGAAGATTGTCTAATTAGTGAAATGACGTCGTTTAGCTTTGATCGTAAAACGACATCGTTTCAACTAAAATCAAATGTCCCTCCCTTCTCCCTCTCTTCCTCGTCTTTTCTTTGTCGATCAATGCTTACAACTCTTACTCTGAAATCCCCAATCTGTAACCTAAAATCCCTCAAATCCCCCCATGTTCATAAGAGAGTGAATTTGTACATTGATGCTTCTTCTATTACAAAGTTATTTGCTCCATCAGACCAACAAGTGTTATTTGTGATTTTGTGCATGAGTGCTTCATAAGAGAGTGATTTCGTTGTCAGGTAAAAACTAAAGATTTCATCTTCGAACTTCCTGTGACGCTGACTAGGGTACGATTGATCCTCTCTCTCTCTCTCTTGTTCTTTCAACCCCGATTCAGTTTTTGTATGAAATGGTGCGTTGTTGTACTACAGTTTCAAATTGGATTTATGTTTCCAAAAAGTTGACTTGTTTTATGCTAGGGTTCTGAAATTACAAATCCAATTTGTTATAATAGGGTTTCAAAATGGATTTGTGCTTCCAAAAAATTGACTTGTATTGTGCTAGGATACTAGGGTTTCAAATTGGATTGTGCTAGGGTACGATTTGTTTGTTATTAAAAAGGAGGATTGACTTGTATGTGTACATAGCAAATTAAACATTAAAAACCTTGAATACTCATACGCTTGGTTCTCAATATGAAATGCAAGTCGAATAAAAAAAATCTGAGTAACTAAATGCATGATGGTCGATTCATACTTTGTTTCGTGTTGTATACAAATTATATAAATCTTGGTAATTACTAAAAAATATGACATTACATAATCCATAGCCTAAATATTCAATTATGTGATACTCCATCCTAATTTGTGGGAACAATCTCCCTCTCTTTCATTTTGTAAATGCGACAGTAGTTTAGCTAAAATCTTAATATTGGGGATATTATGCTAACATTTTGGAAATTTAATTGTTTGTTGGGTGAATTTATGAAAAGAAATCATAGTAGTGTTACATTTAAGGTAGTAATTAAATATTTATATGATGATATTGTAACATGTTAACCATTTATGGGCAGAAATAAAGTATATGTATCTTTCATTGGGTATGCACCTGGTATATATTTCACACGGGAAGAGGGTCAAAGTGTTGTTAATGGATTTAAGGGTGCTATTTATTATTCTTTTGATAGTGTAGCAAAAGCTAGAAGGATATATTCTCAATTTTGTGAAGAGAAAGCATTATGTCCAGCGATAAAATAATTGTAATATATATTATTTATTATATGTGATAATTTAATTGGATTCAAATATAAATAATAATGATATTTCTATATATAATACATATGTTAGAATATTAACTGCCCTAATTGTAAAGCCTTGATGAAGTTACGGATTTCAAATGTTAAGCCTAACATTGGTCAACATTTTTAAGAATGCGTTAATATGAAGGCAAGTAATTCAATTATTGTTTGTAGCAATGCCAATTGCATAAATTAATGTTAATTAATATTCAAACTAAAGGTCTTTTGTAGGTACTTGGTATTCGTGAAAGAGATGAAAGTTTGTTTTTGTCGTAAAACATGTCAAACAAATTATGTGCGTTAGGGTAAGAGTCTTATTCGGAAGATATATTGTTGTTCGCAAGAAGTAAATGTGTAAAAATTTATGTGCATAATGCAAATTTGTCATAAGTCCTAATATTTGTGTTTATATCTTTATTTTATGGGTCCCATATGATTTCATAGCTTGGTCATTGGATATAAGTACAAAAAAAAAATGGAGACATTGTAATAGTTAGAAGAGCAAATGTAACTATTATGTTTATCATGACTCTTTTTATCTTTTATTCAATCACCTACCACTTTAATATTCAGTTGTAAGCTTTTCATATTGTTAAGGAAATTGCAATTGTTACAAGGTTTTACATTGTAGAAGTAACTGCAATTATTACAAAATTCCATCTATTAATTATAATTACATTTGTATCATTCATAATTACTTATCCTCTGGTAATTAACATTAAGAGTTATGTTCTATCTTTGTCAATTGGCCATTGTTATATTAGAGTAAGAATGAAAAATAGGAGACCGAAAGTGCTAACATTCTTGAATATGAAATATATTTGCAAAAGGAGAAATGTATTGAATTCCATATATAATAAATATATCTAAATGGACATTATAAACTTTAATATATGCTTTTATAAACAATGATATGATTAGCATTCAAAGGAAAAAGAATAGTGAAAAAAAGCAGTTGGTAAGGATAACAGTGTTGAAGAGTAGCTAATCGAAAAAAGACAACAATCATGTATAAGAACAATAAAGTCAATATCATTTTTGAAGAGTAAATTATAGAGTCAGATCAAATAAGCAAATAAATAGGTTACAGACACTAACATTATTCTACAAACTAAAACAATATCCAAAAATACTGGTTTCTCCAAATGGTTCCAACTTCTAAAGCTCTATATTCAAAACCATGCCTCTATCTTCCAACTTTCTCAGATAGATTGGTGTGCAATTAGCTCCAACTCCAAAGGCTTAATCCATGGACTTCTGTAGTGCTTGATCACTCATACCATCCTTACATAAATAGTAACTAGTAGAAATTTAGAAAGTATGATTCAGCTTAAAAGAGATGTCATCAAGATCACACACACACAAATACAAAGGAACTATCACCTGTTTCAGCAAAAGCATATAGATGAAAAGAGCAAGAAAATTTTTTCATCCAAATGTTATACAAAAACTACACCATAATCATTCAACAACTTACTTCAATAGCCACTGAGGGCTAAACAAAAACCAGTAAATACATTAAACCAACCATGACTGAATAAAAACTCTATGAGAAATCAAGAGCAATGCATCATAAAAAAAACATTGAATAATTAAATCTTCCTGCATTCTTGTTTATAAGTATATATATATACATAGTTTGGATCTATCACAAAAGCGATCAAACCTTGTTTGTCTAATGATTCAGGATTAGTACATATATATGTATAAACTTTAGCAGGCAATCTGCCTTATGCTCTTTTTCATTGTTACACATTTTCATATTTCTTACACCAAAATTGGTAGTGAAATTTGATAGTTACAATTTGTATTGTGTTTTATGATTAGATTTGATAAGTATTTTAATGTCAATTCAAGTGTTTAGTATGCATTTAGAGTTTAATTAGATTAGTTTTTGTGTTTAAATGTTTTTATAAGTTAGTTTGAATCTTTGAACTTAAATTGTATATTTTTGAGGTACCTTGATGCGTTTGCTAGTCTTGCAGGGTAAATAGGGAAGAACGGAAAGAGTTAAAGAGTTTTTGGGCCAAAAAGCACAGGCCACGATTGTGTACACAGGCCACGATCGTGACAGAAGAGGAAGAACCAGAAGCAGCCAGGCCACGATCGTGCACCAAGAGCCACGATCGTGACAGATAGCGTTAAGTCAGGCCATGATCGTGCATTTCAGGCCACGATTGTGACAGAAAGGAAAAAGTGCCAGGTGCTATGATCGCGCACTACGTCGGGCTGACAGAAAAACTCAAGTTTCAGACGAATTTTTGGACCGTTTCAACCCCGACTTTGACCTAGAGCCTCGAATATATAAATAGAATATGATGTGACAGAAGAGAGAAAAGTCAAGAGCTACAAAAGAGAGAGACTCTGCCGAAAATCTGAGTGAAAACCTAGTTAGAGATCAATCGATCAAGGAAGGGGACGAAGGAAGAGAGGCACGGAGACACGCTTGACGTGACGTACTTCTCGAAACAGATGGTTTCCCGCAGTCACCCCTCTGAGATCCATTCCAAAAGTATATTCTAATTGTTATTTCGATTTCATTAATGTATGGAATTTTGGAGACGGATTAGAAATATTTTTCGTAGAGTGTTGATGTTTGTCTAAACTCACCTTCTGGTTGATTTATTCTTAAGATTAATAAGATTGTTTTGATTATGTTTTATTTCAATTTATTGTGATTTAATTCGATTCTTCATAACTGGGCAATAAATTGAGAGGGTGAGTTGGTAAAAATCATCGATTTAGGTTAACGAGAGTTAGGTAAATCGTTAGATAGAGAATTGAATCAAACTGGTCGAGTCTTGTAACGAGAGATCGAGCACAGATTCCCAGTAGCTAGTGTTAGAACAAATTTAGGTTTTGGACAAATTACAAATCGAGAGATCACAATTTCAATAATTTGAATTAGGGAATATCAATTAAGGTTAAGAATTATAACTCAAGAGAGAGTAATTCACCCTAGGATCATCTAGGCCCATTAAATCAGAAAATTCATAATTGGATATATTTTCTTTAATTTCGAATAAATTCCCCTTTTCTCTCAATTAGTTACTTTTGAAATTTGGGCTATTTGTGTGAGTTGCTTCTGTTTATTCTTTTGGTGATTTAAATTCTCATATTTGATTCTTGCTTATTTTTAATTACTGCAATAGTTGTTTAATTAGGTTTTGCAACTTAGTTGCCGCTAGATTTTAGGACTAGTTATCTTCCTCGTGGGATCGACACCTTAGGTACTATGCGAATGACTCGTGTGCTTGCGGTAATTACCAAGGTTAAAAATATTGAAACTTAGAGCGTGTAACCTTGAGCAAACAATTTTTTGGCGCAGTTGTCGGGGAAGGCAAGTTAGTTTTATAATTTAAGGCATTAGGTTTGTTATTTTCTTTCATTCATTTCACTTAGGATTCGTATTCTTGTATGAACACAAGAGTCACAAGGGGTTCGAGTCATACAACTGAAACGTCCGATTTAGACATAACACATTTAGAAAGAACCTTTAGGAAAGCTCGGCGAGAAGAAGAAGAAGAAACCAAAAAAATACAAATGGCTGAAGAATTCCAAAGAAACATGGATCAAGAAGTTAACCCTA
>JAOTAY010000006.1:14238005-14252378 GCA_025629805.1 Erythroxylum baracoense
GCACCCAGGGATAACAAAGGCAGCCAAAGATACGGAGTTTAGAGTAGTGGGGAGGTTGGTTGAAAATACATTCAAAGTGAGACATCATTTTTAAGCCACGAGTGGGGAGACGATTAATCAGATAGACGGCAGTAGAAAAGGCATAGGGTCAGTAAGAAAAGGGCATAGACGCATGATGAAGAAGAGCTAAACCAGTCTCAACAATGTGGCGGTGACGACGCTCCGAATACCCATTATATTCCTGAGTATGTGGAGGAGTGGTTAAGTGAGAGATGCCATGAGAGGACAAGCAGGAGCGAAGGGCATTAAATTCACCACCGTTGTCAGAGTAGAGGGTTTTGATGGAACATTCAAAAAAATTTTCGACTAAATTTTTTAGGCGAGCAAAAATATCATTAACTTGAGATTTGCGTTGTAAGGGATAAGCCAAACATACTTGGAAAAATGGTCCACAAAGATGACATAATACTTAAAATTATCATGGGATAACATAGGAGATGTCCAAACATCTGAGAAAACCAGTTCTAATGGCGTAGTAGACCGTAAGGAAGATTTAGAAAAAGGAAGTTTGTGACTTTTGGTGCAGCTACATGCATTGCACACAAACAAGTCTTTATTGTTAACAATAGATAAACCAAATTTGGAAACTATATGCTGGCACACAGGAGTGGCAGGATGATTAAGACGATGATGCCAGGAAGTGAAGGAGGGACGAAACTTAGACACCAAGGCCAGCGTGGAAGAGGAAGGCAAAGAAGCTGGCCATTCATAGACGCCATTTCTAAGTGGACCGGTAAGAAGAGGCGCCCCCGTATTGAGATCCTTTAAAACAAACCCAGAAGTAGAAAATTCAACAGTGAGATTATTGGTGACACACAACTTAGAAACGGATATAAGATTCTTTTTAATGGAAGGCACACATAGAACATTGGATAAATGAAGAGGACAAGATAAAGATGGAAGTGATATCGAACCAGAGTGGGTAATAGGTAACCCGGTACTATCACCAATCATCACGTCCTCATTGCCAAAATAAGGTTGGTGCAAAGCTAGGTTGTTCACATCAGCAGTAACATGGTGAGTGGCACCGCTATCTATGAGCCATGACGAGGTTGGAGAATCCGGAGGCACTGTAACAATGCTTGCCCGAGGCTACCACGGAGAGGAGCAAGCAGTAGGAGTACGATGGACTGGGGGCTGAGAGAAATGCAGACCAGCAGCGAGTGTTTGAGAGCTAGGCTGAGAGAAGAGCCATGCATACTGTGGACAGTGCCTGATTTTATGGCCTTGGACTCCACATCCTTGGCAATATCCTGAGAACGGTCGACAAGGAGGACGAGAGGAGTACCCAGTAAGTAAGGAGGGCTGCGCAGAAACTGAAACTGTTGACCACGAACTGGGAGCAAGGCCAAGAATTGAACCACCCGATGATGCCCCAGGATGTACACTAAGAAACGGAGAGCCACCAGGAAGTACACCAGATTGCATAGAATTCCCACGACCACGCCCCCTTCCGCGTGGTCCAGTCGCAAGATTAGCAGAGGCCAGCATTGAGAGCAAGGAGGTTGGATTGGACTGCAAAAGTGCAAGCTCCCTGTAGAGTAATTTCTCCAACAATTCCTCAAACGTGATGTCAGTTTCATGTGCCTTAATGGCTTCAACTACAGGGGCATAAGATTCATTTAAACCATCTAAAATCTTTTCAACGAAATCACATTCGTCCAAGGGTTTGCCCAAAAGAGCCAACTCATCAGCCTTGTTTTCAACAAAATACATAAACTCAGAGATAGATCTACTTCCCCGAAGTGGTCGTTTGAGGTGTTCTTTTATTTGATTAACATGGCTTCGTGAAAGATTAGCATAAATAGTGTGTAAAGTGTTCCAAATCTAGGATGAAGTCTCCACACGCTGAACATTAGGAAGAACAGTGGGAGATAGCATACTTGCTAGAAAAGAGAAAACCAATTGATCTTGTTGTAGCCATGATGCATACGCCGGATTGGAAGCAGTGCTGGCGTCAGTAGTTGTCTGTGAGGGAGGAGCAGTGGAGATGCCATCCACGAACGAAAGGAGTCCAAATCCACGAAGGGTAGATTGGACCTGCAGTTTCCATGCAAGAAAATTATTCGGTTGCAGCTTTATCCCAGACGCAAGAGCATTGATCACAATCAGAGGGGAATGTGGATCGTGGGGGTTGGGAATGGTGGGCTGATTGAAGCCAGAACCAGCAGAAGAAGGCTGCGACATGGACTGAGAGGGAAGGACGAAGCAGCAGCAGCGAGAAGAGCCGGGTTTGACGGCTAGGGTTTATAGGACCCTAGGATCTCTGCTCTGATACCATATCATCATGCAATATGTTGTATTAGTTTAATTATGATCAAGAGTACGTATATATATAGTTACAGTGTGAAGCAAAGGGTAATGACGGTATTACAATAACATGACTAATTATTCCCTATATAAAAAAACTAGATATACGAAAGGAAAGCAACATGCCAAGTTGTATTCTGTTTCCAATTTAGTCTTTATCTTATGCATTCGTTTCGAATTTTATTTTTAGCTCTATTTCATATTTGACGAGAATTCATCTTGGCTTTCATAGCAAGAAATTTGATACAAAAATTTTTTTCACCAATTCTAAAATTCGCTATGTCAAATTCCATATGTTGATGTCGATGAATGTTATAAATGATGTAATGATGAAAGCCAAATTTAAAAATAAAAATCTTAACAAAATGAAAGCCAGATTTAAAAATAAAAAACTTTACAAATTCTAGGTGCATGTCTACATTCTTAACTAATTAGTCAATTTTTCTTTCTTTCCCTTAAACAATTTTCTCATCTTAAAAAATTTATTAATTTTCTAAACAAATGTGCTACAACACGTCTAACTTAAAGCTTCCAATAAATATGCCATAGATTTCGACCATAAATATTCCAACAAACAAGCCGTCATATTTAAAAATGGCAATGTTATAAATCAAATTTATTTGCTTCTTACTCACGAAATCTAAAAATAGAAATCTTCCACCAAATATCTTCTTAAATCTTCTTCCCAAATCGAATTAGAAAAAAATATAAGGAATTCCTCTTTCGCACAATTAAGATTATATTGAACAAAATATTTTATGCCATTAATGTTATTTTTCGATCATACATTAAATTTTGAAAGAAGACGTCCTTAAACCTAACGGTCATAAATTTAAGTTGGCTGAAAAAAAGAAATTGGAAGCAAAAACTTATACTTATTCGCGGGCGTGAAATGTTAAATCACACCCATGAGTTACTTTCACGGGTGTGACTTTACATGTCACACCCGTGGCAATCAACATTCTTAATAAATTTTTGCCTTTATTCCTTTGACACCAACTTTCTAATCTTGAAAGAAAAATAAATTTCTTAAAAAATACGCTCCATCCCGTCAGAAAACATGATCTTTCAACAATTAAGCCCCCGTTGATTTCAATATATAATCTTTTAGATACGTCGCTGATTTAAATATGACACGTTATAAATGAAATTTAATTGTTACACAAGAAATCTAAAAATAGAATTTTTTTCATCATATTTATTTTGTGTGTTTGCCCTCATCTTCCTCATCGTATTCATATTATTTTACCTGCTGAAGATGAGTAACAAAGAAGTGCTACATGCGTTTAAACATCTTCCGAGATCCACTCTACAAAAAAAGGTTTACTGCATTATATAACATAACAAACTCCTCTTTCGCAGAATCAAGTCATATATTTGTCTTATTATGATGTTTTGTTTTTTTCGATAAAGAAGTAATATTATATGAGTAACAAAATATATATTGCCATTAATATTATATTTTGATTACAGAAAAATTTTGTGATAATGCTTGTATTAAACAGTTACTCAAAGCTAACGGTGACAACGTTAAATTTGCTATAAAAAATTTAAAACTTGCCTTTCATGGAGAGAAAGCATATTTATCCATAATGTAACAATAATTTTTATTATAATATTATAAATTCGATCATAATTTCTTACACTTTTTTTTGTTAATTCTTAATCTTATGGTTTTTAAAAAATCAACTCTATTCTTCTCTATCTTCTTTGTTTTTTTATCTTCTTCGTATTTTATTTGAAATGCAGAAAACTTGACAGCAGATGATCTTCCCATTGAAATTCCAGGAGGACTCGCTTATGTAGCAGGTCACGATGAACATTCTAGGCCTGTTGTGGTAATTTTAACTCTATTAATTAACTTTTATTTACTTATTCATTTTTTATAACCGACGGTAATTATTTTCAATATTATTTCTATATATCTGCTGTGAATTTTGTTTTCGTATTTTTATCTCTAAATAATTTTTAATCCTTTATTTTTCTTTTAATTTATTTTGCTCTTGATTAAAGATTTTTCGCCTTAAATAAGACTATCAGAAGTTCAATTCGCAAAAATTGTAAGTTACTGTATATACTTTTTCAAATCATTTTTCATTCTTGTTAGTTGATTATTAATCATAATCTATTTTTTTAGATTCACACGTTTCATTGCGTTTACCTTGGAAGTTATCGTATCTACAATGCAAAAAACTATGAACAATTTGTACTACTTTTTTATGCAAATATGTTGGTTTCTTCCAAAACTCTCTTGATAACCCATAAAGTATTGCCTCTATTTTACGAATTATATACTGTTGTGTCATATCAACTTTGATAATTAATAGTTTTGTAAGATTTAAAAAATTTACCTAACCTTCCTACTGTTCATATTATGGTCCATTTGCCCATGCTTCATGTGCTTCGCTTACACACGCACACTTTATCGCCCATACTCCCAGGTTTCGTCCTCCGTGATGGGTAGAGATATGGAGACGGTTTATAAACATTGTTTGGGTCCCTATCCTTACTAAGCACTAAGCATACACCATCATCGTGCTAAAGGAAGAGGATAGAAGATTCAAACACAGAGACAAGAAGATTTCGGTGGACAATGACTGGAGTTATTTTCATTCAATTATGCTTCCGTTGCTATATACATATATGTATTGTTAATATGCATGTATCTTTTACGTAAATATTGTTGTATGAGATGCATGCCATGTTGCTATGTTATAGATTTATCATTTGGTATTAAAGCCCTTAGCGCCTCTGCCTTGCTTCCACTGTCTGAGAATGCATGCTCTATTAGGCTCTGTTTTCAAATTTTCCCTTCTATCATGTGAGCTGAGCTTGAATCATTGTATATTCTCGACGCATGTGTTCACAATGGACGTGAGAATAGTCTTTTGATACTCCATGGAGCTCCAAACTGTGACTGGACCGTGTAAAGAGGAGGGACGACGATGGCCATACGTGAGGCTTCGGACGTTGCCATTTATGAAGCGTTGCATGGTCGGTTTTTCGACGTCTCATGCTCGTCGCCTGGTCATCATCGTCCCATTGAGGACCCTCATCCATCCATGCACCTCTCCTGTTCATCTAGTGCAAAGAGCTCCGTCGAGTTACAGCCGGGTCACACCTGACCTGGCTGGAGGTTGAAGACGACTGTCCAATTTTTTTAATTTTTTTAATATTAATTTTGTTAATATTAGTAATTATTGGGTTAATCAAGGCCTAACCCATTTTCTTATGATTTTATTTATAAAATCATTTTGGTATTAATATTTTATAAAATATTAATTTTTAATTATGTATGTCTTATGTTGGAATTTAAGTTTTTAACATGCATATTATAATTGTTTAATTTTTGCACAAATTACATGTGATTAATTGAAAATTTTGTATGTATAAAATTTTGTGATTATTATACATGCAAAATTATATTAAATAATTTGTGCATTATTATTTGATTTATTTTCATTATTTATTAATTGATGCAAATGTTTAGGCTTTAATTTAAAGCTTAAGATAATGTTAGTGATCATTTGATTTTAATTAATTGGGAGTAGCCACAACATCTCAAATTAATTACAATTATATATATAGTTTTAAGATCACATGAAATCATTAATTGTAGTTAATCATACGTGATATGATGAAATCTACCAACAGGAATTTTGTTGTATTTGTATGATTAATTAGGATGAAATATCAGATTATATTTCTTAATCTACTAACTGGAATTAAGAAAAGGAACATAATTCAATAGTTTTGTCATAAAGTTTTGGATGGATTTAAATGAGAAGAACTTTAGCCCACAAGCAAATCTTATGTCACTAGATTCATCTGTTAAATGCATGGTTTACATTGGTAAACTATGAATTATTATTAGCCTCAAATTATATAACAAGTATATATTTTATTTCTTAATTTGCAGTTACTCAGACTGTGAATATTTCTGATAATAAGTGTGATATTCCCGAATTGAGAGGTGACAACTATAAGGTCTGGAAAAAGAGAATTTTGCTTCATTTGCGCTGGATGGATATAGACTATGCTATTAGAAAGGACGAACCACTGAATATGACTAAGACAGCACTTCAAATGCTGCTGTTCTTTATAAAAAATGGGAGAGATCCAATCATCTCTCCATGATATTCATAAAGACCAAGATATCAGCTGGTATTCGTAGTTTTGTCGAACAACATAATAATGTCATAGATCTATTGAAGGCCAATGATGAGCAATTCACTACATATGGCAAGGCCCTTGCCAGCACTTTGATTATGCAGTTGTCATCCTTGAGGCTCACTGGAATAAAGGCCGTTCGTGATCACATCATGTGTATGAGGGAAATAGCAGCTCAGCTGAAAGCATTGGAGGTTACTATATCGAAATCTTTCCTGGTGCATTACATTTTGTGCACTCTACCTCAACAATAAGGTCCTTTCAAGATTTCTTACAACACACATAAGGATAAGTGGTCGATTAATGAGCTATTGAACATGTGTGTACAAGAAGAGGAGAGGTTGTTGATGGAAGAGGGTGAAAGGGTCAATTTGACCATTTCAAGAAAGAAGAGACAGGATGATGTCAAAAGCAAGGGAAAAGGGAAAATCTCCCCTCAATCCGATATAAAGAAACCATCTAAGTGTTTCTTCTGCAAGAAGAAGGGACACATGAAGAAAGATTGGGCTAAATTCAAGAACTGGTTGGAGAAAAAAGGTACTCAAATTTCATTTGTTTGTTATGAATTTAATATGGATAATGTTAATCATAACAAATGGTGGATTGATTTTGGTTCTATATCTATGTTTCAAATACCTTACAGGGTATGCAAAACCTAAGGAAGCCGGTAGGAAGTGAACAATTCATCTATTCAGGAAGTAAGATGAGTTCACATGTGGCAGTCATTGGCATTTGTAGTTTAGTTTTGAGCAGTGACTTTATTTTGTGTTTGGAAAAGACCTTTTATGTTCCACATTTCTCTAGAAATTTGATTTTTGTTTCAAGACTTGTTTCTTTTAGTTTTGCCTTTAACTTTTCAGATTCTGGTTTTAGTTTATGTAATGGATCTAAAGTTATTAGTTACGGTACATTATCTGATGGTCTTTATTCCATTCAGTTACAAAATGATGATGCCTACAATTCGATGCATATCATTGCTGGATTGAAACGATGTGTTGTCAATAAAGAATCCTCTATGTTATAGCACTGTAGATTAGGACACATCTCCATTGAGAGAATTAAGATGTTAGTAAGTGAAGGAGTACTTAATACTTTGGATTTTGTTGACTTTAAGACTTGCGTGGATTGCATTAAGGGTAAGCAAACTAACAAGTCTAAAAAGGGTGCCAAGAGGAGTACAAACCTGTTAGAAATCATACATAGAGATATTTGTTGTCTAGATATGGACGCAAATAGTCCGAAATAATTCATCACCTTCATAGATGATTTTTTGTGATATATGTATCTCTACTTACTTCGTTTTAAAAACAAAGCTTTGGATGCATTTAAAATGTTTAAGGCTGAAGTGGGGAATCAATGTGGAAAATTGATCAAAATCGTAATAACAGATAAGGTGGAGAGTACTACGGTAGGTACACTAAAAGTGGACAAGCATCTGGTCCTTTTGCAAAATTTCTTTAGGAACATGAGATTGTTACCCAGTATACCATGCCTGGTTCTCCAGATCAGAATGGTGTGGCAGAAAGAAGAAACTAAACATTAATGGACATGGTAAGAAGTATAAGGAGTAACACAAAACTTCCTCAGTTCCAGTGGACTGAAGCTCTAAAGACGACTGTGTATATATTAAACTAAGTTCCAACCAAGGCTGTCTCAAAGACACCTTTTGAGTTATTTAAGGGTTGGAAACTGAGTTTGAGACAAATATGCATTTGGGGATGCCCTTCTGAAGTGAGAATCTACAACCCACAGGAGAAGAAGCTAGACCCAAGGACCATTAGTAGGTGTTTCATTGGATATGCTGAAAGGTCTAAGGGGTATAGATTCTATTGTCCATCTCACAGCACTAGAATTGTGGAATCAAGAAATGAAAATTTTCTTGAGAATGACTTGATCAGTGGGAGTGGTCATTTTCCAGATATAGTTTCTAAAAAGGTCCATTGTGAAGCTCAACCCTCTGGTTCAAGTGATAGATTGTTTAGCATCCATACCCCTCAAGTTCAAATGGGTGTTGGACAACCAGTTATTGGAGTTCCACAAGCTGTGAATACCAATCCAGTAGATCAAGTTGTAAATGAAGAACAACCAGAAATTGTTGAGCAACCAATTGAACAACATGTTCTTCGTGAGGATAATGATACAATATTGAGAAGATCTACTAGGGTTAGAAAGTTAGCAATACCTAGTGATTATATAGTGTATCTGCAAGAGTCAGATTATAACATTGGAGCTGAAAATGACCCTGAAACGTTTTCACAGGCTATGAGTTCTAAGGAATCGAACTTGTGGTATAATGCTATGAAGGATGAGTTGCTTTCTATGGCATCTAACCAAGTCTGGGATCTCGTTGAGTTGCCCAATGGTGTAAAATAAATTGGATGTAGATGGGTATTTAAGACAAAGAAAGACTTATAAGGCAACATTGAGAGACATAAGGCAAGACTTGTGTTTTATCTTTTCTCTTTTTACATTTGAATGTAGTCAATTTTTTATAATTAAAACATGAAATTTTTTTATGCCACCGAAGATTAACTATAAAATTTTAAAATATATTATTAAATATTGATTCGAATTAAAGTATTTGTGATAACGATTCTTTAACTTTCTCGCAGTGTATTCAATATATATAAACAAGGATAGTTTTTAACTTCCTCATAATTTCTTCAATACATATAAAAAGATAGTTTTCAAGAGAACCACATATACTTCCCTGCAAAAATTAATACTAATAGGTTATAATTAATAAATGCAAAAATTAATATTAATAGGTTGTAATTGATAAATTAATAAAACTAATAATGACCGACCAAAACTTTGTTCTATATTTTCATTATAACTGAATAAAATTAGTTCACGTTCCAGATATTCATAAATCAAATACAATTATTACCTGAAGTGATATCATAAATCAAATATACTTATTACTTGTTTCCGCCCCAAGAATATGACTTTTTACTATCAATTTTTTGCCGTATTCTGGATAATTCAGCCTCTTTCTTTTGGCCGCCAATAAGAGATTATGTTTAATTAAAAGATATGACAAGATAATTATTTCTTTTCTGAACATTTGTCAATCAAACGAGCCTGTATGATTTCCTCCTCTTCTTTAAGCATATAAATGTTATGTTCTCAGAAGGCGTTCCTTACCCTATATTGAAAATATATTTTATCATTTCTTAATTAAATATATTGAAAATATAGTTAATTAATTAATTACAATATTATTAATAATCATTAAAATATAATTATTTAATTGATTTATTAAATTATTATTAATAGAGTAATTAATTATTAAATATTAACAATTAATTATTACTTATCTTATTATTAATGCCTATGACAATTTTATTTTTTCATTTTTTCGTTAAATATACTTAACATATAATTAATAAATTAAAATATAACTAATTACTGGAAACAAAACTCAGAATCTATTTATCTTTTTAATTTCTTCCTTGCTATACATTTTCAAATTCTTTAATTTAAAATTATTAATTTAGATTACCTCTTTTCTTAGATATAATTTTATCCACAATTACACAATTCTACTTTGCCCACAAAATTTTATATTAATATTAATTATTAATTGGTGAGTTAGCTAAAACTCATATTGGTTGTCACAATAGTGAGTATAATTCATGCTTGTGATTTACATGCACTGTTGTGACTTGTTAACTTACAACCGTGAATTTTATTTAGTTTTAGCTTTCTTAAAAGCCTTTAATATGGTGTAGTGTCAACACGAGGTGCATACATAATTTTATCTTTCCCCTTTTTACATTTGAATGTTGTCAATTTTTTATAATTAAAATATGAATTATTTTTATTTTTTTGTGCTACCGAAGATTAACTATAAAATTTTAAAATATATTATTAAATATTGATTTAAATTAAATTATTTGTGATAATGATTCTTGAACTTTCTCGCAGTGTATTCAATACATATAAACAAGGATAGTTTTTAACTTCCTCGGAATTTCTTCAATACATATAAAAAAGATAGTTTTCAAGAGAACCGCATATACTTCCCTGCAAAAATTAATACTAATAAGTTATAATTAATAAATGCAAAAATTAATATTAATAGGTTATAATTAATAAAACTAATAATAATCGACCAAAACTTTGTTTTATATTTTCATTATAACTAAATAAAATTAGTTTACGTTCCAGATATCTATAAATCAAATACAATTATTACCTGAAGTGATTTCATAAATCAAATATACTTATTAATTGTTTCCGCTGCAAGAATATGACTTTTTACTGTCAATTTTTTGCCGTATTCTGAATAATTCAGCCTCTTTCTTAATTAATATGTTTAATTAAAAGATGTGATAAGATAATTATTTCTTTTCTGAACATTTGTCAATCAAACGAGTCTATATGATTTCCTCCTCTTCTTTAAGCATATAAATGTTATGTTCTCATAAGGCATTCCTCCATGTCTAAACTATAAAAAGCTATATATTCAATGCATCGCATCTTTTCTATTTCAATAAAGAAGAGCTGCATGTAATTTCTTCATTACCCTTCTTATCTCGTTTAGTTTATTAAAATTTTTTCGATGTTTAATACAATACATAAGAAAAATTACATTTAACACATGTTTTGTTCTGTTAATTTGTGATTCCTTATTATTAACTTGTATGAATTATATAATGAAGTTATTTATCATATTTTACTATTTTTTGGTGAGACTCCGTCAGTGACGTGACTTAGAGTCACGGCATAGAGAATCTCACAGTTGACATTCATTTTTCTATCTTTTTATTTTTCTATCGGTTTACTTCCATCAACTTACCACATAATTTTTTAATTAAATATAATTAAATTATAACTAATTAATTAATTAAAATATAATTACCACAAATATTTTTTCATTTTAAATTAAATATAATTTATATATAATTAATTGACTAATTAAAATATAATTAATAGATTGATTAATTAAAATATAATTAATTAATTAAGATATAATTAAATGTTATTATTCATTATTAATTATTGTTAAGTTAGTTAAGTCTAGGAGTCACAGGCATGACTTAAGTGTCATGCCTGTGACAAATACATATTTTATCATTTTTTAGTTAAATATACTTAAAATATAGTTAATTAATTAATTAAAATAAGTGGGCATTATACTCAACTAAATTATCACTATGCATCTACGCAGTGTTCCTTTGCTAGTATAAATATGCAGGTAAGATTTAATTAAACATGGTAAGAACATCATAATCAAAATAGAGAACTTAAACGTCCATATAATTATGTGGATGAGATTTAATAGAATATAATAAAATCACCGTAACCGAACATGTGATATTAATTACATAGGAGTGGAAAAATTAATAGTGCTATCCATTTGGTCGACTAAGAACACTGATAATACCTTAGGTGTTATGTATACTGGACAATGGCGAATAGACTTTTAGTTAATTGTAAGCTTTAAGGGATGTTTAGTACTGCTCATAATAATGAATAATGAGCCATCGACAATTAATAGTTACAATAGAGCTTAGCTATAGCTAGGTAAGTGGTACTAAGGAAGGTTTTGTATTACAACTCTTGAATTCGTGAATAATCTCTCTGCTAGCTATAAAAATAAATATGTTAAAAAAATGGGATAAAGAAATTTTGGTGGAGTTAACGTCTTGATAGTTGATACCTCAAGAGCTTTGGTACTATTCCTTTATTTCGAGTTATTTATACTGAAAAAATTTTAATAATTGCTTCTTACTAAAGGTTTTTACGTTTATTTGCTTTATTAGGTATATTGAAACTTTGAGAGCATATTTTTCACTTTGATAGTGATAAAGGACAAAAGTATTATTGGGACTCGCAATATGTATAACGTGAACTATACTACAGTTACGAATAATTACAAAACTTAAATAATATGAATGTAATTACAAAAAATTGAATATAGTTACAATTAATTACAAGAACAATTTAGATTATAATTGCATTATTGATACTATATTACTGTAATTAAAAACTCTAATTTCGTCTAATGATAACACTCTAGGCTTGCATTTATTTGTTAGTTGGTATTTCAGAAAGTATAAATAATACAAGTACTAAGATGTTCCTATTTAATCCTACACTAACAAAGTCGTGAATAACGAAAAACTATGGAATGGAAGCGGAAGCAGAGATTGATAATGCTGAAAAAGAAGAATCCAAAGAGAAGTCAAATTACTCTGGCCTCTCTCTAGATTTCCCCTCTTCCCCTCCCGGCCTTCTATTTTTGAAATTGATTTCCCATGTCTCCTCCTCCACGCACTATTCATCCCTTTCTCCTGACTTCTTCATTGGGTGTAAGCCTTCCTAGGCCTGAAGCATGGACAAGAATGGAGAGGCTCCGCCCCCTGGACTCGGATGACTTCCTTTAACTTCCTGTAGCAAGCATAAAAAATGAGAATCGCTCCCCCTGGCTTAGATTCATCAGTCTGTGCCGACGAATCTCCACAAACTCAAGGGGCTTAGATGAACAAATTAAACATCCAACATTATAAAGGTAAACTCAAATACTATCCGAACGTACTTAAGGATGGAGTTCTTTCTCCTCCAAAAGAGTTGCTCTAGACTAGCTGAAACCATAGTTTGGTCTTCATCTCTAGTTGGCTATTTTTAGTCTAAACGGCCAGTGTTTCTAATGGTCAAAGCTTGGGTCGATGCTCGCTAGAGAAGCAAGGGTCTTGAGGTTAATGGAAGATGCTAACTTTTTGTTTGTTTTCGTTCGAGTAGCAGCTGCTACACGTTATGGAATCTAGACTATGGCATATGGGTGGGCAACTACTCTTCTTAAAAAAATGGCGGCTAAGTGTAGACTATGACCGAGGCAATATTGATGTTTTCCCTATATGGGTACATTTTCATAGCATTCCCCTTGAACTTTAGACCATTGAGGACCTTAGTTACCTAGCAAGTTTTGTTGGCAAACTTCGTTGTATGAATTCACAAGTTGCAAACATGGAAGGAATTTGCAATGCCAAAATACCCATTTAAGGGAGTCGAAACTCAGCATTCCCAGACAAAATTCCCATCTAGAAGCTAGATGGCAGTGGAGAGCTTCACAGTGTGGAAGTACCTATCTCCTATCCTTGGAAGCCATCCCTTACAAATAAGCAATGGAAACCTACTGTAAGCTCTTCAAAACTGGGTGGCATGATGGGAACTTGCTTCCTAACTGCACTGACACTCTACAAAGTTATACATTACCCGTATGTCCAACTGAACAACTAACTCATTCCTACTTAAAGCCATCAGCACCTACCCACACTTCGGCCACTTGCTATAACCTAGGGGTACGGGAAGATGTTTGTGACTCTACATTGCTTTCCAAAAGCAAAACCTGTAGAAAATCTGCTAGGAAGAGGAGTAAGAAGTCTTCAAATAGGGATTCTCCCCCCACTCTCATGATCCTTGTTTGGAACGTCCGAGGGTTTAACGGCCCTCATAAGCAAGCTATGGTCAAGGATGTGATTTTGGAATATAAACCTGGTATAGTTAGGTTACTGGAAACTAAAGTTAAAGATTCCCAACTCCATAAGGTCTCCAAGTTTTTGGGTCAAGATTGGTCTATTTTTCTAATCAATCTTCTCATTATCGTGGCCAAATCCTTCGCTTTTATCACGCTCCTAGGGTTTTAGTCCAAATGCTTGGTGAAAGTGACTAACATTTACATCTGGTAGTTGTGATTTGCATTATGTTTTAGGGTTTAATTGTTATGTATTTACTGTTAATTTGAGTTTTGAGTGTGTATTTATGTTTTAATTGTGTTAGTTTATGTGTTTAAGTGTTTTTATAGGTTAGTATGAGTCTTTGAGC
>JAOTAY010000006.1:14252478-14267408 GCA_025629805.1 Erythroxylum baracoense
GAGTCCTATTTAGATGGGGGTGTCATCTAATTGGTCCATATGATGTAATCTGATAGAGATAGACGTGATCTTAGCTCAATCTTAGGTAGATCAGTTTGAGTGGGATTAGGTAGTTCAGATTGAGTAGGATTCTGAATGTAACTTGACTTCTAAGTCAAGAGGCCTATATATAGCTCATTCGAGCTTTGCTCTCGAGGAGTTCAGAGAAAGAATTCCTTGTATTCTTTTGAGGGAAAGTAATATAAAGGTTGGTTTTAGCCGTATCTCTGTTGTTTCTGTTGCCTATCTTTTCTTATTGCTTTCTTAAGCATTGTTTCTTCAAGTGGGCGAGTGAAACACTTTGAGGGTCATTGAAGGCTGGGTCTTGCTTAAGTGGACTAAGTGAGATTGCCGTACAAAGGGAATTGGCGATAGAATCCGGTGAAGTTCGAGTCCCAAGGTGACCTTTGTATCACTAGGCAAGTAGGTAGTGAAAATTAAATATTGACCTTGTAATATAACTTTGGTTTTCTCTTTGGGACATCCTTGTAATATTGTACATAGTTTTACTATAGTAAATCCAATCTCCTTTAACTTTCAAAAGAAAAAGAGTGAGATATTATATATATAAAGAATGATTAAATTTTGATATGTGAACTCTAATTTTAAAAAATATATAGAATTAATTAATATTAATTTTAAGATAATATATTTAATTTTAGAATCAAAATTAATTTATAATATTAAAAATTTTAATTATTAATAAATCTTAATTATTTTGAAATAAGTGCAATTTGATTATTTTTAAAATGTTAAAAATATATATTTAATTCACATATATCAAATTATTTGTAGTTGTTAATATAATTTAATCTTTTTTTTGAAATTTGTGTAGATCAATTATCAATTATCAAATAAAAATTATCAAGTCATAAATATTATATACTGTTAATTATTATTATATTTTATTATTTTAAAATATATAAACATTTAGTATTTATAATATTAAAATTATACGTTTAATAATTCTTACTTTTTATTAAATTACTTTGTAAAATTAATATATATGTATATTTTTTAATTTAAAAGGAGACATTAAAGAAGCATAGAGCCTTTACAAGTCAATTTGATAAGTAGTTAAGTATAAATAACTAAAACATTGGTCCTATCCAAATAAATTTATAAGCACATCTTAAGTTCTTTCCATGTAGAAAAATGAGATATATTAGCAATTTCTAGGTGTTCATTACAGTTGGAATGCTTTATACAAGTCTAACAGTTAGTGTTTCATAAAATAGTGTCATTTGTTCCTTACAAAACATATTAAGTCAGTGTAATCACTCTAAAGATTCTTTTCTAGATATCAACAACTAGGTACTATAATACATTCAATTCATTGTTCATCTTCTTATCATACTTGCTGAAAGTAAACTAACATTTATGTTTAACGTAATGATACCTTTGATCCATTCTATTGTGCTTTGATAGAATATCGACTTGCTTTAAGCGTTGTCATTGAAAATTTTGTTCATTCCTAGAAAGAACATATATGCCAACAAATAAAACAATCTTAAATAATTTGTAGACTTCTTTGTTTATGTGTAATCATTTGGGGGCTACAAAACTATTTGTTCCCAGTCATCATCACTAAAGAATTGATTTTTTTAGCACTTAAATTCAGCTCCATAACTCCCTTGAGTAGTAGAATTTGAATAGATGGTCTCTATTTTTGGATTGAATGTTGCATAACCTATGTAGGAATAAAGAATGAATAGAAAATGAGGAAATGTTCTCTACATTTCAGTGTGAATAATATGATGTAAATCCACCTATTTATACACTCTAGGTATCTCTAACTAAAGTAACAAATCAACATAACAAATCAACACAACATTAATATACATGGTTTCAGGATAGTTGATTGAATAAAAATTATGTGAATATCTATTGATATACATTAATATACCCCCTCAAACTCAAGGTGGTATTGAAGATGGTGACTTGAGTTTGGAGAGAAGGTCTTGAAAAAGCCAAGGCAGATGTGATTAGGTAAAAAAGTAACAATTTGTAATTGAGATGAGATTGGGACAAGTTGTATAGTTCCATGAAGCACATGATGACGCACAAGATGACAATCTATCTTGATGTGTTTAGTTCGTTCATGAAAGACATCAATGTGACCAATCTGTATAGCATTATGATTATCATAAAAGAGAGGAACTTCCGAAGAAAAGGTGACACCAATGTCTTAGAGTAGCCATCGTAACTATAAAAGTTCAAAGGTAGTGTCAACTAGGGCTCAGTATTCTGATTCAGTGCTTGAGCGAGAGACAATTGTTTGCTTCTTACTACGCCAAAAACTTAGAGTTTCCCAGAAAGAAATAGTTCCCAGTAGTTGATCAATGATCAATTAGGTCTCCAACCTAGCCGACTTCTGATTACGCACGTAAATCTAATGAAGATAAATAACTAAAGTGAAGTCCATGAAACAAAGTGCCTTGAATATATCAGAGTATACAAAGAATAGCAGCAAAGTGAGTGGTTCAAGGTACAAACATGAACTAACTAACAATGTGAACTACATGAGTGATGTCTATATGAGTGTATAAGGTATCTAAGACAATCAACTAGTAATTAATAAAGTGTACCATCACTCAGAGGAGTTCCATCAGTGACAAGGATATGATCATTAGAGTCTAGTAGAGTGTTAGCAATCTTAGTGTCCTTGAGACCAGCATGAGAGATGAGATAAGTGGCATACTTGACCTGAGATAAGTAGTAGCCTAAATCATCAATGAATACTTTAAGGCATAGAAAATAGCTCAGTGAACCTAAATCTTTCATTTTAAATTGTTCATGAAGACAAGATTTAAGATTCGTGATCTCTTAAGTGTCATCGTCGGTTATTATCATTTCATCAACATATAATAGGAGAAGAGCGCACCATTGGTCTATTTTCCAGACAAATAAAGCATGATCATAAGAACTGGACGTAAAGCCAAAATGACTGATGGTGGAGCTAAATTTATCAAATCATGCTCGAGGAGCTTGCTTAAGGCTATATAAGGCTTTGCGAAGATGACAAACTTTATTAAATGGAGAAGCATACCCAAGTGGAGGTTATATATATACTTCTTCATGAATATCATCATTAAAAAAGACATTCTTGTATCTATTTGGAACAAATCCTAATGTTTTCTTGTTATTATGATAATAAGACTATAGATTGAAGTTAGGTGAGCTACTGCAGCAAAGGTCTCCTTATAGTCAATGTCATATTCTTAATTAAATCCTTTTGTAATCAATCATGCTTTGCATCTTTTGACTAATCCATCAGTTTGATTCTTAATTTTATAGACTCATTTACTGCCAATGACAGACTTATTTGAAGGTAGGTCAATTAAGTCCTAAGTGTTGGTGTTGGAGAGAGCCTGTAATTCTTTTGCCATTGCTTGCTGCCATAAAGGGTTAAAGTTGGCCTCACAATAGATGCAAGTTTTATATAGAGAAATAATAGTGGAATAATATGGAAGTCTTTAAGACAAATAGACAGTTGACTTAATCGAGAGGATTGATGTAGGGGTTATGAAGACTTATTAGATTCCAGTGAATGAATAAGAGAGGAAGAATCATTTGGTAAGGATGAAAGATCTATAGTTGGAGAAGATACAATAGAATCAGACTTCAGTTATGTTAAGATGTTAGAGCTATAAGATGGACCAATAGAAGAAATATTAGGAAGCAAAGGTACGGTAGGATAAAAAAAATTGTGTGAGGGTTCACTGACTTAGAATTGACTTAGAATTTTGATATTGTGAAAATATTTTATGTTCCTAAAACGTGAAATGTCGAGATATTTGTAGTCTTTGATATAGTGGATCCTAAATTTATTCCCTTTGTGTTCTATCCCATATTATAGAAAACAACATATATGTGCTCTGAGTTTAAGTTTGGTGTGCTCATGAGGTTGTAGTAGAACAAAGCAAGCACATTCAACAACTTTTAGAGACTGATCATTAGAAGCATGATTGAATAAGCGCTCATATAGATAGATATTACTATAATAGGAGTGGGAATGTGATTGATGGTATGGATAACAGTAAAGGCTGCTTCTCCCCAAAAGGTTTCAGAGTAAGAAGATGATATAAGATGGGCTTGAGTATTGTGAAGAATATGTCTATGTTGGCGTTCTGCCTAACCAATTTGTTCAGATGTGTTTAGATAGGATCTCTGAATGATGGTCCCTTAATGATTAAGAAAATTAATAAATTTTGTATCTTTTTAGTCCCTTACATTATCATTCTGAAATAATTTAATCTTGTAACAGAATTGGGTGTGAATCATATATCGCAGAATGAGAGTAAATGGAGAATAGTTTAATCTATAGTGCATTAAATAGAACTATGTATAACAAGAAAAATCGTCAATAAAGATCACATAATATTTCATACAACCCATATTTTTATATGGTGCAGGACCCTAAATATTAAAATGAGATCAAAAGGTGTTAAAGAGATATAATCATTGAGAGAAAATAGTAAGGCATAAGTCTTAGATAATTGAAAAAGGACACAATCAAAATGTTTAGTTTTAACATGACCTAAGTTATACTAGAGATTAAAGACCCTAATTTAGAGGTAGAAAGATGACCCAAACTATAGTGCCATATATGACAGGTGACAACACCAACAATAAGCTTGAAGGAAGATTTAGTCAAGTAAGCTCAAACAATCGTCCAACCTTATGCTCTTTTCCAAGTATCTTGCCCGTCTGTGGATCTTGTATAATGCAACCATGACTCGAAAAGGATAAGTTAATACCAAGTTCATATAACTGTCCATTAAAAATAAGAATAAATGAGAGTTTGGGAATAAGAAAGTTTCAGGTAGGTGTAATGTGGATGTGAGAATAGTTCCTATATATTGTACAAGCATAGTAAAATTATTAGTAGTATGAACAAAGTGTGATATAGATGCTATTGTTAAATATTCAAAAATAGAAGAATCATAGTTCATATGTCTACAACAGGCATAATCGAGATACCAAGAGTTTGAGGTACCTAGAGTGATAGATAAGGTAGAGGAGGAGATTTTGAAGTTAGTAAAGAAGGGCATGGAGGTCCTTTAAAGAGAATTTAAGAGAGATGCTTTCTGTTGGTCCCTTAGTGGCAGCAACAGCAGTAGAAGCAGACTAGAGAGACTTGGAAGAATTACCTTATTTAGAGTTCTATTTGAGTGGTTTTTTTACATTCGAAGATGTGAGAAGTTTGAAATGAAGTAAAAGTTGCAAGGATAGAATCAAAAGATCATACTGATTTTCCAATACGGAGCATATTGAGCTGACTTTTGTCTGAGATGAGCTCCTCAATAGTAGTGTCGACATTGGGTGGAGTTCCTCTATAAAGAAGATAAATGCAAATGGGTTAAATTCATCCTTGAGAGTCATAAGCAAATGCCATATATTGACGATCTCGAAGATTTGTGTAGAGTATAGTAGCATTAAGACTAAGCCAAACAGGATCAGCAAGTGCTAGTTGATCCCAAAGTTCTTTCAATTCAAATAATAATTGTGTATTGTCTGTCCAGTTTGTTGTTGCGTGCAATGAGGTCTCCTATACAATTGAAATTGGTAGACATCATCCAATACAGAGTAGTAATTTTTCAGGAAATTTCATACCTCCTAAGCAGTGTCAAATCATTGAAAGTCAAGTTTGATGGCTTTGGCACATGTATACCAAAACCACATTAAGATTTGATGGTTCATTTCATCCCATTCCACTAATCATTTGGTGAATATGTCAATGTCTTCATCTTTCTTTTAAGTGGGTTTAAGTATTTCTCTAATAACAATATGTTAAAGGAGTCTCTCCTTAAGAAAGCTAAACATTTCCTTAGCCAAAGATCATAGTTAGAGTGGCAAACGATGTGTCAGATGACGTGTCAAGTGACGTGGAAAATGACTAGGATTTTAGGTTATGAGGCGAATGATGTGACGTTGACGTGTTGAATAATGTGATGCTAACGTTTACCTCCCTTCTTTTAACTAAATGACATCGTTTTTCTTTGGAGTGAAACTATGTCATTTTAGACGTCTTCTTCCTCCAGAAAACTTGCAACTAGTGTTTTGAAGATTAGTAGCTATGGATGGTGCATGGGGTCATTTAAAGCTGTTTCTAGAGGTGAAATTTATAACATTATGTTCTGCTCAAGAGGAACAATTTGGTATATGACAAACTATTTTTGGAGCAGATTTAAGAACCCAAAATACTAAATCAGAATGCTTGAGAGAAAGAATGGAGAAGGCTCAAGAATTTTGATTCCTTTTGTTACAAAGGAGACTCTGATACTGTGTAGAAATAGAGAATGGATAGAAAATGTATAAATGTTCTCCGTATTTCAGTTTGTGAATAATATGATGTACATCCACCTATTTATACACTCTAGGTGTCTCTAACTAAAATGAAAAATCAACACAACATTAATGTCCATGATTTCAGGAGAAAATAAAGGCTAATTACAAAGGATAGTTGACTGAATAAAGATTATGTGAATATATGTTGATATACGTTAATAACCTGCATATTAGATGAAGACGCAAAGAACTTGTAATTTTATCAAATAACCTATCTCTAATGGTAAGCAACTTAAAGAATGAGATCTTAATTGGGAGAGACATGCATACACCAAATAAGCTTCTTTCAGTAAATTTTGGGTGAGCATTTGAAAACTTGATAACATGACTAATTAGTGAACCATCTGATGTTTTCCATTTTTTATTAATTAATGAAGTGCCTTGATTTCTACTTTAGCAAATTCTCTTTGATAATATTGAGTCATATATGTTTGATAAGCTAACTATTTTCTATGTTACGCATAATCTCCTTACATAACTAATTTCTTATTTTAAGTATCTACAACATAACCTAAGAGAAATCAGTCCTTAATTTAATATGTGTATGTATTAGATATAAAAAATGAATTCACATATAACAAAATATGCTTAATATTCTATTACTTATAAAATACTTTTATGGTATGAAAGTAACAATAATTTTTTACAAGTTAACATATATGTTGTAAAAATATGTGTATGATATAAAATTATTTTAAATATATATATTTATAATTTAAAATATGTATTTCAAATAATGTTATTACAATTACATTTCATATCTATGTATTAAAAAATGTTAATTTGATTTTAAACTTAATAAAATATTAATATTTTCTTATAACAATTACATATAAAAGAAAAACTACTCATTTATAAAAATGAAATTTACTTTAAATAATATCTTCACATATTCAAAAAATTATCATAATTATTCTATTATATAAGAAATATATTTCTTGTTTTTAAATAAGCCTTTTAAGATTAAAATACAAGACTTTCAAAATTTTTACGTATTTTTTAAAGTATACACTGAATAATAGTTATACATCTAAACTTTTTTTTAGTAATTCTTAAATTTCTTTTCTTTTTCTAACTTCATATTTATTTTGTGAGAGAAAAATTGATTAAAAAGGTTTGAATCGAGATAGTTATAACTTATCCAGTATCCATATTATTTAATATAAGCAAAGAGGTAAGAGAATTTTAATTTATTAAAAATTAGATTTAAATATAAATATGTGAATAAATAAAATTTTAATATCTTATTAATTAGAATTTTAAAAATTACTTTCAAATAATTAGCATTCATGAAAAAATAAAATAATTTTAAACTTGAGTACATTCATATGTTCTAACTTTCTCTACAAAGTATAATTATTTAACATAAAATCAATTCAATTTTCATAATCATTGATATTAAAAATGTTATGAAACATTATAAAAATGGTTTTCTCTTTTGCAAAAACATTATAATTACTAATTTGATATACATTCTTTATAATAATTGATAGTGGTGATTATAATAAATAAAATATAAATAAAGGCATAAATTTTAATAAAAATACTATATTAATGAAATAATAATTATAGGTCATAATTAATTATTTAAATAAAATTTGCGAAGAAACGGTGCACGGTCATTCTAGTAAGATACGGCGGGAAGAAGCAAGAAGCCAAAGCATGACAGAACCGAGAATGCTTGCCGTTGTTTCCAGCGTAAACAACGTGTATTCTATAAATGACTGGACATGAAGTCTCCGTTCAACCGTGTTTCCTTGTTTTCATGCAGCAAGTAAGACCTTTCCCTTACAGTTGTTAGAATATCATTTTCTCTCACATTTATAACGCGTAAAGTGTAATATTTGTCGCAAACATAAATTACCTGTAAAAGAAAAACTAGCCATTCATACAATATTTCGCTTCCACTACCAGCCGTACAGCTAGAACCAACAAGTTGGTGATCCAGTAACCAAAAATGGTCGGTTAACTTCCCTGCAAGTCTCTTCTCTCTCAAAACCTTCTCTGGACTATGAATCATGTTGGAATGGTTAATTACATATAAGGCCTGCAGGGCTATCTCTAACTAAATGTAAGTCACATTTCGTGGTCTCTTACAATAGCCGATTCACTTACCTTGAACTCTTTCCTTCATTTCCCATATCTCTAATATAAATCCGTTGAACGCCGAGTTAATTTCTTAGGTGGAGGATAGGATAATAATGTAATGAACTTAACCCGTTTTTAAGTGCTTCTAATGCTATTTTTGATAGAAACCGTATCTGGGTACAGTTTTATGCATTTATAGTTTGATTGGAGGTATCAAAAATGTAATTTTAGATGTGAAACAACTCAGCTTTTTTGTCAAGAAAATCATGATTAATCAAAAAAGCCAATATTTTGCGTTCCATTCAAGATTAATCCCTTTCAGAAGAAACCTTATGACTATTAATTGATATGATCGAATTAAGCTGTCGTGAGAGAAATATGATGCGCACGTATTCAGGAATGATACATATATAGTTCATTGGATTGCTTTTCAGGGTATCTAGAAAGAGAGGGGTTGTTGATTTTGATGTATTTTCAGTTTGACATGCCCGGTTTGAGAAGAAATTGTATTCTGATGTCATCAATGATGTTTCCCTTGTTCCATTTGATCGTATAACTTTTGTGACAAATAAAATGAACTATTAGCCAACAGTAAGGTCTGTAAATGTATGTTTCACAGGGCAAGGAAATATGATCTCTGGTTAGAGCAAAGTCTAATGCCAAGAAACAATTTACTGAAGTCCTCCATATCATAAAGGAAACTTCCAGATAATAAACCTTTTTTTACTTATTAATAGTTACTCATTAATCGACTATTTATCTGAACTTGAAAAACTTATAATATATAAATACATAAATATAATATTTGCAAGTCTAGAAGGAACTCGAACACGTTGACACAAGAATTTATAAGTTTGATAGGTGGAAACTAATACCATTAAACCACTCAATTATAAGAAAAATCATGTTAGAAGGGATTCGATTGTCTGAGCTGCACCAGTTGAATGCTCCTCTAAATAAGAATATTTCAGTGATGTGCACTTGGAGTTCTCATAGATATTTTTTTTCTTTTAATAAATTTCAACTTAAAAAAAATAGTTGAATTGGAATTCAAAGAATGTTGGTGGTGTAATCAAATACTTAACATTAAACGTTCGATCACCCGCACTGCTCTAAATTCCAAAATGAATAAACCATCACTAAAATGAACTAATTGAAAAGGTATGAACAAGAGCTTAAAGTGAGCCAAGAATCAATAGAAGTGTACTAACGTGAAAAAGTTACACATGAGAGCTTTTATACCCATGGTATCTTTCACACAGTGTCTACAAATAAAAAAGAAACCTGTTTAATTTTTTGATACAATGGAACTAATATGTACAAAGTCTGTCTGAAACCAGGAACACGTCAAACTAAACAAATTTCCAGTTAAGTCTTATAATTTACTTGACAGAAAAAAAGAGAGAGAACTTTTAAGACTGATGAAAATCGTCTTTCCTAATTATGAAGTTGAAGAATAGATTCTATCTTCAGTAATCCCACAAGCATTCCAAATCTGCAATAGGACCAACTGGTGGAGTTTCAAGATCTTCGTATCCCTTGTTATTGCTTCCCCTGTCGTGCTTCGATAACACCGATGATATCTCAGTTGTGTTGATATCGGTACTAAGTCCAGTGTCCTGTGACAGGGTGACCATTGATTGATTGGAAGAGAAATGCTCAACCTTGCACTGGTTGTTGGATCCAGATGTTTCATTGCTGTTCCCCACTGCCAATTGGCTCAAAAGTGTTTGATTTTCTCCACCATAGCTAGACCTTGGCAAGCTTGCAAATGAACGACTAGCACTTCCTTGATGAAAGTAGCCAAGCATGTTTGGGGAAGTTAAAAGAGGGTTAGACACTGGAATTTGAGTATGGAATATGGAGCTTGAAGGCTGGAAAAAACTTCGCGTATTTCCATTGATATTTGTGGACAAGTGAGAGAAGTAGTTTCCATCTGACGATCTTGATGTCATTTCCTTGAATTCATTGTCACCGTCACTGAAACTTGGGACAGGTCTGCTAGAGTAAGGCAGGTCCATGAGGGGTGGTAGCGAAGGACTATCCAAGAAATCATCAGCAAAAGAGTTGACACTCAGAAGATCGTGAATTGGGCTTTTCATGGTCCCTGAGCTCTTGTGGAAAACCCTACAGACAACCCATTCATCCTACAAAGCAATAGCCAACAAAAGGCCCCTATATTTAATCCTTGATTCTTCATTGACACAAAAGCAAAAAGGCATGCTAAAAAAGAAGTACCCATGAAAGAAACTCCTTACCATCACTGAAGTGAAAATGATAAAGGTTTAAAAGATATGATAAAGAAATAAGAGCTACTTTTTCCTTTTGGAATGAAGTAAAAAGGAAAAAGGAAAAAAACAAACTGATGCATGCAGTAAATACATACCCTTGCAGCTTTGGGATGGCTATAGTAAGAGAATTTTCCTTCTAGCCTATATTCGTGCATTACCCAATTAGTTTTCTCTCCTTTTGGAGCTCGGCCCTTGTAGAAAACAAGCGTCTTCTTCATTCCAACAAGGCAGTTTTTTCCCTTGTAAATCTCTCTGTCTTTTCCAGTGGCCTTCCAGTAACCAGCCTCGGTAGCACGATTAGTCCTCAAACCGGTAGGATACTTCCTGTCCCTCTGGCAAAAGAAGTACCATTCTTGCTCTCCCATCTTTGCTTTCTCTGTTGCAACAAACGCAAGAATAAAGGACCGGACACAGGTTGATTTCACTAACAAGTTCTAGAGTTCAAAAAGAGCAGCAATTATAAAGTCAAAAAAGAGGCAAATTAGAAAGCATACTGGGCAAATCCCAAGGCTCACACTTGTTCAGATCAACATCGCCAATAGCAATTGCACTGAAACTGCTTTTCATCACCTTCTCCGTAAGGTAATGAGTAATGATCTCTTCGTCTGTGGGATGGAACCGAAAACCAGGTGGCAAATCGATGAGATCATCTCCTTTGTTGACCACAGTAGTCTCTTCCATGGTTAATTTTGCAAACCAGACACAACCAAGGGGAACTGCAGAATTCTCTAGCTGTATATAGTAATCAGAGAAAACAAATCGAACCCAATAATCTGAAGCTGTATATATACAAACAATGAGCAATTAAGGAAATAGGAAAGGGAAAAGAAAGAGGACTGATGAATAACTGTTTGCAGGAGAATTTCAAGAGAGAACTATGACGAAAGTATAGCAAAGGCAAAAAGTGAAGCTTAAATAGAGGAGCTTGAAGCTTGTTGAGGACAGAATAGGCTGACTAAGATCCGTGGAAACCAAGAAACTCTTGTTGAAGTATGCAGGAAGCCTCTGAATAAGAGCTTTTAGTTTGTTTAACTGTGTGTGTGTGTATATGTATACACACATATACAGTTCTCCTAAATTAATTAACGTGTTTTTTCCTAGGCCATATCTACCTGATTGAAAATGAATGTGAGAAAAGAACTGGTAAAACAAAGGGCTCTCAAGTGTATATCTCACCTGGTTTTTCCCATGACTGGGTATATATTTCACATAAATTTATTCAAAAAGAAGTCCTTTTTATCTGCTCAAACTACCAAACTTTTTGAGAATTTCAGTGCATGTTCTCTGATGGTGATTTCACAGTATTATCAGTTAATTGTCTGTCCTTGAACATAGTCCAAGTTCAAAGCTTTTGAACAGTTTCTCTCTCGTTTGTTAAAATAGTTGCTGGTGTCTGATATCATCAATTTTATCTATTTTTTTTATTGCGTTGATTCATTCCTCTTGGCTTAGCTTAGAATTATTAGCCTAGGCCACTCAACAACTTGACAAGGGCCATATCTCACATTTTTGGTTTTTGTTTAATATATATATATAGACATAAATGTAATGACCAGATATGCAGCTTCCAGTTGAAGCAGATAGGTTAATTCCCTGCAATATGCAAAGCATTCCATATGGAGGGAATCTAAGGTGACATTTAAACTTTTGCAAGTCAAATGGTGAGGAAAAAAGGGAACATCGAAGAAATTTCACAGAAGTATCCATCTGGCCTGTTAGACTAATTTCTCAATACATCTCAATATATGCCGATAGTAATCCTTCCCACCAACTTTCGCTTTGGTCGATAGGATCATGGAAGACTTTGCTCTTTTGGTTTTGAGACTATTAAAAAAGCTCATGATGGAATAAAGATGTAAATAATTTTAGTGGTTTCTTAATATTTTATAGCCCCTATTTGTTTCTTTATTTTCTTAATCTAGAGACGAGCCTAATTTTAATGTCATCGTCTGTTTTTACGTTTTATGCTAACTTTTTAAATAATTATATATTGTATCCTATTTCTAATCAAGTTCATTACCCCGAACAAACCAATCAGGTAGCAAAAGCATTTTGTATGTTTTACAGAAGAGTAAGTTTGGTTTCCACTGCTGTAAGAAAATGCATTTAAAAATAGGAACTATAACTATACTATAGAGCCCTCTCAACAAGGTTCAACGATCCATTTACAATAGTAGATCAGCTTCAATACTTCCATTCAAAATATTAATTAAATAAAATAATCAAAATACCGCCTATCTTTTAGTTAGCTTAAATGTACAATGTGAAACTTAAACTATTATTAGAAATGAGTCCTAATCACCCAATCATACAAACTCCAAATAGCTTCTTCTTAGTTAGTATTTAACTTAACCATTACTATTGGCCTATTATTAAATTATTGACTATATATGCAAGGTATTGGGAGGTCTGAATTAAAGGAAATTAAACATGTGCTGCTGGCAGACCCAGATAGGTCTGACCAGCAGCAAATGCTTTGCTTCAAATGCCAAAAATGGCAAACAAATCGGCGCCGACAAGTAGAAAATGAATATCAAAACTCCTTGGATTTTGCATTTCTTCCTAGCGAGTACAATTAACCTTATAAATGCCTTTACCTAATTTAGTTAGTATATATAGAGATAAAGAATTATTGTTCTTAGTTTTGGGAAGCAATCATGTCATTATCTACGTCTTCACATTCTCATTCTAATTCTTGCCGAGTTGGATCTTACTTCCCAAATTACATCATCTGTTACGTGTTCATATTTATGCCTAACTTTTCATTTTATCACTTCTTCTTTTCTGTTTGATTAATGGATGGAGCATTATATAGATGTTACGTGTGAGTTTTATGTATCTTATGAATTAGATCATTTGTGTATAAGCTAAACCAGGACATATTTGCCATATCAATTGACATCTAGAAGTGTACAAAAAACTTCCTTCGGTTTGCGCTTTTAAAATTGTAAATAAATTTAGAATGTAGATTGGCTTTCAGTTTAAATAAATTGGACCCAAGATAAGTGCTATTATTATTATTTTGATCAGATTATGTAACGAACAATACGGAATGAAATCCGGAAATCGTGAACAACTAAATTGCGATTTAGTGAAACAAATAAATTTTTAATGAGAGTATGGCGTGTGGACCCCGACAACATAGAAGGGTCGAGATCGCTTTCTTTTTTTTTTTAATGGGAGGGTCGAGATAGTTTTAATCCTTGGAGTCTCACTCCAAGCTATACAGCAATTAATGTTGACTTTTGAAGCTATACAGCAATTTTGGATGACGAATGGTGACGGTTTTGTTCACCTCACACCAATATTTGGCTGGGCCACATATTGGATCATCCTGTTCGTGTGTAGAGAATACAACCCCAACGAGCATGCGACTGCAGAATTTGTAATTAACTTGGACGACCCAGCCGGTTTTTAATGGACACGAGGAGATAAATTGGTATGGGTGTCAAATAAGCACAGCCAAATCAAATGGGTAGACTTGAATTATTTTTTTTGTTACTCGACAAAGAAAATCAAATATTCTTAAAACGTACAATAGACGACAAATGAACTAGCATCTTATACCTTGATGCCGACAATAAATTTCCTTTATTAACTGCTCCTTGCATCTTATTGACATATTTACTTTTATCTCTATTTTTTTTAGCTTAAAGTACACAGCAAAATACAAGTGGTCCCAAAATGCTACTGTATATTCCACCTTTATCTCGGAGACGCTGACCATGATGCCATCTATAGCTCGCCATGTTAAGAATTCAGACGTCCTAAGCTCATACCAAAGATGTTTTATAGACAAAAATATTAAAAAATAGAGAAATAATAACAATACAAGAAAATTTACGTAGAAACTTTCAAACCGAAAAAAAAAATCAAGGGCATAAAAAAAAGCATTATGTAAAAAATTCTTACAATCATAATTTTTTCTCAACCAATACCCTAATATACCCAGAAAGAAATACCCAAAATAAACTCTCTAACTCTCACCTCAAAAGAAGAATTTAACTAGAATCAAAATTTGTTATACAAATCTTTGACTTTGTATTGATGTACCTAACCAAGAAGTTGGCACTCTCCTTATATAGGTAAGAGTCTTGCCCCAAATGGGCTCCTCAACTAATATGGGACAAAACAAAAGGAGTCAAACCCAACAATCTCTAC
>JAOTAY010000006.1:14279965-14292897 GCA_025629805.1 Erythroxylum baracoense
CATACAACTTTAGGAGGAGACATTAATCATAAATAACTTTGCAAAACAATTGCCTTTCCTCCTAGATACTTTTATTTAAACATTTGTTTTACTTTTTCTTTCCTTTTCCTTTTCCTTTTCTCTTTTTCTTTCTTTCTTTTTATTTTTCTTTCTTTTTCTTTTCATTTAAAAATTGAAAGAAACTACATCAATATGGGAATTTCATAACATGACATTCTGACAAATATAACCAACCCACATATATGCACACAATACACTTAGACTTTTGTAAATCCACAATCATCAACAATTAACAAATGCTCCTCTAGTTTTTTTGGCTTAGGTAGGACATTTGGTTAAGTTTAATAGCATGTAATGTGGTTAATACAAAAAGAAAGGCTAATAAAGCTCAAATGGGCTTATTAAAAAGGAAATTTATATAAATAGGTAGGCTATTTGGTTTATGTAGCTTATGAAACAAAGAATGACTATATCATTTTCATGTTCACACATGTGATAAAAATGTGGTCTTGAATAGAAAATTAAAGCAAATTCAGGATGTACATGTTATGAAGGTCATACATAAAGAATAGACAATGAGACTGATATAGATGTGTCAGTCTATACAGGCTCAAAATCTCAGTAGCTTGTGTCTATCCCTAGTCACTACTCTTCTAAAGATAATGCATATTGACCAATCATAAGAGCACAAGTACATGTTAAAGTTGCCATGGATTCTTCTAGTCAATTCACACTCTAATCATAACTATATAATCCTAGAAGCAATAGACAAAGAGAAAATATTTATTTGTTTGTTTTATTCTCTCTCTTATTTTGTTGAAAACTTAAAAACACATATGCATATAAGAAAGAAATGCGAAAATGTAAAGAAAAGAAATAGACTTCCCTTTGGTTGCTTCCCAAGAAGTTCCTTTGTTTAGTGTCGCTGGCTCGAATCCTTGTTTTCTCCTTACATGACAAAATTATGATCTTTGGATGTCACAGTTTGCGCTGCCTACACGTGAGTTTGTTCAGGATAAGGCCTAAGTTTATGATCATTCACCTCCAGTATCTTCCCTATCTTTAAATTCTTAATCTCTACTAAGTCCATGCACTCTATAAAAATCTCGATTGTCTCTTCACCTCTTTCTTCTTTGTTTAATTTCTCTAGCCTATTAGGTAAGGGTAAAGAGTCAGTCTTAACAACAATTAGGAACTCAGTATTTACCTTTGAGCTAAAATATGTATCCCTTTCTGCTTTACGTTCCTTCTCCACTTCTTCCATGCAAGCATTTTCATTGAGTAGTTCTCTCAATATTCTTAAACTCCTCTTCACTCTGTAAGGTCTCTTCACTAACATCAACCCTTGGCTATAACTCGGGTTAGTATGGCTACTCCTCTTTTCTTTGTGGTTCTAAGTGATAAGTTATTATTTTTAGGCTAACTTTGGATATAAATCTCTTTAATGTGTTGAAATTTTTATTTAAAATTAATAGACTTGATTCTTAATTATTATTAAGTGATTTTGAACACATGGGAGTTAAATTTGAATAAAAAAGATGCAAGAAAAGAAAAGGCAATTTGAATTTCTAGCAAGCAGAAAAGTTTTTGATTAAACGTGGGCACTTACAAAGGAAAAGTTTATCACTAGAGTTTGATTTAAAAAGAGATTCGATAGACTTAGGATTTTAATTATTTTGGGAATTAAGTTGTTTTCCTTATATTGGGATTTACTACCTGATTACGTGGGGGGAGTGTATTTGATCAAATAACTTTAAAAAGGGAGGACAACCTCCCCCTCTGAAAACTAATCATTCACGTTCTTGTTTTCTTTTTTTAGAGTTTTTCATTTTTCTGGAAAAAGGGCATATATGGAGACCAGACGTTTTGCTATTCTTCTGTCAAGTTTCATCACTGTTATGAGTAACTAAATCCTTCTTCATTAAGTGTGTTTCATATTAATTTTCATGATTGAGTTAATTGATCTCTAGGATGCGTAACTAGGAATTAATTGATTTAATTTACAGCTAGGTTAGTAGGATTTGACGTTTAGTTTTGCTAATCCAAAGTGGCAAATAGGATTATGATATTTTACGTTAGGTGATAGGTGCTTAATTGATTATGAAATTATTCCATAACACTTAGCGCTTATTGACATGAAATTGCTTAAGATACACACTTTGACTCATATGTGATTTTAGGTACAATTCAAAAGCAAAGAAGTTTAAGTGAGTCAAAGCTCTATACTTTGGTCATTTTTCGAAGATTAATTTTAACTTGTTTTTTAGAGCAAGAAGAAGAAATTTAAAAGACAAGAAAATTAAAAAAACGTAAGTTTCATGACTATACATTGAATTTTACATGCAATTTATGTTAATTTAATAGTCATACAATAAGTTAATTAATGGACAATGTATAAGGCAATGTCCATATAGCTAAGGTGCAGTAGTAAAGTATGAAACGCGATAGCTTGAAAAGAAGAGGCTACTGGGAAGAAGCAAAATGCAGGGCATAAGGTGGATTAAAACAAGAAGCAAAAAGACGTAACAGCGCAGATCACTTAGACAAAACATAGACGACGTCTATGAAACACAGATGTAGCAGACATTCAATATGCATTTTACTTAAAATGCACAACACCGAGACATTTTCAATGGAAATAGAAGAGGGTTAAAAAGGAGTGAATAATAGCTTAGACCAACAATTAATTGATCACATCAGAAAACAGTAGCTTGCAAGAATAGGAGCATAAGAGGAGGTGCAGTGAAGAAAGAACCAAGGACTAGGTTTATTTTGAGTAGGGCTAAAGCATTTTCTTTAGAGACACCTATGGAAGGCTAAGTTCCCAATGCCAGTTCGGAGGTAACATCAACACCGACGACTTGGGTTAAGCATTTCTTTCATATTTTTGTTATTTCTTTCTCTTATTATGAATTGATTATGTTATCTTATGTTGATTGAATTGAGTATTGTGAAAAGATGATTTTAATGCATTCATTGAATTGTTTATTTGCAAACCCATTACTAGAATTTCGATATGATCCATAATTGTTATATTGAAATTTATGTGTAGCGACTAATGATTCGTAATCATTAGGGATAAAATGACCTAAGTTAAATGACATATCATATGTAGTTTTTGCCTTGATTAATTGGTTTTCCTAATTCATAATGCTACTGCCTAATTTAATCTAGAGATCGTATCCTAGGTTATTCGGTAGTTAGGCTTAATTAACGATCATATCTTGATTAAACAAAACCTAAGGGAATACTCGAGTTAATTATTAACCCACAATTAATAGTTGCTAGGAGAGGTTTGAAAACAACAAATCAATGAAATATGTTTAATTAGAGTGTAAGCCGAGATTGAACAAAATAATCGAGTCCCTACTGACTTCCCCACTTTTATCATTTTTCTAGTGTTTTCTTTAATTTGTATTCATTAAGCTAGTTTTATTTTATTTTCTTATTTCAAAATCAACCCCTTATAAACCTAAACACCAGTTACTTTCATTTCAATAACTTTTCATGCACTCTTTATAGGATCGAATTAGACTTACCACTGCTATAGTAGTAGTCTAGTTATTTTATTTCCACTCCCCAGCAACAACACCAAAATTGGCAGCGCATCGTAACACTAGTCAAAATAAAATAACTAGACTTACTACTATAGCAGTGGTGAGTTTAGGTTGATCCCACAGACATTGTGTGAAAAGTGGTTAAAATTAAAGTAACTGATGTTTAAATAAAACTAACATAATGAAAATAAATTAAAGAAAACATGCGAAAAATGATAAAAGTGGGGAATTTGGTCCCGGTTCTTTAGTTCAATCTCGGCCTACACCCTAATTAAGCATATTTTATTGATTTGTTGTTCTCAACATCTCCTAACAACTAGTAATCGTGGGTTAATAATTAACCTGAGTTTTCCCTTAGATTTTGTTTAATCAAGATACGATTGTTAATTAAACCTAACCACCGAATAACCTTAGATACGATCTTTAGATTAATTAGGCAATAGCATTATGAATTAGGAAAATCGATTAATCAAGGCAACAACCACATACAATCCATCATTTAAACTAGGTCATATTATCCTTAATGATTACGAATCATTAGTCGCTACACATGAATTTCAACGTACAAATTACAGATTATATCGAAATTCTAGCAATGGGTTTGCACATAAACGATTCAATGAACGCATTAAAATCATCTTTTCATAATACCCAATTCAATCAAAACAAGATAACATGATCAATTCTGAATGAGAGAAAGAAATAACAAAAATATGAAAGAAATGCTTAACTCATGTCGTCAGCGTCGATGTCACCTCCAAACTGGCATTGGGAACTTAGCCTTCCATCAGTCTCTCTAAAGAAAATGCTTCAACCTCACTCAAAATAACCCTATCCAAAAACCCCCTCGGTTCTTTCTTCACTATGCATCCTTTCTACACTCCTGTTCTCGCTAGCTACTGTTTTGTGATGTGACCAATTAATTGTTGGTCCAAGCTACTATTCACTTCTTTTTAGCCCTCTGTTGCTTCCACTAAAAACGTCTTAGTGCTGAGCGCTTTAAACAAGACGCATATTGAACGTTTGCTACGTCTGCATTTCACAAACGTCATCTACGGATACGTAGACTTCGCCTACATTCTGTCCAAGTGATCTGCGCTACTACGTTGTTTTACTTCTTGTTTTAATCTACCTTGTGTGATGTGTTGTGTTTCTCCCCAATAGCCTCTTCTCTTTATGCTGTTGTGTTTCATGCTCCACTGCTGCACCTTAGCTTTATGGACGTTGCCTTGTACGTTGTCCATTAATTAACTTATTACATGGCCATTAAATTAACATAAATTGCATGTAAAATTCCGTACATAATCATGTAGCTCACGTTCTTTGGATTTTGTGCTTTCATTTTTTTGCCTTCTTTTTGTCTTTTAATTTTCTTCTTCTTGCTACAAGAAAACAAATGAAAATTAATCGTCAAAAAATGACCAAAATATAGAGCTTTGACTCACTTTAATTTCTTTTCTTTAGAATTGCACCTAAAATCATATATGAGTCAAAATGAGTATCTTAAGCAATTCCATGTCAATAATCGCTAAGTGTTATAGAATAATTTCATAATCAATTAAGAACCTGTCAATTTCCCCTACACTTAGCTTTTGGACATACTAGAGCAAAACATCAAATTTAAACTCATCGACCTAAAACATTTACTCATTTCCCATATGTTCCAAGAATACATAATCATAAACAAAGATGAATGAGTTTCAAAAATCATAGCAAGAAATCAACATTCCAAGCTTTTACTCATGATCAATCAACATTCAATACCTTTAAAAACTGACCAATCTAATGGTAGACTCGAAAAATGTATTTAACTAAAATATATCTATAAGTACTCTCAACACCATTCATGATTATGACAATCCATAACTTTGCATTGAGACTAATTTGGTTTTAAATTATGAAAAATGTCATAAGGGAATTAAGGTTGATAAGGATAAGATAAATGTTATAAGATCTTTACCTTACCCCACAACTGTGCAAGAAGTTCACTCTTTTCTTAGTTATGCAAGATTCTATCGGTGATTTATTAAAGATTTTTCGAAGATTGCTTAACCATATGTAGACTACTATAAAAAGATGTGAAATTTGATTTTGATGAGTCATGCAAAATTGCATTTGATGAACTAAAGGAACGATGAACTAAAGGAACGACTCACTACAACCCTAAAAATTTAGCCACCAAAGTGGGGCATTCCCTTTGAATTAATATTTGATGCATCAGATTATACAGTTGGAGTAGTTTTGGGTCAAAAAGTAGGAAAAGTACCTCATGTTATTTACTATGGCTCGATGAAACTTAACGATGCTCAGAAGAATTATTGCACGATGGAGAAAGAATTATTGGCTGTAGTTTTTAGGTTGGAAAAGTTTCAGTCTTACTTATGGGGTACATGAGTGATCATTTATTCAGACCATGCAACTCTGTAATATTTTGAGACTAAGAAAGAAGCAAGACCAAGTTTGATTCAGTGGATCTTACTCTTATAAGAATGTGAGTTGGAAATACACGACAAGAACGGAGCTAAAAATTTGGTGGCTGATCATCTAAGCCGAATCACTCTAACCAATACTTCTGATTTCTAGGATGAATTTCCAAATGAAAGTCTTTTTACAATCCAATAGGTAATTCCATGGTATGCTGACATAGTAAATTTCTTAGTGACTAAGTACTTAGTGATTTATCTAGAACTGAAAAGGATAAAATTAGACGAGAGGCCAAATATTACATATGGGATGAACCTCATATTTGGAAAATTTGTGCTGATCAAATTATTAGAATGTGTGTTGCAGATGATGAAATTCCTTCCATATTAAAATTTTTCCATTCATCTGTGTGGGGAACACTTCGGCCCCAAAAGAACAGCTTGTAGAATTCTTAAATGTGGTTTATTTTGGCCCAAATTATTTTATGATACTTACATGTTTTGTAAGTCTTGTGATCGTTGCCGAAGAACAGGTAGTCTGGGATGAAGAGATCAAATGCCACTTACAAATATCTTGGTAAGTGAAATTTTTGGTAAGACTTATATCATTTTAGCTATGGATTATGTGTCAAAGTGAATAAAAGTGAAAGCTACTTATACAGATGATGCTAAGGTTGTAGTCAATTTTGTCAAATCTAACATTTTTGTCAGGTATTGAATACCTCGAGCTATTATTAGTGACAGGGGACTCATTTCTGCATTAAAATTGTTGAAACATTGATGAAGAAACATGGTGTTTCACATCATATTTCAATTACATATGATCCACAGATCAGTGAGCAAGATGAAGTCTCTAACCGAGAAATTAAATCAATTTTGGAAAAATTGGTAAATCCGAATAGAAAAGATTGGAACTTATGTTTAGATGATGTCTTGTAGACGTATCGGACTGCTTATAAAACTCCAATAAGCATGTCTTCATACAGGTTAGTTTTCAATAAACCTTATCATTTTCCTGTGGAAATATAACATAGAACCTACTAGGCTGTGAAGCAGTTAAACATGGATTTGGTACAGGTTGGTAATAATAGGAAGTTACAATTGTAAGAGTTAGAATAGATCCATAATGAGGCTTATGAAAATGTGAAAATTTATAAGGACAAAACTAAAGCTTTTCTTGATAAAATGATTTTAAAGAAGCAATTTTCAGTAGGACAAAAAGTTCTTCTTTATCATTCAAAGCTTAAGTTATTTCTAGGAAAATTACAATCTTGCTGGCTCAGACTATTTATTGTTACTAATGTATTTTCTTATGGTGTAGTACAAATTCAAAGTTTAGACACTTCCAAGGTGTTTAAGGTTAATGGACACCGCCTAAAACCATACTATGAAAATTCTCTAGTCAAGAATGTGGAAGAGATAGAACTGGTATGCCCTATCAATCTTTGATCAGGTAAGTCGATAAACACATCTAGCTAACACTTAAAAGAAGCACATTAGGGGCAGCCCAAAAATTTCATGTTCATTTTTATTTCTATTTTTAATTTGTTTTTTAGCTGTTAATTTTATTCCATTCCCTTTAGTATTTTCATATGTAAATATTTTCAATTCTAGTTTAATAAAAAAAAATTTAAAAAATTTTCTCACCCACCACTGCCATCTTACCCACCTACTGCAATTTCAGCCTTACACTTTCATTCACCCACCCTAATTTCATTCACCCACTGCAATTTCACCCACCCATTGTAAATTTAACCAACACCTATACCATTCCAATGAAAATCCCAAAAACTTTTACCCTCCGTACCATCGTAATCAACGCCACCCACTAGTGCAAATTTTCATTGGCTTTGTTCTTTTATTTTAGTGATTTCAAGTTTATAAAATTCCAAAGCTTAGGACCATGCCACGAAAGAAGAATGACTCACGCCGGTTAGCTTCACCAATCCCTACTTTGATTAACACTCAACCTCCATTGGATACCACAGCTTCGACACCGAGTCCCTCCATTCCTCCCATTTCTGAATCGACTCAAGGTCCTACAACTCGAAATCAAACCCAAAAAGGTAACCAAATTAAAAGGAGAAACCAATGGAACTCACGAAGTGGGGATTTCACTTCTTTTCCACTACCAGAAGATAATTAGAGATTTCAATAGTTGAGCCAATGAAAAATTTGCCCATTTAAGTATATTCTAACTGATACGCTTGATGCTTTATAAATTCGTAATTCCTTTAAGCAATTAGTTGGCCAAATTTGTTGGAATGCATTTGTTAAAGTTGACTATCCTGCTTATGTTGAATTGACACAAGAACTTTATAGCACCTTTCAATTTAATTCCCATGAATAATTTGACATGTTTACTAAGGAAATTGTTGGATTTAGACTTATGGGCTAGGAATTTGTGTTATCTATTACTAAATTTAATGTTGCTGTAGGTTTTATATCAGCCAATGACATTAAGAATGAGCCATTTGTAAGTTCCAGTTTCAATTATCATATTGATTTTTATGCCTCTGAACTGTGGACTCGATGGTCTGTCGATCCTCAACCATATAATGCTAGTGCATCTAAGAGTTCATATTTAGAAAAAATCTTATTTTCAAAATCATACATTGACTCTTAGCGTACAATTTTTCGGGGCGACAGGATTCTGTTGTTACACTTTCTAAGGCTAAATTGTATTTTTTGTGGTGTATGGACAAACAAATTCTTGTTAATTTGGGTTTTTGGTTTCTGATTGAATTTCAATATGTGTTAAATAATAAATCCAAACCATTAATATTAGGGTCACTCAATTGGTCATTAATTTGAAATTATTGAATCCTGAAAATATTGACATGCTGGTGGCTTATTCCTTAGAACCTTTAGATTTGGAATGTTTGTGCAGGATGGGCATAGTTGAAATAAGTCATGGGCGGTTATCCTTTACTTATTAGGGTCCAGTTGTCACTTCCAACCCACGTCTTACAACAAAGATTCGGATTGTCTCACCTACGCCGTGTAGTAGCCAACCTCCTCAGGACAACTTTAATGCTCGTTTGGCTCGACTTGAACTCCAGATACACCGAATGGAGCAAAATTTTATAGCATATTAGGCACACCAAAGATTCCAACCTCCTTACCCACCAACCCCTATGACTTGGGTAATCAACTTACAGAGAAGCTTTCTTTCCTCTTCTCTTTTTTATTTTAGCTTCTTTTACTTTATATAAGTACATTGGGGACAATTGGGGTATGTTCCATATAATTCATATTTAGGAATCTTTGTTGAAAATTTTTGAATGCTTATTGACTTGTTTGCAATTGATTAGCCAACTTCGACACTTTCTATACTTTCATTTTTAATGACTTAATTAGTGTGCATAACTTGAATTAATTTTATTTTTAGGAAAATATATTCCATTTAGTTAAGAAATACAAATGTATACACTTAGTCAAGGTTTGGCAATCATATGATTAAACATGGTGTATAATTGTGGTGAACTGCATTAACCTTTGAGTTTTTGGGCCTAAAAGATTGAAACATTTATATCAATTTGTATTTGATTTGTGATTATCTTCTAAGGTGAATTTTTCTCTAGAACTTGTTTGAACCGATTTGAGATCACATTTATGCATAAAAATGATAAAGGCCCTTTTTGTTTTAAACCTTTAGCTTAAAAAGCCAACCCAATTCAATATCCTTTGTTAAACCTTTTGAGCTGAACCCTTTTTCTTGATAAAACCATAATAAACAACTAAAACCTTTAATGTCTTCACCCATCATAACTGTAAGTAGGCATTCTAACCATAATTTATGCCAAAACTTATTTTGGAGAAATATGGAAGGCAAGGAAAAGAAAAAGATGAAAGGAAATTGAAGAGATTGAGACTTGAATTATGTGTTATACTGTTGTCTCCTGATCTTATATATTTCAAAAAAAGCAGTGAAAAACAAATTATAGAGTATGATCTATCTTTATATGGAATGAATTTGTTGACTCCTTTGTGATTGAAATTGTGTCTCCATTATTGGTTAGATGCTTTGTTAATGTTTCTGAATTTTGCCCTTTCCATTTATCAATCCTTACCTTTACTTGTAGTCCGATACAACCTTGAATAAAGCCCTTTTGATTTGTTCATGTTTGTATTTCAAGTGGTGAAAAGTTAGTGAAAAAGCAAGCATATGGTAGAATATTTGTATTAGAAGAATTTGAGTGAAATACTGAACCAACAAACACTTGATTGTTTTGATCGAAATCCGATCTATGAGAGTTTGCTATAATTATTTGCTAGTTTTTGAAGTATGATTACTTTAAATTGACTTTGTTTATATTTACTTGAATGATTAACTCTGGGGTATTAATTGAAAAAAAATGTTTAACTCTTGAAGTGTGCACTATTTACTATTGTGAGACTTAGAATAAAGAAAGTTAATTAGTTGGCCAATTGATTGCAAATATAGTTTGTCGAGGACGAGCAAAAGATTGACGTGGGGAATTTGATAAGTTTTTTTTTGGTTAACTTTGGATATAAATCTCTTTAATGTGTTGAAATTTTTATTTAAAATTAATAGACTTGATTCTTAAATGTTATCAAGTGATTTTGAACACATGGAAGTTGAATTTGAATCAAAAAACAAGAAAAGCGAAGGCAATTTAAATTTATAGCTGGCAGAAAAGTTTTTCACTAATCGTGGGCAAAGGCAAAGGAAAAGTTTATCACTAGAGCTTGATTTGAAAAGAGATTCGATAGACTTAGGATTCTAATTATTTTGGGAATTAAGTTGTTTTCCTTATATAGGGATCTACTACCTAATTTCGTGGGGGAGTGTATCTGATTAAATAACTTTAAAAAGGGAGGACAGCTGCCCCCTCTGAAAATTAATCATTCACATCCTTGTTTTCTTTTTTGAGAGTTTTTCGTTTTTCGTTTTTCTATAAAAAGGGCATATATGGAGACCAAACGTTCTGCTATTCTTCTGTCAAGTTTCATCATTATTATGAGTAGTTAAATCCTTCTGTTTAATTAAAGGAAACTAATGTTTTTCATCTTATATGTATGAGATTTCTGAATAAAGATTATTTCATTGATTAATATTAAGTGTCTTTCATATTATTTTTCATGACTGAATTGATTGATCTCTAGGGTGCGCAACTAGGAATTGATTGATTTAATTTATAGCCATATTAGTAGGATTTGACGTTAAATTTTACTAATCTAAAGTGGCAAATAGGATTACCATCTTTTACGTTAGGGATTGGAAATTCTAAGAAAGATATTTATCTTATTAAATACATATCGTATGTGTATCGTCTTACTCACTTATTCTCTTATTCTTAAAGTTATTAATTAATCAAACTTAAGATCGTATCTAAGTTGTTGGTTAATAAGAGTGATTAGAATACATGTTTCTATTCATTTAATCCTAAGAGAGAACACCATTCAATGACTGTTTGTTAATGGATTTAATTTTGTATCGATGATCCATACTAGTTTGATAATGTAGGTGACCTAAAACTAAGGTTTATTTATTAATTTTCCATATTTGATTATTTATGTTCATTTCTAATTTTTTGCCAATTTTAATTCTTTATAATCACGTTATTTAAACCCCCTAATTTTTTTAGTTTTAACTCATGAAACACTTACCAATAGATTCCTCGTGGGAACAATCTCAACTCGTCACTAACTACATATATCATTATTAGAGTTGGTATTAATTTGGTTGCAAGTGACAACATTACCACTAGGTGGTTGACATCTCCCTATCTAGACATTGCATCTTGTTGGAACCATTTCACATCTTGCTGAAATTTTAAAGTGTTAGCAGTGACAACATTAACTAATTCTTCCAAGGATGTACTTGAGTTTTGTTGGTTCTCCAAATCTTGGATGCTAAACCTTGTATCCTGCTAAAATTGCCTTCCATCTTGCTGAATTATAGATTATTCTGATGAATTTGTAAATTATTCTGTTGAATTTGAATATTGTTGGCAACCATAACATTAAGCAATTCTTCCAATGATGGACCTGAGTCGTAATAAGAAGCTTCTAGTCTATACGCGAATTACTATGTGTGCTGCATCATAGAAGTAATTTTGCTGGTTATTCCATCTATAACTAACGTTCATATGATCACTCTAAACTTGGTTATATGATTGGGAATATGAGTTATAAAAGAAATTGTTGGATCTGAAAATACAACATGTAAGATTTGGCTAAAACGATAAATTTCAAAACTTTTTTAGAAATCAAAACACAGTGGAAGCAAGATAACCAAATCAACATGCCAAACCATACATGATACGGTATATGGAAAGTAATTATCATAAGAAAAAGATGGAGAATATATTACCAACTCCTTTGCTATAGTTTTAACTCCTCGCTGTGTTATACTCTCCTTCTTCTTGTATCCTATCCTAGCTTTAGCCTTGCTTTTGAATCCTTTCTTTTGTCAATGTATCCTCTCCTTATTGTTGTATCCTCAACCAATCTGATCTACCACGTGTTTCAAAGGAGAAGAAATGTTTGGAGGAGATTTTTCTTAGAAGAAAGAAGCCGAAGATGAGACACCTCTTATGCAAATTTCGGCCAACACATGTAAGAAAGGAGAGAGAGTCCAAAAAATGCAAGAACACCTCTCTTACTCCTTGTCAATTTTGGTTATGCATGAAAAGAAATAAAGTATAAAGCTTCCAGTGCACCACTTAATTCTTTAATCAAAATATAAAGAAGCCATTAAATGAGACTCTTCTCATTTGTTTTAAGATGGCTGTGTGAAAAGACCAATAACCTAAAATGACATGTCAATTTTGATTTTAGTGATAAAAGAAGGAAGATGATCCATCAAATGCAGATCTTTCATCTTTAATCAAATGAATGCTAAAAGCTTACATTACATGCCATCATTAAAAGACAACCATTAAACCATTTAATGGTAAGATCATTACTCCATTTAATGATGATA
>JAOTAY010000006.1:14310021-14325338 GCA_025629805.1 Erythroxylum baracoense
TCAAATTAATCGAAATTAATCCTCAACAAAATCTAATCACATGCATTACTAGTATGGAGAGGATCGGGGTCCAACAACAAACTGATGGATTCAATAAAAGATTCAGAGAGTTTTGTTATTCCTTGTTTTATTGATAGTTTATTAGTAAAAAGGACATTACTGAACTTAATTGATTTCTTTAATTTTATCAATATTGCCCTTCTTATTATCTTGTAATTTATAGCTTATTTACAAGATACAAAGCTAAAATTAGGCAACACGGGTGGAAGCAAGCCACTCATAATTGATATCGACTAACTTTTAAAGGATGAAAGGTCAAGTTAATGACCATAACTTAGCACATTTAGTAGTTAGCTTAAAATTATTGTGTAGTTAGATTTGTTTTTCATTCTAAAAATAATTAGCACATTTAGTAGTTAGCTTAAAATTGTTGTGTAGTTAGATTTGTTTTACATTCTAAAAATAAGTTTTTAATGATTTGGAAAGGTTTGGATTGTTAACTCTCTTATTCCTTTTAAAGAAATGATAAGATAGGGCAACAATATTAGGCGCCAAGTGCATTTGGTCTCTAAGCCTTATCTTTTCATTTCAATTTTATTTTGTTCTTATGTTTTCATATTATTTTATTTTTGATTCCCACCTTGTATATTATTTGTCCTTCTCATATTAAGGATAACGTGTTGTCAAAGTATGGGGAGGGATGCATTATATGTATTATATGTTTTATTTTGAGTATGAATTTTGCATATTATATGATAGTTTTATTTAGGTTTGCATGATGAGATTCATGTGAAAATGTCAATGGCTAGGATATAACAAAATTGATGTAGCTTTGAACATAATCTTTTAGGTTGGAAAGATTTATTAGCTTGTAAAATTAATGTTCTAGGTTGTTTCAGTTAAATATGCATGTTAATTAGGATACGATGTTGGTTCATTTACTCTAGTAATTTACCACATTCATATATAATTTTAGGCCAATCGAATAAGTAGCGTCGTTAGTATCTTTTCATGAGAATGATTAGCTTAAGAAATAAGGCAGGCAAGAAAAAAAAAATATAAAGTTGTACAATTCTTAAACAAATAACTATTCCGCTAGCCTTTTTGAAACAAATCAGGTTATGAATAGAGCTAGTAGCTAGATGAGAATGTGATATAGCTGAGTAATTGGGGGGCATTCATTACAAATGTTTTCCTTCGCATCAAAAATGCTATAATGACATTCCAACCAAGTCGTTTAATAAAAATGTCCTAGTTGAGTAAACAGGGGACATTCAATATAAATGTTTGGCTTCGTGTAAAAAAGCTAGGTTCATGCTAATAAAATTAACAAAAATAGTGTGTTAATTAATAAATCCTATTGATCTTGTGAATAGCATAATTTCTTATGAAAAGTCACTTCAGGATAGTTACAATTTTGATTAATTGATCGAATAATTATCAATGTGTGTGTGTACGTGATAGGAGTGATTGAGTTTGACATTAAGGTCTTAATTCATATGTATATTTAGCCCAAAGTACTTAGACACAGATTTCATAAGTTAATAAGTGAGAACAACTTGAAGGATCATGATTGTAGTTAAATTTGTTTCGTGAAGTTTAATGCCATTCTCCCATTGTTGCATAAGTGTATGTATTGTGTTTTGCTTGTTTTGTCTTTACTTAAGGACAAGAAAAAGTTTAAGTATGTGGATGTTGATAGGTGTAGATTGCATAATGTTTTAATGGATTGTTTAATGTGTGTTTAGTTGTTAAATTGAATGAATAATGCATGTTTAGGTTAGGATTGTGTTATTTAGTTAGATCTTTATGTTCGAGTGTTTTACGGGTTAGAGCAGGTTGAGCTTAAATTTTGTGTACTTGAGGTGCCTTGATATGTTTGCTAGTGTTTGAGATCACATATCGAAGAACGAAGATTTGAAGGGAGCCTGGCAGAAGATCTAGGCCCACGATCGTGGCCTATGGCCCACAATCATGACAGAAGAAAAATGGACATGCTATAATTGTGGCATAAGTAAAATTCCAAGTGCCACAATCGTGGCCTGAGCGGCAAGAGATGTAGATTGGCTTTAAAAACTCAACTTTACAGGGTTATTTCAAATTTTTTGGGCTCGAGTAAAACCTAGATTTTATCCTAAATATAAAAGACTACAGAGAGGGTAAAAAAACCTAATTTTTCGTGAGCCTCCACCTGTTATTTTGAGAGAGAACACAAAGAAGAGAGAAGAAAGAGAGAAGGGGAGAGGAGCATCAGTAGCTACTGTCTAGCCACTCTAACCCAACCATTTTAAGTTCTTTCTTACTTTCTCTTATTTATTTACTTAATCTTGATGTATAACTTGGGTTTGAGAATGTTGAACATGTTGTTAATGATTTACTAAACTCCTTTAGGGATTTGTTCTTGAATCAATGTTAATGTGATTTCTTTTTATGTTAATACATTGGGTACTATGATTATTTATTGTTTTTTCATGCTTCGGTAACAAATTAATAGAGGAACCGATAGCAAAATGAGTAGATTGGGTAATAAGAGTTAAACAATCTAATAGATCACGCAAATAATTAAATCAATAATTTATACAAAGAGAGATCTCGTGTGAGGACCTGATAGTCTATTAGAGGGCTTAATATCTAATTAGATATGTGGGTTTTTTGTTAATTAAGAGATTACAAATTCCATAATTCAATTAGGGTTTATAATTTAGGGTTTAATGATTATAACTTGAGAAAAGTAATCCACCCTTCGAAAGTCTAGAACTGATGCCGAATTAACTCAAAAGTAATTGTGTTGGCATTTGATGATAGGATAAATCCCCCTTCTCATAATTCTTTGATTTTGTCTTATTGTGATATCTCAATTGTTAATTGGTTTTGCTTCATTTTGATTTACTTTTGTTAATTTCGGAATTTTATTTTCATTCAACCACTACATGATTGTTTAATTTTCTATTTGTCCTTATTTTCATTTAAATCACGTTTTTACAACCTTAGACAAAATTAGGATTCATTTAATTCACTAATTTCTCATGGAATCGACACCTCAACTACTACGCTTATAACCAGCGGACTTGCGTAACATTGAGGGTTTTATAAATTGTAAAACTTGCTTAACAATAAGTACTTTTATTACTAGTGTGAAGAGATAGAGTGATATGACGTCCCTTTGTCGAAGACCTTTTGCACCTTTGATAAGCTTTAGGGGTTCTCTATTTACCAAAACATTATATGAGGCTATAGTAAGACATTGTTCAATCTATCCTACAAATATTTCAAGGAAATCAACTTTTGCCAATGTGTTTAGGATGAAACTCCAAGTTATTGAATCAAAAGCTTTTTAAAAGTCAATCTTAAGGGCATAGTTATTGCTTGCATATTGCTTATTGTAGTTTCTAAATAGCTCCTATGCAAATAAGATATTATCTACTATATTTCTACCTTTGATGAAAGCTCCTTGTGAGGTGTTAATGTATGTAGGAAGGATTAGCTTCAATTTGCTTGCCATAATCTTATAGATCATCTTGTAAATGATGTTGCAATATGTAATTGGTTTGTATTCAGAGAATGATCTTAGACCTTGGTTATTTGAGATTAGGAAAATTTGCTAAAGAATTTTATTAAAGATTTTGTTACTACATTCTTAATGATCTGCTAAGTTTTTTAGTAAAAGAAACCATTGAAGCCATTTAGCACTAGGTCCTTTTAAGGATTCAAAGAGAATAAAGCCCTTTCTACTTCTTTTTAAGTCATTAAAGTAATTAACAGGGAAACATCTTGGTGTTTAAGATCCTCCTTGATGATTGATTTTAATAGTGGGACAGAAGACATCCCCTCAATTAGAACATCCAAGGTATTATAGAAGTATGAATGAGCTTCTTTAAAGAGGTCCTTTTATAAAATAACAATGTAGTTTTCATTCATTTTTAATAAAACAATTATATTATTATTCCTTTTAGATAGTAAAGCTTATCGAAGAAGATGGACTTTATGTCCCCTTCTTTTCACCAAAAAGCTCTCGATCTCTATTAAGAAATTGAGCCGTTTATAAAAAAGATTTGTGCTATATAATGAAGTGTTTCCTTTTCCTTCTACTAAATTAGAAGATCATATGGAGATAAATAGAGCTGTGATTGAATAAGGTTTAAGATTATTATTTTATCTTTGATTAACCTTAGGGAGCTTTTGATCTTTTGTAAATTGAGTACTTTCAACTCATTCTTCACCATATTAAGTTTCCTCATGCAAATGTACAGTTTGTTCCCTTGAAATTCGTTATTGATACTCTCAAGACAAATTCTTAAAATCTTTCAATGTTAACTAGGCAACTGTTATACCAAAAGGGATATCTATTTTAAAAATTCATAAAGATATCTTGAAACAATATTGGACAATGATTGAAGAAAAGAGGAAAAATAGGCTATGCTTTTTGGGAACATTAATAACCATTCCTCACTCACCATTACTCTATATATTTTTTCCTAATGAATCAACTTCCTCTCTACTTATTAAACCAAGTGAATAAATTACCTTGGAACTTTAAATCAGTTACTTAGATATTTTCTTTACAATCCTTCAATTCATTTGAGGGGTTACTTAGGTTGATATTACTGTCAGCCTTATTTAAATTAATTATATTGTTAAAGTCTCCAAGCAATATTCAAGTTCATTTAATGTCTGCTCCACTTCTTCAAAAAAAATATATGGCTTCCCATTATCATACCAAGGCCTATTTGATAGAATTGGTTGTACATTTGTCTCTGTATCAAACTTGAAGAAGAATTGTTCTTCTTTAACTAAAACATTTATTAACCCTGACTTTTCTTAATGGAAATGAACCTGAAAGTTTATGATAAGAATTTTTAGAAGTTTGTCAAAAAAGAAGCCAAATAAAGTGGATCAACATCTTAAAGATCCTTCTTTGAGAACACCTAGTGGAGGGGCAACTATAAGTTTATGATAAGAATTTTTAGAAGTTTGTTAAAAAAGAAGCCAAATAAAGTGGATCGACATCTTAAAGATCCTTCTTTGAGAACATCTAGTGGAGGGGCAACTATAAAGTTTCCCTCTAGAAGAGAACGAGGACAAAATTGAAAGGTTAGTGATGAAGTAGAGTCACCTAGTACCTGCTTCCAAGAAAGTTTTGAGTTCCTAGGCTGAAGATCTCTGGGGGAAGGATGCTAGGAGCAATAGAAGATGTAACAAAATATGAACCAGGCATAGTCAAAGGAATTAAAGTTACTTATGCCAAAGATAAGGAGTTTAAATGCAAAGTAGTCTTAAGGACCTTGTTTAAAGTCTCCTTAGATGCTACAATGGTGGAGTTTTTAGTATGAGAAGTAGAAAGACGAAAATGTCCTTCTCGTAATAAGATTGACCATGTTTTGATAATAAAAAATCTATTCAACATAAAAAGAGGAAAGGAGAAGTAAAATTAGGACACAAAGTTTTGAAAAATAGAGAAAGACAAAAGAAAATGAAAAGGGGAAAAGATAATAATGCCTTTTGAGTCCTAACAAAATATTCTGATAAGGAAACTTCCATACCATAACAAAGATTAGAAAAGCAAATAAGAATATGAAAAGAGAGTAGGAAAATAGTAGTACAACCAAGATGTCACTAAGAGCAACACAAAATCTAGTAAGAAAGACATTTTCTAAAATTCACCAAGGTAGAATCTTAGAGAGAAACTATATTTTTCTCTTTGAAAGAGATGGTTTCTTTTAGGCAAAAGGGTCATATTTAACCCTTAAGATTTACATCTCTTAAAAAATTTAACCCTAGTGTTTCAGAGAGTACAAATTAAACCCTATCATTTGACAAATGTTAAAATTTAACTCTAAGTTAATAGAGAAACTGATGACAATATGTTGCCATTAACTTTCTGTCAGGTCAATGAAGACCTAGCATATGTTTATAATATTTTAATAGTAAAGTAGGTCCATATTGTCTCTTTTGCCCTTGATAACCTTATACCGATATCCCCCTCCTACCTCTCTCACTCTCTCCCCACCTGCCTCGACGTGAACCTCATATGTTTTCTATTCACAACCTTAAAAATCCTTGATAAATTCAACCCAAAAGACTAGGATATTATATTAAATGCATATACAATTCCACAACTATTTGTTATGTTATTGATAAATAGAGAAGACAGGGAAGATGGGAGAAGAAAGGAAATTTACTACTATTCATCTTAATCAAAATACACCACGCAAATGCCCTATATAAAGAGATTACAATTAAAAACGAAAAAAAGGAACTAAGAAACAGAGAAACCACTTAGTAAAAACCAACTGAAGGAATGGACCCCACTACTGACTACTCCTAAAGATTCGGTCAAATCAATTAACTAAAAATTATTCCCAATAGTATTGGTTCTTCTCAAAATTGGTTACTGCATTTATTCCTGTAAAATTTATTGTAGCTACGTTGTTTGCTTCTGCTACTTCTTCCGATATACCTGTCACCACTATTTACAGCAGACATCAAAATAACAATGAATTATAGGATGCAGTGAAGATGCATTCATGAATGCTTATAATTTGTTGTTATATATAGAGCAAAAACGTCAAACAAAGCATTGCCGAAGGTGTCAAGGTATAGATATTTGTTTCCGGCAACACTACCTATGCTTGCTTGACAACGTTGCTATTAATGATGCCTATATAAGCATAACGAGAATTATTAGCATGAACTTACAATAACTAGCAAGTTATAAACAGGTGAATTGCCAAAGATGAACTCTTATGGCTCACTTGGAAAATGTTTGTACGTTGCTAACTTATTACTGTCCTCCTATCTTCGAGCTCTTTTTAGAAGTGTCCATCGTTTTCTTTGTCTGTTAAGCCTCACCTTTCTCAGACTTTCCCCCTCCTCTGTCCTATCTAAAAAACAATAAAGAAAAGATTATTATGCAATGTAACCGATACTCTTTCTATCATAATCAGAAATCTGCTGAAGATAATAACTTCACTTGAAAACCCAATACTCTTTCTATCAATAAACTTTTATAAAGATTATTATGCAATGTAATTGAAGGAGAATTTTGAACAAATGTTGGTCTTATTTCATTTTATACCTCCTCAGGAATGCAATAAATTCTTGCTTGGGAACATGCTTCATCTCCTCCAATTCCTTAGCATAATCAGAAATCTACTAAAGATAATAACTTCACTTCGTAAGTGAACAATTAAGGAAAAGCCAAAGCACCCAACAGTATTAGTATCTTATAAGGAAGTTGGTTGCTGTTACGAGACCCCAGTATTTAAGAGCTGATAAGTCATAAGCTCCAACTACTTTATCTTCCATATCATATCGCCCAACACAACCCAAAACGTTGAGCGAAGGAATAGTAAGTTTCATGCCTCTTTTGTTTTTGGCCTTATTTGGCAATCAACAGATTGCATTAGCTGTCAGCTAATTCTATCAAGAATTAGCTGACAGCAGATTATTATAGCTGATTTGACTGGTGAATACATCAACTGTTTATTTAAAGATGTTTAGTAAAATTAATTGTTTAGTATTAGTTGTTTATATAAAAAATGACTAATAAGGGCATGACTTTAAAAAATGATTTATAAGGACATGAGTATTATATCTTAGCATTTCTTTGAACATTTGAATTTCAAAGTTAAAGAAGACGTATATAATGGGATGATAATTCTTTGTATATTCTGACCCTAATTTGATATTAATTTAATTTAAAATTTAAATTAAAAATAATAAATTTAAATATTTAAAATTATTATCTCTATCTCTATCTCTATATCTATCTCCATGTCTTTGAGTAATTTTTCAATTGCTGAAGAAAAATGCTCCTCTTAGGAGTGTTTTCAAAATCAGCGGATTAGGTTTAATCCGCCAACCTAATCAGCTAATTACTAAACATAATTATCAATAGTTTGACACAGACAAATAGCTAAAACCTTTCAATCTGCTAAAAATTAGTTAATAAGTCATTTACCAAAAAATGGCCTTTATCTAAAGAAATGTACCGAGTTTAAGTTCCTGAAAAAACAAAATCCAGAAAATAAACTAAGGAGAGATGCTAGATCTCATCCAGATATACTTTGGTAGTATAGTTCATATGCTGGAGTGACAACTAGACATCCAAGATCTCACATTTCATGCAAAAGGCAAAAGAAAAAAAATCAAATACCAACATCATTAAGAAGCTCAGATGTTGCAAATATAAGTATATCGATATTGTATCATTATACGTACTGACGCTCATATAGCATATTGTTTAATGTGTTTGTGATGCTCTTGTATCGTAATGTTTGGTACTCTGCTTTTTTATCTTAGTATTCATTATATTGTGATACTCTTTTATCACACTGTTTAGTACTATACTCTTGTACCGTACTGATACCATACTTTACGGTATTCACAACTTTGTAAGGTATGTAAGATACGTTTGCAAGTTTCTTTCAACCTTACAATTTTTTACGCACGAACTACAAATCCTTTATAAGAAACCGAAGAGAAAATAGAGAGAGGGGACCTTAATGCCCTTTTTTGGCTTGAGTTGACTCTCCCTCTTAGAGTTATTATCCCATAGATTTGCTTTATATCTACCTATCCATATGTGCCTGAACCAACAAGATCGTGGTCGTAGAAAAATAGGATTCAACTCCCATAGCCCCGATGTGGCGAAAAAGACTGATTCAACAAGATATGCCTTGCCGTTGGTCAGAGAGGGTTTAAAAGAATGTAACCATGAGTATATAACTAAAAAAAGCACAATCCAAGTCCAAAACAATGTTGATTAGAGATATATGCTCAATATTTACATAAAATATTAGTCATTAACGACAATCCCAATTGTAAAATAAGAAATTGGAACAATGGTTGTTTACCTAGTAACACCTCTTTACATCAAAGTTTGTTGTTTGAAGGAACCAGCAACCTTATTGGAACAATCAGACTTGATGGACTTAACAGCCTTCTTTGAACATCGACCCTGCTTAGCCCCAACTAAGAAGTCATTGATTACTCTGACATAGCTAGAAGACCCCAAGTCAATGCCACCAATATGAGTTTGAGCTATCAACGCAAATTCGTCGACCTCTGAGCTTGTGTTGGTCGAAAAGGTCTGACACCCAATTTTCTCTTGAGATCTTGTTGTTAGTTGAACTACATAGCAGAGCCTTGCTCATAGATGTAAGTAAAAGATGAGTCTTAAGTCTCAATTTGGTTGTTATCTGAATACCGAACCATTGACATACAAAAGATACTCGCTCAATTTCAATGGTTAGAGAGAGAACCTCCTCCCTCTCTCTAGGAGCAGATTAGGTAAGCCATTCATTATCCCCTCTTCACCTTACACCTCCTTTAACTTTCACCATCTTCCTCTCTTCACCTTACACCTTCTTCAACTTTCACCTGGATAGTAGTGTTTTCTCCTATCCACCTTCAGGTTTTTTCCTCACCAGGGGTATCATTGTCTTTCTTCCCTTCATAACACTTTCTGGCCTACTATTATTATCGTTATTAAACTAACATACTCTAAACCAATGTTTGCAAAGCTGCTTCCTTGCCAAACTTAGCTTTCCTCCTTCGTAAAGTCCAACACATCACCCCATAATCTACCTTAATTCCCTCCTTTGCCATCACACACTTCACCATCCCCTTCTTCCCTACCACTCCTTACTAACCCATTTGCCCTAAACCCCGCTGCGCCATCTTCCCCAAAAACATGAAAACAAGTTGTTGGTGATTCATTCACCTCGAACTTGACATTCAATGGACATGGATGGTAAACTCATTGTATGCCCTAATATTGAATTTCTGCAAGAAGGTGGGAATAGCTGGAAATCTACAGTAGTTGATTTCTTCTTCGACCAACAACCAGCGTTTTTATTGATAGCTAGATGGCCTAATAAGCTCTGGAAAACTCGGGGGCTTATTGATGTACTTATTTCAGAGGATAATTTGATTCTCTTCACCTTCTCCTCCAACAGTAGCAGCTAACAAAATCCTTGAAGAAGGTCCATGGCACTTCAGGAACTAACCAATCTTCCTACAAATCTAACGACCAAGCCGGAAGTTAGAAACCATTAAGATTTAAAGCCTGCCCCTTTAGATTTCATAATGTCCCCCTTGAATACTGGACTACATAAGGTTTAAGCTCCTTAGCTAGTTACATTAGAAGACCATTATGCATGGATGAACCTATTGCTACCAAGAAACGTATAGGATATGCTAGAATCTATGTAAGCAACGATCTTTCCAAAGAACTCCCCATTGAGATTCCTATCATACAATTTGATGACGACGACAAGCTATGGGAAGATAACTTGAGCTAAGAGAATTAAATTTAAATGTCCTCCTATCTTATATCTTGGCCTACTAGTGTCTACAAACCACCTGGACTATTCCTTTAATAGAAAAGATTAAGAAAATAGTTTAGTCTTGGGTGAACAAATCACTTTCCTTTGTAGGTAAATTGTAACTCATCAAATATGTACTCAATTCAATGCATATATATTGGAGCTCCCATATGTTTATATCCCAAAGCATCATCAAATCAATTGAAAGGATCCTCCAAAACAATTTATGAAGTCATTTGAATGACAGCCCAGGAGTTACTAAAGCAAAATGGACTGATTTATGATACATAAAAGAAGAAGGTGGCCTCAATTTATGCTCCATCAAAATCACTGATCAAACATTGATTCTTAATAGGTTCTGGTGGATTTTAATTGAAAAAAAAATCCCTTTGGATTAAATGGCTGCACTCTTATTTCCTCCAAGGCGAAAGCATCTAGAAAATCTAGAAAAATCCATTGAACTCATATTGTCTTAATCAAATTCTACAGGCACGGGATATGGTACAGCAAGAGATGACTTGCAAAATTGGCAATGGGAGATTGATATCACTTTGGTATAATAATTGTTCGAGCCAGGGATTGCTGATAAATTCATTACACCATTCGGGGACTCCATACCCCCACTACACACCAAACTCAGCTCCTTAATGCAAAGTAGCTCCTGGCACTTCGCTCTTCAATTGAGACACCTTCAACCTGAAAACCCCCTAATCTAGATATGCATGATATTTTTTTTAGAAAGATAAACCTGTGCATATCCTTACTAACAAAGCTATCATTAATCTGTTGCGGAGTAAGAGTTGCAAGGTTGACTGGTTTAATGCAATATGGTGTAAGACTTTAACACGACGAATCTCTTTTATTCTCTAGTTGGCCATAAAAAACAAGTTAAATATCATTGATCGAATGCCTTTCTTACAAATTGATAAAACTTGTCCAATATGTTTGTTCCTGGGGAAACAAAGAATCATCTCTTCTTTAAATGGCCTTTCGACAAAGATATTTGCGAAGATATCACCACGAAATGTCTATGGCTCAATTCAAAGGACTCACTTTAAGAAATATTTCAACGCATATCTTACCAAAATGTCTAGACGAACGTAGACTAGCTGATCTACAACATTGCTCTTGGACTTTATGTCTACATTTTATGGCGAGAAAGGAACCTCAAACAGTTTGCCAATAAAATTTCTTTCAAAGAAACTTGAATTCTATGATCCGCACTGAAGTTAGGGAGCTCATTCTGTAGAAAAATAAGAACCAAAATTGCAACCCAAGCACAATATCTATGTTGCATCTATAGTGAAGCACCTATAGTCATGTTTACTCATCTAGCTTTTTGTCTTTAATTCTTACCTTGTAATGCAAGGTCGTCAAATGGTACTCCCGTATAGATTATATCTACTTTGTATAACTTTTACATTTATTATTTAATTCCATTTCCTTTTTTTAAAAAACTACAATATATAGAATTTTGATAAAGAAAGAACACGAGAGTCGGGTAAGGAGATAGAGAGACGAAAGAGTTCAGTTTTACCATAGAGTATAAGTCACCGATCAAGTAGTGAGGAGAGCAGTGGATGAGCTCTCATTAGACATGAACTGAGATTGAGATGAGCTCAAAATCTCCATTGCAGATGGTGAAAAGGAGAGTGATTTAGTCGCATTAAATATTATAATCATATATCAAGTCATCGTTGATATGGCAGAAAAATTGACAGTGTCATATTGTTGTCCATTTCTCTGTTAAACTTAGGGTTAAATTTTAACGTTTGTCAAATGACAGCATTTGATTTGTACTATCTGAAGCATTATAGTTAAATTTATCAGAAAATGAAATACGGCCTTTTGCCTTTCTTTTACAATTATGTCTAAGGAGCCTAATTTTTGCTGATCCTCTTTTCTATCATTCAATTCTTTCCCGTCAAATCGTTAATCTTATATTTGATTGACCATATACCAATACTTAATTATATCTTTTCAAGCATCTCTTCCCCCTTATTCTTATCAGCTCACTTAACATTACGTATTTTAGTAACAAATTATTTCTCACATTTATGTATAAGAAAATTTTATAATCAGAAAAAGTTTTTAATAGAAATAGCAGGTAGAAATTACTAAGAAAAAAGTTATATTTAAACATAAAATCAAGAAAGTTATTGAAAACATAGCGTCCTAACTGTATACGTATATATGATGACAACATTTTATTCAACCCAAGAGGAACATTTTTTTTAATGAATGTGCAGTTACATACATTCTCTTTACTTCTTTATTATTATCATTTTTAATCTATATAAAAACATAATATAAATGGACAAAGTTATAATATAAAATAAAATTCATAAATTTAATATCATTTATCAATACAATCACTAGGAATACATTACAATGGAAATCTGTAGCCATACCTAGGATCTCCCCCATACTTCCCACGGTCGTAAGGTCACATCGTCCATTCCCAAGAATACTTGGGAAGTCATAATTGAAAAGGCAAACCGAGAAATAAAGATCAGGGTTTTGCATTTAGTCGACCCGAACAATGTGTACGATGTGAAAATATGAAAACAAAAAGTTCCAAACAACACGGGAAGTCTCTCCAACGTATTTGGACCGTCAAAACATACAAATGTTCAAAGTGTTTAATCGCAAACCATACGGGAAGTCTCTCCTACATGTTTGGACCGTCAAAACATACAAATGATCCGTATTATTCGTATGTTGCAACAAAACCTCTTTGTGTTACAAACTTTACTTTAGAAATCTATTTTTTTAAATGAATTGTAAATCAATTGATCTATTATTATTTGAATATTCAGATTTATTAAATTACAAAATTTCGAAATCACGTGTTTGACTCTAATCCTTTCATATGGGCTGCATTTTTTAGGTTCTGGTTTCAATTTATTTGCTTTGCTTGGCAACGTTGAAACGTAAGAATCGAAAAAAGACTGTTCAAAGTGGACGCAGCAATAATATTCAAAGACGCCAAGATCAATTTACTTTTCATGATATAGACCAACCTACAATAATATTCAAAGATGCCAAGATCAATTTACTTTTCATGATATAGACCAACCTACAATACAATTATCAAAGATGCCAAGAATGTTACTTATGACATGTTTACATTAAAGGGAATCTTATCTTCATTTAGTGTCAATAAAGTCAATGCATGAGAACATAAGCATCGTATGGCTTCCTAGTAATCAGGTGGAAAAGAACTGTTGCAGGAATATAACAATAACTGAACAGTTACAAAGCAAACATATAATTCTGAACTTATTGATCCTTCTCCTTAATTACCTATAAATACAACAATATATTAACTGGACAAGCAACAAACATAAACGTTCTCCAAAAAAAAAAAAACAAATGAAGGCCTTAACCTTCACAACGCTCTCGATATTTTTTATCGTTTCATGTTCAGTCTACGGCTCAACTTCTGATTCCGCCATTGACAACTTCCTCCAATGCCTTCCTAATCACTCCAATCGCGAAGATATTCCAATTTACACACCCACTAATTCCTCTTTCTCATCTGTTTTACAAGCTTACGCTAAAAACAGAAGATTTTTGACCTCAACAACTCCCAAACCACTAGCCATTTTAACCGCAACGCATGAAACCCATGTCCAAGCTACCGTGGTCTGTGCAAAAGCTCACGGCTTGCAAGTCAGAGTTCGAAGTGGTGGACATGATTACGAGGGTCTTTCCTACGTATCCCAAGTTCCATTTGTTGTTCTTGACTTGTTCAATCTTCGAGCTATCGATATTGATATCGAGCACGAGACTGCATGGGTTCAAGCTGGTGCAACAACCGGTGAACTTTACTACAAGATTGCCAATAAAAGCAAAGTCCATGCTTTCCCAGCTGGAGTTTGCACTACGCTTGGCACTGGTGGTCACTTCAGCGGAGGTGGCTATGGGACTTTGATAAGAAAATATGGCCTTTCTGTGGATAATATCATTGACGCACATATAGTCACTGCCGATGGTCAAGTCCTTGACAGACAGTCTATGCCTGTCGATCTATTTTGGGCAATCAGAGGTGGTGGTGGAGCCAGTTTTGGAGTGATTCTATCATGGAAGATCAAGTTGGTTCGTGTCCCTCCCACTGTTACAGTGTTTGACGTAACAAGGACCATTGAGCTAGGTGGAACTGAAATAGTTTATAGGTGGCAACAGGTTGCTCCTTATTTAACCAAAGACCTTTTCATTAGAGCAATGCCACAAGTTGTGAATCGAAGTCAGGATGGTGAAAAAACGATCCAAATCTCTTTCATCGGATTCTATCTAGGAAAAGCTAATAAACTGCTAAACTTAACAAAATCTGCTTTCCCTGAACTTGGTTTAAAGAAAAATGACACCAAGGAAATGAGTTGGGTGGAATCAACACTTTTCTGGGCAAGTTTTCCCAATGGAACATCTGTTGACGTTTTGTTAAACAGACCCGCCAGCACTCAGGTCTTTTCCAAAGCGAAATCTGATTTTGTCAGAAATTTAATTCCAAGGCAAGGATTAGAACACATATGGAAGCTGATGATCCAAGTTGGTCCAATGTGGATGCAATGGAATCCTTATGGAGGAAGGATGAATGAAATCTCAGAGACCGAAACCTCCTTCCCTCATAGAGCGGGGTACTTGTTCAAGATTCAGTATTTCCTGGGTTGGCTCGATGAGAAAATCGATGTTGACCAGCAGTTAAATTTGTTGAGAGACATGCACGCTTCGATGGCTCCATATGTGAGCAAGTCTCCAAGAGAATCGTTTCTGAACTACCGAGATCTTGATATTGGTAGCAACCAAAGCAATCATACAGATTTTAATGTTGCAGCTGAGACTTATGGCAGTTCTTATTTCAAGAACAACTTCCGTAGATTGACTTACGCTAAGGGCAGTTGATCCTGATAATTTCTTCAAGAACGAACAGAGTATTCCACCTAATCGTATCATTAATGGGTAGGGTGTCATGACTTAGAGTAGTTT
>JAOTAY010000006.1:14336031-14346340 GCA_025629805.1 Erythroxylum baracoense
AAAGCTGATCTGATTATATTGTAGTTAAGTGAGATAGACCTTATTTTACGTATGGATTGACTCTCTACTTATAGGGGAATTGCTATACTAAGGAGGTGATACTAAAATCTCCTAATCATCCAAGAGAGACATTTCGAGGTCAGTCAAGCAGTGCCAGCCAGATTGATATCATCGATGAGTGCTTTGAGATTGATTCAAGGATGATGTGAAGCTTATCTGGCCTATGTAGTTGACACTCGAACTAAGCAGACAGTACAGGATATTCCTATTGTTAGGGATTTCCTGGATGTGTTTCTCACTGAGTTATCTGATTTACCCCCAGAAAAGGAGGTGGAGTTCGTTATTGACCTATTTCCAGGTACTGCTCCTATATCTATTCGTCCATATAGGATGGCACCTGTGGAACTGAAGGAACTTAAGGCTTAGTTACAGGAGTTGTTGGATAAGGGTTTTATTAGACCTAGTATATCACCTTGGGGAGCTCTAGTTTTGTTTGTGAAGAAAAAGGATGGGACCTTAAGGTTATGTATTGATTATTAGTAGTTGGATCAGGTGAAATTTAAGAACAAGTATCCGTTGATGAGGATTGATGACTTACTTGATCAATTATAAGGAGCTCATGTATTCATTAAGCTAGACTTGAGATCAGGGTACTATCAGTTGAAGATAGCAAAGGCTAATGTACCAAAGAGTGCATTTAAAACCAGGTGTGGGCATTTCAAGTTTTTAGCAATGTCATTTGGATTGACTAATGCCCCAGCTGCTTTTATGGCTTTGATGAATAAGGTATTCCAACCTTATTTAGATCGTTTCGGATTGTGTTTATTGATGATATTTTGGTGTATTTGAAAAGTAGAGAAACACATGCTAAACATTTGAGGTTAGTCCTATAGATCATGAGAGAGAGGCAATTGTATGCTAAATTCAATAAGTGTGAATTTTGGCTTGATCAAGTAGTATTCTTAGGTCATATAGTATCTGGACATGGCATACAAGTAGACTCGAAGAAAGTAGAAGAAGTGATAAATTGGGAAGCTCTAAGAAATGTGTCTAAAATCCAGAGCTTTTTTTATATTAGTTGGTTACTACTGGATGTTTGTCGAGGGTTTTTCCCTAATCTCGACCCCTTTGACAAAATTTTTGAGTAAGAATGTACCTTTCCGATGGAATGATGAATGTCAGATAAGTTTTGAGGAACTGAAACATTAGATAACTACAGCACTAGTATTAACTATTCCATCTAAATCTGAAGGTTATGTGGTGTATAATGATGGCTCACACCAGGGATTAGGATGTATTCGAATGCAGTATGGCAGAGTGATAGCATATGCATCGAGACAGTTGAGGTCTCACGAGTTCAACTATCCGATACATGATTTAGAGCTTACTACAGTGGTATTTGCATTAAAAATTTAGAGACATTATCTGTATAGAGAGACATTTCAAATATATACTGATCATAAGAGTTTGAGGTATATATTGAGTCAGAAAGAGTTAAATATGAGACAACGGAGATGGATAAAATTGTTGAAGGATTATGATTGCACGATTGAGTATCATCCTGGTAAAGATAATATAATAGCTGATGCATTAAACAGAAAATCAGATAGCAGTATAGCACAAACGTAGATATTGAGGTTACCCAACTTAGTGCAATTGAAAGCATTGAATGTCGAGTTAAAATTGGGGCAAAATGAGGCATTGATAGCTACATTGAAGCTTAGACCAATGCTACATGACAGAATTAGAAAAGCTCAAAGCAAAGATCTGGAAATTATAAAGCTTATTGAGAAATTGAAAGTGAATTCAAATTCTAAATTTTAATTGAGAGATGAGACATTGTGGTTGAAGCAGAGACTATGTGTATCCGATGTGGATAATCTAAGAAAGGAGATTTTGGAAGAAACACATATAGCGGTCTATGCTATAGATCCTGGTACTACTAAAATGTATAGCACGTTGAAACAACATTTCTGGTGGCCAAGGATGAAAAAGCAAGTAGCTGATTATGTGGTTAAGTGTTTAACTTGCCAACAGATTAAAGCAAAGCATCAGGCTCCAGTTGGTAAGTTATAGTCATTGTCTATTCCAGAGTGGAAATGGGAGAGAATTATTATAGACTTTATTATGGGATTATCGAGAACTCTAAGTTAACATGATGTTATATAGGTTATTGTGGGCCGATTGACAAAATCAGCTCATTTCTTACCTGTAAGGGAGAATATGACATTGGATCAGTTAGCCCGAAGGTATGTAAATGAAGTAGTAAGATTACATGGGGTCCTAATGTCTAGTTTATCGACCGAGACCTTAGGTTTACTTCGAGATTTTAGAGAAGTTTATAGACAACTATGGGTACGAAGTTGAACTTTAGTACTGCATTTAATCCTTAAATAGACGGATAAAGTGAGAGGACAATTAAGACTGTTAAGGATATGCTCAGAGTTTGTGTATTGGAGTATCAAGGACTATGGGATTAATATATGGCTCTAATTGAATTTGCTTATAACAATCATTATCATAGTAGTATCGGTGTGACTCCATACAAGGCGTTATATGGCAGAAAGTGTCATTCGCCTCTATATTGGGATGAAGAAGGTCTAAGAATTGTTGAAAGCCTAGAATTAATTTAAGACACTATTGATAAAGTTAAATTAATCCGAAATAGAATTAAAGTGGCTCAAGATAGACAAAAAAGTTATGTGGATCAACACCGAAGGGATAAGGAGTATCGAATTAGAGATAAAGTGTTTATGAGATTATAACCTTGGTGAGGAGTGCTGAGGTTTGGTAAAAAGAGTAAATTAAGCCCTAGATATATTGGTCTGTATGAGATTATCGAGAGAGTAGGACCATTGGCTTATAAGTTAGCCTTACCAATTGAGATTTCTCATATTCACAATATGTTTTATGTGAGTATGCTTAGGAAATATTGGTTTGATCCAACACATATGTTACCGGCTCAGGAGATTGAAATTGTGAGTAATATGAGTTATATAGAGGAACTGGTAAAGATAGTGGGCTATCAAACGAAGCAATTGAGAAACCTAGTGATTCCATTAGTTAAAGTCCATTGGATGAATCATTTAAGAGAAGAAGCTATAAGAAAAACAGAGAATATGAGGAGACAATATCCCTACCTTTTTTATCAATCAGATAAGAAGTTCGAGGACGAAATTTACTAAGGAGGGAAGAATTGTAATAACCCATTTCTCCATATCTAGGGTTAGAATCCTAGATCATGATACATGAGAAATGAAATAGTAATGAGAGATTACAAAATACATTACATTTACATATCACTAGCATAAGCATACACACACGTGATTATTGGTTTTTGCACACATTACAAAGAGTGTAAATGCACTCAATTGACACATTCCAGGGTATGAATGATTTAAAATAATTATGATGTGAATTTTGAATTATATGTCGTGATTTTGATTTGGTGAATTATAATTGGTGATTTACAATCTAATTGTTATAATTGAGAGATTTATCAATTTACGTGTATTTTTGGACTAAGAAAAATGTCAAATGGCAAGACAAATTGATTCATGGTAGTAGAAATAAGTGACATATGGCAATATAAATAATTGACCAGTGGCATTAGGATTTAATGACAAGTTTCATAGAAAATTAGGTGACAAATGGACTAGAGATGGAGAGATAAATGGACTAGTTATTAAGAAACCAATATGGGACTATAATAAGGTGACATGTGGCAAGTGACAAGTGTCATAACACTTCCCACTCACCACTCACAACCTAAAACCATTGAAAGACTGTCTTTTATTGTCTTTCATTTATTCTAACACTTCCCACTCACCACTCACAACCTAAAACCATTGAAAGACTGTCTTTTGTTGTCTTTCATTTATTCTACAAACTCTCTTCTTCAATTTTCGTTCTTCTCTCTTCTTCACTCACGATCATCTTACTCTCACCCTCACCATCTTAAACTTTTCTATCATCCAACACCTAGCTACTCCAACAAGATCCTTGTTATTTCTTCATCTTGTTATTTGAAAACCTAATCCTTCCTTCTTGAAAGATGATGATCGTGTATGCATTCAAAGCTAGAGTTTTATGGTGATTTGAAGAAAACTTTGAAGCTAAAACAAGTATCATATTTCTCTTCATGGGTTGTTCTAATCGAAATGTTTTGATGATAGTTAGAGATAGATTGAGAGTGTTAATGGAGTTAAATATATGTTGAAAAGCGGATGAAGAAATTAGGAATGTTTTTTAGATAAAATTATCATTATAATGGTGTTGAAAGAATGTAGAAATTTTATGAAGGGATGATATACTTGTGTTTTGTTTTGGATGTATGAAAAACGTGGCTTATTGGTTGTTTTAGAAATGAATTAGATTGAGTTTTGAAGTTAAGGAAAAGGTAAGCGAAGTGTCTTGAAAAGAGAAGAACTAAGATGATAGTTTAGAGATAAAATGATGATGAAAATGGTGTCAATAAAGTGTGACGAAATGTTTATAATTAATGTATATATATATATATTGATGTTTTTTTAATGTAAATGATAAACCATAGTTTATGGATTGATATGAAAGAAATTGAGATGGAATTGACGTGAGAATGAAGCAGAAATTATGTAGAAATGATGAACTACACATAAGATAGTTTAGATGTAACATGTAGGAGTTGAAAATCTGGAAAACACGGAAGAGAATGGCTGGAAAATTTCAGATATGATAACCCACAATTATGGGAATGCATCTACAATCGTGGGAAATGCAAGAAAGTGCTAAAATCGTTTTGGTGGACTAACTCACGATTATAGGAAGTCATCCACGATCGTGGGAAAGGCCATTAACGTGAGTTCTTCTTCTTTTATGTGATGTTTAAAATAACTAATGCTAAGATACTTTCCTATGGTGTATTTAGGCTTGAATGAAGCTTGAAATGAACCTAGTTTGATGATAGATTAAGTGATTAAATGTTGATATGTTTAGGGTGATAATTGAGGTTATAACTAAGGAAAAGAGTGATGATATAAATCTATCAAAAATTTAGAGATGTTATAGGAATGAAAGTGATCTTATGAATGGTAATGTGATTCAAATGAGATTAATGATGTGTATAAAGTAAAGATGAATGAGAATTTAGATATTATGTGATCTTATAATGTTAGAATAACATTGGTGAATGATTGATTGATGAACTAAGAATAATCTTGTATAATTGAGGTGTAAACATAAATTCAAATTAGACATATATGAGTTTTGAGGTAAGAATGATTAAGATTAGTAATTGAGAATACATATCCGGGAATGTCATTAAGCATGCATTGTATATAACACATATACATATGTGTATGACAACATGATTGAGCAATTTAGTAATGTGTATATTGCATGATATAGAAGCACAAATAGAACAAGAGCCTCCAAACATTATCGGGACATCGAGATAATAACTATCTGGAGCTTACTGTGAGTAACCTAGATGTTTCTCGCTAAAATTGATTGTATTTGCTTAAATTTCAACTATTGAACTGATAATTATGTGAATGTGATAATTTTGGACATTAATAATCCGAGGAGTTGGATAATTGGGAATGTATTGGAAGTGTTCTGATTGAATGTGAATCTGACAGAAATAAGTGTTCTCAACAAATATGTTGAATGTCAGACTTGTGTTCGATGAAAAAGTGAAAAGTGAATGTGTTTACTGAATGAAAGTGGTTGATTGAATATATGTAATTTGATGCATTTTATTACATGATATGCGTGATTAGATAAAGGAAGTTGTGATCGGAGTGGTCAGTGAAAAAGAGCTTAAGACTCAAAATGTGTATAAGAGCCACAGGCTCACTAGTAAAATGAGCCCGTTATCCACAATAGATACAGGACAGTTATCAATGAGCTTGATATCTACAATAGATACGGGACAGTTAAAAAGACGCTCAATCACAACAATTAACAATGAAAGTGAAGTCTCACGAGCAATTGCATATTTATAATTTGATATGTGTGCTATATGATTGATTGAAGTGAATTATTAGATTTATTTTGAAACTGAAATGTGAAAATATATGCAATAATTGATTATGTGATATGTCTATTGAAATGTGAATTATTATTGTGTTTGGTATGAGTGAGCTCATCGATGATGGTTAGCTCACTGAGTTTGCAAAACTCATCAAAATTGCAATGTTGACTTTCAGGTACGCGAGAGGAGACTTAGCTTCTAACCTAGAAGAAGTCTTATACTTGCGTTTTGTACACAAGAAATTGCTCAAAGGTCGATCAGCTGATAATAACGAGTTAGATAGAATCTTTTGTATAGCTCCTCAGCCAAGTAAAATGTTGTAAAGAGTGTTAAACTCTGAGATACTTGTGGTACTGTATATATGTATTATGAAGTGAAAAGCTACTTTGTAAATTATGTTTTATGAATGGAAATGAGGATTTTGGCTTTTAAATAATTGTGTTTTATGTATGATGTCATAATAAGTAAATGTGAGTACTCTAACATGTTGCTTTCACAAGGCATGTACCCGAATGTCCTCGGGATATACGACTATGTGCTTGGTAGAAGTGGGGTGTTACAATAGTACGATCCAGTTTCTTCCTCAAGGCCCATCTAGTAGATTGCTTATTACTCCATGTGTATAAGTGGTTGTGGGACTTAAGGTCAAGAATATTCAATTTACTCACATAGTCATGAAAGTCAGTTGAGAAATTCCTCAAACTAAAGTTTCCATCATCTTCAGTTATGTGTATAGTAGAATTGAAGTCACCACATAAAAGCCAAAGGTCATTTACAACCATCTAAAACTCAAATAAACTTTCCCATAGAAGCTTCCTTTGGAATGTATGATTGGCACTGTAGATGAAAGAAGAAAAATTTCAACATTTGCCTGAATGGGTTTCCATTTCAGTTGAATAACTTGCATTTCAATAACAAAAATGTGGACATCCACTAACGCAGGATTATAACCAGTAATGATTCTCCCATAGACATGAGCTTGATGATTGGAAATAAATTCCTTCTAGAGCTCAGTTTATTCATTAATCTAAGATTCACATATCTGATTTTGGTTTCAAAAGGAGCGAAAATTCATGGATTTGTGCTACAGACAAAATCCCTTAAAGCTGAGAGCTTTTAGGGCAGTTAATCCTCCTCACACTCCATGCAAAAACTTTCATAATCAAAAAGTATTGATTTTGGAGCTCTTACCTTTGCTCCTATTGGATTTTCTTTTTGTAGCTATCAAAAATTTCTCAATAATAGGGCCATCATCCTTCTTATCCTTGAGAGGAGAAGAAGTGGTAACCAACTTCTCTTGATATCTAGAGATATCAACCGAGATACCTGAGGGTTTAACCACATGAGTACCATCACTCTTATCATCAGTAGGAGTACTATCAGCTATGACAGTGTCTCCCTCAATGATATCACTATCTACTTTAGCAGATTCCCCTGGCCCATTAGTTGGAAAACCATCTTCACCATTTTGACCAGTTGAGTTTGTGCTGGTGTTGATACCTTAGGCAGTCCATCATCTTGATAGATGCTCTTCTCACCCATTAGCTCCTCATAATCACCTTTTTAAGGTTTTACTCTTAGGAAGCTATCGTATACCTATAAGAAGCCATCGTTTACCTGGAGAATAGTTTGATTTCAATCATCGTTCTTACACTTTGAATATACCAGCTTTCATAAAATTCGTAATTAAAGCTCTAAAGGTTGTCTGATATCTGGCGATGCAGAGCGTGATTAATTCTGTTCACATCTTTGACACACAATTTGGGTACAGAAGATGCCAAGAGATTGATGGCATTTGATTCGGCCCTATATAGAAGCTCTTTTTTTGGTTGTTTTGTATATAGAAGCTGTCTTTGTTGTTGACAGGACCTGTGCTAATGTTAGTTTAACGAAAGACAATTCAACTGTTACTTGGACACATTATTCTAGTGAAGCCTGAAAGAAATTAGTACGGGCTCATAAATATTTTTATTTTGTGGAAAAAGAGTTTCGAAGAATTATCTTTGGAAGTCGATATTTTCGCATAATTGGAACATTAAAAAAATTTGGTTTGTAGAGCACTTTTGCTTGTGTAATTATCATACTCATTCATTCTTAGTCTTATATAGGACAAGGGACTCTCAAAATGCAAGGACGAACCATCGCTGGAGACTTTTTTTTTTTTTTTAATGACAAGATATCCATCAGTGTTGGTGAGTTCTTTCGCCGGTTGGTCTTTCAAGCAAACCAAGGGTACTACTGCCTACTGAGAATTGCCATAAGCTCTTAAGAAGACCGGTTCATCTTGGACTAGCCAGTTAAGGAGTGACCCTGTTGAACATGATACGACTCTTGACAATAATAGAATTACATAGGCAAGAAGCATGTGTGGATAAAAATTAACAGACACTACCTAGCTATAACACAGACAGTCGACTTGAGGATAAAAGAATTGCATCATTGATTTTTAAAGGTGTCGTGCAACCATTTTGGAGGAAAACTGAGGCATTTTCCTTGGGATGAGGAATGCAAACGCCAAGTAGAAGTCATATATTTCAATATGGTGAGCAAATTGGACACCCAACGGGGTGAAAAGGTTAAAACAGCATAAAATTCAGCACGCACTCGCCACCACGTTAGAGATAACATCGTTTTCTGATGATACAACCAACTTTGAATCGTTGACATAATTCTCAGCGGCTGAACTAGATACATTCTCTTCGACCACCTTCACGTCTCCATTCACCTTCACAAGTCCAGCAACTGCTAAACCAAGTGATTCTCTCACCAAGGATTCATCAGAGGATTCTCTGACATTCTGTGATCTTGTTGTTGCGATTTTGTCAGTATCACCAGTCAATCCAACGGCAGGCTTAGCATCCAAAACCTTTTACAACCAAAATATTTAATCAGTTGGATGCATAATGACGTCTCATGTAACACAGACATTCCTTTTATAGTGACCAACTTTTGGCTAGAAAGCCAAAAACTAAAAACGGCTGAGATGAGAAACAGTTTTTGTTGGCTTCAATATATTTCTAGTCACATTATTGACATTTTTAAATCTCTTGCCTGTTTTTGAATCTTCTGCTTAGCTCTTCTTTCCTGCATTATCCTCTCTCGAGCTGCATAGAAGCCAAAATCATCCAAAATTGATGTCTTGCTTTTATGAGACTTGAATATTTTGAGAACTTGAATACCCTTCTTAAAGACAATCTACGAAATCAAACAGGCATCTAAATTAGTTACTAACTGTAGCTACACATGCATTCGCATACACAAACAGGAAGCAAGAGAGAAACAGACCGAAAAAAAAAAAGGGAAGAAAGTCTCTATTACCTCCTGTGTATCCCTACTATTACTAACAGGTTTGTTCCAGCGTTATGTGCCTAAAAAAACTATTGGGCACATCTTTGATAATATGCCACTTTACAGGGAAGCAGCCAATCCACTTCTCCTGTTGCTAATACTCTACAGTCTTGTCATAATCTACAGGTCCAACCATCTCTGCCAACCCTACAAATTGCCCACTTGTGTTTACCTAGGATTACATATAATTAAGCTCATCAAAAACTAAAATAGCGTTAATTTGATATCATAAGACAGCAAGCAATACTAGACTGCAGATACACACAGAAAATAGTAAAAATATAGGATAGCCACCAGATTCTGCCTTGACCTCACAATAAGCTGCATCCAATTTCCTATTCCCATTTGGCGTACTGGACCACACATTATATTTGATACTTTTATGTACATCATCCTCACTGTATGATTTAATCACAAAAAATTTTGCATCCAAGTAATCCACAACGAAATCTTCCCTGGTGTAGTGTTCCTTGTCTATAATCTGAGATGGATTGACCTCTTCATTATTATCAGCAAGTAAAACATTCTGGCCAACAACCGTTTCTGCCACAGGTCCAAATTCCTTTTGGTTCCTAGAACCCTTGGCTGGAGGCCCTCGATTAAGCTCACTCAGCCCATCAATATTCTCATTACCATAGCTACGGCAACTCGATTTATATTTATTATCAACCAACACCCAACCCCGCCCACCAGACCAGGAGTTATAGCCAAATGATCCAGCTCTGTTTCCATAATGGCCATACATTCTGTTGTTTGGGTACACATGGTTCATAAAACCAGAAGCTTGGCCCAAGGCAGAAGCTGGTCTATTGGGGTATGAATCAATGTTGTGAATACTGTACTGGACTTAGTGCCTGTTTGGTTGAGCTTCTATCAGTAGAGCTTTTGTTAATAGAGCTTTTGTCAGTAGAGCTTTTCTGAGAAGAGCTTTTTTAAAAAGTCAGTTGA